>CM032446.1:239471712-239499129 GCA_019049505.1 Pachyrhynchus sulphureomaculatus
AGATGGCACCACCGGCGCGGATCGAGGTCAAGTTTAGTTAGTAGCATCTCTTGAATGAACGCACACCAAGTTTCAGCCATATTGGTCTATTTCTTTGTGTTTGGCATTCGTGTGAATCAAGGAAGTCGAGTGATTTTCAAGAAATGGACGAAAAAAAATTTCGTGTGATGATAAACATTACTTTATGAAAGGCAAAACGCCTCAGGAGACTAAAGAGAAGCTTGATAAACATTATGGTGACTCTGCACCTTCGATTAGAACAGTTTTATAAGTGGTTTCAAAATTTTCGGACTGGCCATATGGGCACAAGTGACGCTGAACGTTCTGGACGGCCTGTGGAGGTTACGACTCCAGAAATCATTGATCAAATCCATGATATGGTGATGGATGACAGAAGAGTTAAGGTGCGTGAGATTGCTAGTGCTGTGGGCATCTCGACTGAAACGGGTACATAATATTTTGCATGAACACTTGGACATGAGAAAGCTATCCGCAAGATGGGTGCCGCGAGTTTGCTCACGCTTGACCAAAAACGGAGTCGTGTGAAGTGTTGCAAGGATGGTTTGCAGCTGTTCCAGAAGAATCCGGAGGACTTTAAGCGTCGTTTCGTCACTGTGGATTAAACATGGATACATTACTATACTCCTGAGACCCAAACAACAATCTAAAAAAAATGGGTTACCAAGGGGGAATCTGCACCAAAAAAGGCGAAGACCGTTCCTTCGGCCGGAAAGGTTATGGCGACTGTCTTTTGGGATTCGCAAGGGATAATCCTCATCGACTATCTGGAAAAGGGTAAAACTATTACAGGTGAATATTATTCATCGTTATTGGACCGTTTGAAAACCGAGCTGCAAGAAAAACGCCCGCGATTGGCTCACAAGAAAGTCCTTTTCCATCATTACAACGCACCAGCACACACCTCAGCAGGTCGCAAAATTAATGAAAATAGGATTCCCACTCGTTTTTCACATCCCCCCTATTCTCCAGACTTGGCTCCCTTGGACTATTATTTGTTCCCCAATTTGAAGAAATGGCTGGCGGGACAAAGATTTTATTCAAACGAGGAGGTGATTGCAGACACTAATGGGATAGTTTTGCAGACTTGGACAAATCCTATTATTCGGAAGGGATCAACAAACTAGAACATCGTTGGACGAAGTGTATAAGCCTAAAAGGAGACTATGTCGAAAAATAAAAAAGGTTTACCCCCAAACACATAAGTAGCTTTTTATTTTTGTACGGACTTTTCAAACCAGCCTCGTAACCTGGGCATAGAGCTTTCTGGGCACGGGGATGTCGAATCGGAAGTAAGACAAGAAAGAAACAAACAAAGCATGGATGCCTGAATGACACTATATGGAACAACAAACACCTGTGAATCGGGACCAAGTAAAGAATTTATAAAATTGTCATAAGACCAATACTGACATACACAGCAGAAACTCTGCCAGACACAACAAAAACTAAAAGGATGCTTGAAACATGCGAAATGAAAGTGTTACGAAAAATAGCCGGAAAGACTATGTTGGACAGGGAGCGAAATGACACCACTAGACGAGCATGTCAGGTGGAACAGGTTAACAGGTGGATCCTCGAAAGAAAACGCAAGTGGAACGCACATATAGACCGAATGGATCAAGAAAGAATCGTGATAATTGCACGCGATAAATCACCAGTGGGAAGAAGAAGTGCGGAAAGGCCACGGAAAAGATGGAGCGATAACCTTGCCATCAATTACGATTAGGCAAGCTACAATGAAGAAGGAAGAAAAAGAAGAAGCCTGTCTAAGGATAAAGGCATGATTCAAAAGGAGGGAGGCCTTTTAGTATAATTCGGCTCTTGTTATTGTTTTGCTGACAAACTGAGATAATTTTAGGCATTTATAAAAAGAACTTTTTTTTAGTTAGTACTCCCTGGATAGCATAAATACGTGAACTAAATGAACGATATTTTATTTGCTTTCGTTGATATTTAGGAAAGCTCTGGGGCTCGAAAGCTCGCAATGTGAAATAACATCTCGAATATACCGCAATTCTGACTCGACGTCGCAAAACTTTGTTTTATTAATTTCGGAACAAAGAAACGGAGAAAAGCGATGCATTTTTGTCCTGAGATAATTTTAGGCATTTATAAAAAGAACTTTTTTTTAGTTAGTACTCCCTGGATAGCATAAATACGTGAACTAAATGAACTAGCACATGATGGCGACCAGACAATTCTTAGAATCTCCTGGTCACTGAAGCATTGTAATCGCTGATCAAGATATTAATGTAAATGGGCCTTCTCAGGACCAACTGACTAGAAGACTTGCGCTCATTTTCATTTTCTTTATTGACTTACAAAAAAGGCATAGCCTCTTACTTCTATTAAATAAACGTTGTTCTAACGTGTGTGAGAAAGTAAACTTAATCTAAGTATTTACAGTAGTGTTCCTAAACTGAACTTAACCTAGAAAATGTGTTTTTTAACATGATTATAACCTATAACCTAACTTAATCTAGGACCTCTACTAACTTAACCTAGTTTTAAGTTCTTCTATCATGGTGGGTTGGGAGGGCCATCTTCTTCGTCCGAGAGAGGGTCTGAGGGTCTCGGGATTTGATTGCGGGCATGAGGGAGGGTTAGGACCGCGTCCCTGATGATTGGATTGTGATGCTGGGACGCCTTGGTCAGGAACTTCATTTGAGTTTGCCTCATGTGTGCCTTTATAGTTGGCACGCCGAGGTCTCTGTGTAATTGGTTATTTCGCATGAACCAAGGGGCTTCTGTGATCATCCTCAGGGCCTTGTTCTGCACTGCCTGGACTTGTGCTCTCCTTGTCTTTAAAAGCTGGCACCATGTGGCGCAGGCGTAAGTAAGCCCTGCTTTCACAATTGTTTTGTAGACCATGAGCTTGGTTATGGCAGGCAACTTGCTGGAGCGATTTATAATTGGGTATAATGTGCCCAGCAGTTGTTTAGCTTTCTTGGTGGCAGTGCAGACCCGGTCTTTCCAGACGAGCTGTTTGTCGGATTCCCAGGTATTTGTTATTGTTTGCCCATTGGATGCGGGAGCCCTGTAATTGGAGGTGGCCATGGGCAGTTCCGTTACCCTTGGCGCACACGATAGCTTGAATCTTGTTGGGGTTCAGCTTTATCCTCCAGTGGTTAAACTAGGAAACAAGTTTGTCCAGGTGGCGTTGGAGTCTGCTAGTAATGATTCGGCTGCTTCTACACGATTGTGTAATATTAGCAGTGTCATCAGCATAAAGGAGGAGATTAGTCTGATCGGGCTTGGGTATGTCAGCAGTGAAAATATTAAAGAGGTGGAGAGGCCTGAGGGACTCCAGCTCTGATGGGTTTGACCTCGGAGCTGTTTCGACTCTAACCTGAAAGGTCCTGTCAGAGACGAAATTAGTCATGAAGTGGGTGTCAGGATGAGACCTTCGTGTCAGACGCAGTCGAAGGCCTTGGATACATCAAGAAAAACAGCTCCAACTTTATGGTGTCTGTTGAAGCTGTTGGAAATAGTTTGTGTGAGTTTAGTGGTCTGGTGGGTGTAGTGCCATGAAGCGGTTGGCGCTGTTCGTCAGGGATAACTTGGACTCTGCTTAAGAGTATGTATGTTAATAATGTAATGTTTCCTGCGATAAGCTAAATAAATAAATAAATAAAAGGAGGAGAAAGACAGCTTCGAAGACAATAATAACAATCTTTATTGTCTAACAGAACGTAATATTTTTAAATTATTTTCGAGAAGAGCTGTGGGTAAATAAAGCTTTTTTTAGTGTTCCGTACAGAACACTTATGAGATTACTTCGGTGTCCGTTTATCCGGCTGTCACACCCGATTTTCTTCGAAACTATGTGACATAGAAAGTTGGGATTTGGCACAAATACAGGAATTGATGACCCACTTAGAGCCGTATAGTTTTGAAAGTTAAATTTTGACTTAAGGGGTTAGTTATGAGGGGTAAAATCGGAAGTGAAAAAAAAAAAAATTTAACCAGGTAATCGAGTGGGGTGTCAAATTAAAGCTTGTGAAAATACGAGTTCAAAAATATATATGTAACACTTTTCCTTGTGTTATTTTAAAAAAATTGCCAAAAACCGATGTCCCCCTTACCTCGAGAAGTACTGGTCAAAAAATTTTGGAATAGTCTTCATAAAGTGTAGATTGAACGAGCTTTTTATACCAAAAAAAAAACATGCGTTACGTAATTTATCTGGTATAAAAAGCTATAAAAACTATGTTTCTTGACGTATGGTGGAGGTTTTTGTAATACTTTTCTGTAACCGAGTAAAGAGTCGCTGTTGTACCGAGCTATAATTTTATTTTGTTTGTTTATAATTAGCCAAATATTTAGGTAGTAAATATTTGTTTTACATTTTTATTACTAGATTCTAGATTGAGCTAGACTGACTTATTGGCGATTAGGTAGCTAAGATAGTTATATCATCTTATATATTACTGAATAATAATAAATGTGTAAATAGGTATTGGACCTTAAGATGTCAGTATTTTAAAAGCAAACACGGTACGGACACGTCCAACTTGCACTTGACCGGTTATTTTTACTCTATTTCGGTTGCAAAATATATGACATAATAAAATTCACAAAAATCTCTTCCTTATATTGTTCCAATAGTTTTTTTCTTAATAAGATCAAGTGTTCCAATTCCAATAAATCATTCAAACATATTCATTGGCAACTATTTGTGCAATGTCGTTCAATTTAAACGTCATGGAAAATGATTTTCCAACCGTTTTGTTCCAGATATTGGGCTGCAGTCCAGAGATTTAATCGATATTTTATTTGCTTTCGTTGATATTTAGGAAAGCTCTGGGGCTCGAAAGCTCGCAATGTGAAATAAAATCTCGAATATACCGCAATTCTGACTCGACGTCGCAAAACTTGTTTTATTGATTTCGGAACAAAGAAACGGAGAAAAGCGATGCATTTTTGTCCTTTTGTTTTTGTCTTTTTTTTTAAATGCCGCACTTGTATTTAGCTACTTGAGTCTGTTTTCCGATTTTAAAATTATTTTTGAGTATACAGAATACTCCAAAAAAGTGGGGTCGATATAACATATGTTTTTTTTAAATGGAACATCCTATTTTCTAATTTATTTGTAAATTCTGTGTAAAATTTTATAATTTTTTTATTATTAATGTTATATACCTAAACCTAGTAATGTTTCTAATATTTCAATTTTTTTTTTTTAAATACGAGTACTAGTTTTCAGTTTTGTAAAAAATTGCCAGTAGCGCCATTGTTTCTGAAGGTGGAATACTAATAATTGGTACGAGCGTTTTATAGAGCTGAAAAAAAAGATGTATGTAAAAGAAATTTGAGTTAGATGCTACAGGGTGTTCAAAATAAACTTATGCATTTCGACTATTTTAAATTGAAAAATCTCAAATTTTTTAAATGGCACACCCTGTATATTATTATTTTTTCTGATAGATTTTACAAAACCCTCCAACTATTATTAAGTATGTCATATACCTATTTCTAATAGTTTTCGATTTATTTTGAATTTTTCAATTCTTACCCTTGTTTTTAATACACTTACGCTATAACATCATAGTTGCCAAGACAAAACAAAAATGTAGGCATTGTCAAATTTTGACATGTCTATTAAGCAAATAAAAATGGTTTAATTTGTTGTAGTAAGTGAAGTATAAAGGTAATAGTTATGGAATTTCCTAAAAATGAATTAATTGATATGGTTTATATACTGGGCGAGGCGGGAAAAAATTGTCTTTTGGCATTAAGGCTTTACGGAGCGAATTACCCTAATAGACGTATACCATCTAGAAATCTTTTCAGTGCTTAATGGAACGGTTTGATGGTAGTGGTGGCGTTGAGTACACGAAACGGAAAGTAGTAAACCCGAATGCTACCAGTGAGGAAAAATAAATGGAGATTTTACTTCATGTTGAAGCAGCCGTCTACTAGCTGACTTATCTGACACATCCCAATCTACGGCTAATCGCACCACGAGAAAATACAAGTATCATTCCTTTTATATGGAACTACGCCAAGTACTTCAAGACCGTGATTTTGAACGACGAGTTAACTTTTGTACCACCATGAATGGAGCAATAGAGACCGATCCAAATTTTTTATCCAAAATAATGTTTTCTGATGGAGCTACTTTTCGCAGTAATGGAGCAGTTAACAGTCAATGTAAAATCTATCAGAAAAAATAATAATATACAGGGTGTGCCATTTAAAAAAATTGAGATTTTTCAATTTAAAATAGTCGAAATGTATAAATTTATTTTGAACACCCTGTAGCATCTAACTCAAATTTCTTTACATACATCTTTTTTTTCATCTCTATAAAACGCTGGTACCAATTATGAGTATTCCATCTTAAGAAACAATGGCGCTACAGGCAATTTTTTACAAAACTAAAAACTAGTATTTCTTAAAAAAAAATTGAAATATTAGAAACATTACTAGGTTTAGGTATATAACATTAATAATAAAAAAGTTATAAAATTTTACGCAGAATTTAAAAATAAATTAGAAAATAGGATGTTCCATTTAAAAAAATATATGTTATATCGGCCACACTTTTTTGAAGTACCCTGTATACTCAAAAATTATTTTAAACTGTGCACCTTAACATTCCTTAAAACTACTGTAGTTAACATTTTTTCTTCATTCCCGAAACAAATGAGATAATGAACTTTACTTTATCGTTGACTCACCCTGTACATTTTTATTATAGAAAATTGGATGTTCTGTTTCCTAAGAAGTCACTATTCACAGGAAAACTAAAAAAACACAAATTTTGAAGTCTTAGTTTGGAATATTATTGTAAGTTTTAGTTTAGTATGCACTGAAGTCTGGGTATAGCATTATCGGCATTTATGTTAAATTCTAAATTATTTGAATTAGTTTTCCTTACATTGCACTTTTGTTTAGCTACTAAGTGGACTGTGTATATATAATGAATATTTTAAAGGACTGCTACAGTTGGTTTTAAAACTTACCACATGCTTCGATTCGCTTTGAACTTTTCAATGTGTTCAGCGTCGGGTATCCGACATGAGGCATTGATTTCTTCTAGTTGTCCGATGTTTTCCTACAAGAATACATTCGTTATTGCTATCATACTGCCATACATTTTGCTATCGGATATCCGATGCTGATAAATAAATAGTAATATTTCTTACAATCTGTAAAACTCATGTAATTTGGGCACTTACACACACACTTACCACAGTTATTTATTTCTATAGATATCTATAATATACCAATGATGGACGAGTTTCTACATAAAATAATACGTAAACTAGCAAATAAATATGTTATGCCAGCGAGTACCTACACGGAATGGTGGCTATGCTTTATACAACCTGGTCTACGCATATTTACATTAAAACGCCATCAGTTGGTTTGTTGGATCGACTACTAAGAAATTGGTTAACTGTATTGTGCTGTCAGGCTTTCAAAATTTACAAGGTTCCTGGGTTCAGCGGCCTTTACAATAGACAGTAAAAAATATTATATGTAAAATTAACAGCTGAATACGTCTCAAACTTATATTTTGTTATGGGATATATAATCACATGTTCACCTAATTTTCTTTAGAAAGTTTCTACGGCTTAAATAGTGTCAAGTTTTAGGATTTTGTAAACTAAGAATGTGAAAAAGTGAACGTTGTAATACTTATTTCGAGTGGAGTATGTTTTTGTTCTTTGCTTATACCCTGTTTGTTCCCGACAGAGTATTTCTTAAAGTTTTTATTCTCCGTTGTAGCAGCAAAAATACATCATCCACTGTATTGCTATATCAAGAAGGAAACTATAATTAAAGTCAAAAAGTTTTTTTTAACGGAAATAGTCATTACTGATATAAATATGAAACCATTTTTGTATATTTTCATTAGTTAAAAATTGTTCTTAAAACAATGAATTTTGGTTATATTTTGTTTTGCAGCCTCAGATGCCTTTTAAATCCAAAAAATTCTTTTAAATTTTTATAAAATAAAAAAATCTTTTGATTTTAAAGTATAGCAAAACTGCGACCGAGTGATTATTAAAATTCTAGTCAATTGTTTGTGACGTGTCTACTTGCTATAGGCTTTGGCGTACATGCCACCATAAAATTTTAGGATAAATTTTCTTATTATTAATAGAGGAGCAAAATTTATCATTATTTTTCTGCCACTGGCCTTGATACAAGGATTTACCGATTTCAATATATTCAACGATTTTAATTGCACCCTGTACATAGACATATAAGTAAAAATTAATTTAATATAATACAAAATAGTATAATAATAAAATATTTTAATGTTATAAAAAGCAATTTACATTTAAGAAAAAATCGGGTGTGACAAACAGTTGGACAGACGGACGGACAGACACCGAAGTGATCTTATAAGTGTGTCGTACGGAACACTAAAAATACGTACCTACTATATATCAGGCGTTAGGAAATAACGTTTATATAGTTTGGGAAGCGATTCTAAAGTTAAAAACCGGTCAAGTGCAAGTTGAACTTGCGCAATTAGTGTTCCGTACGTTTATTGCTTTTAAAATAAAAAATTTTGTAACGGAAGTATAAAATGATCAGTGACTTCACAAAAACCCACCCCAAATGAGTTTTCAATCTTTACTGAAAATGGATGACCTTGAAATTTCTGTTTTTTTTTATATACCAGATAAATTATTACAGTAATGCAGTCGTGACAATTTTCGTTCAATCTACACCCCGTGGAGAATATTCCAGAATTTTTTCAAAATTTTTTGATAAGTACTTTTCGAGATAAGGCGGGTGGACAGCGATTTTTCGCTATTTTTTAAAAATAATACAAAGAAAAGTGCGCGCAAGTATTACATTATATATATATATATTTACCCGTGTTTTCACAAGCTTTCATTTGACACCACACTGGATTACCTAGTAAAAAAAAATTTTTTCCACTTCCGATTTCACCCCCCAAAACTAACCCCTTAAGTCAAAATTTAACTTTCAAAACTACATGGCTCTAATGAGGCCATCAATTCCTATATTATTACCAAATTTCAATTTTCTATGACAAAGAGTTTCGGAGAAAATCGGGTGTGACAGAATGACAGACAGATAGACAGGCAGACGGACAGACAGACACCGAAGTGATCTTATAAGTGTCGCTGTTAAGCTAGGTCTGGAGATGTTCCTCAGAGGAATACTAGCTGTCCAAATATGGATCTTCAAAATTAGTTTTTATTGATCACTTCTCGTAACTATTTAAACTTAATACATTGATTACTAAAACTATTTAAACTTGAAATTTTTCAATTTTCAAATACGATATCGATTAATGGTGGAAATAGAACGGGAAAATAATCGATAAAAACTTTTTTTGGGGGGTCCACATTTGGACTCTAGGGAGTACTTCCGGACCTAGCTTGACAAAAAGTTTCCTTTATATTTTTAACTCTAGAATCATCTTTTACAATATATGAACGTTATTACCGGACACTCTGTATACTAATTACAACTAAACTGATAGATAAAGATCGTTATTTGAAGTTAGACGACGTAAAATTTTTTTTTAAATGAAAACAAAATATACATAGCTAGAAAAAAGCCATAAAAAAAATACGTAGTTCATTAGGGGATCTAAATATAGATTTTTAATTACAGTCATAAATTATTTTTTTTTAATTTTTGTTTACTATATAGCCACCAGTATATTGTTAATTAAAAATCTAGAGGTTCTTGGAACTTGAGTATAAAACGACAAAAAAGTATGAAGGAGAGGGGTAACTGCCCAGAGTTCAACGCTAGAAGGGCGCCGTTGCCCTTTTTTTAATACAAACACAACCATATAGGGCTTAAGTGGGGAGTATACTAATGCGAAATTAACACTAACTTGAACCTCATAATTTTTTCTTTGTCTGTAAATACAATACGATATCTTCACAATTTCCAATCAAGCGGGAGAAAGAAAAACGAGAAAATTTATGAGTAGTACTTAAACTAAGCAAGATATACCGACGAAGTAGACTTAATTACGCACACATAAGCAGATTAAGAGGAAATACTTGAGAAACCACGTTCAGTAGCCAGCAAAATAAGCCTGAATATGAACTAAAACAAAATGAAAACCATAACAAATATAGATGAAGATATTTCACTCACAATAAGAGAAACAGAACAAGTCCATCTATCTAGGATAAATAATAAATAAATAAATTAACTTTATTAATCCAGGAGACCATACACAATAGCATACGACAAGTCTGGCACTATTTTAAATGAGTGAGAAGAAATGAATTTACATAAATGCAATAAAGCAAACAAAAGTTATCATCTTAACATTAGTAGCCTTTATCTGTTAAAAAATCGTTTATACCAGGGGTGCTCAAACGGTCGATCGCGATCGACAAGTTGATCGCGAGTGCTTTTTGAGTCGATCTCGAGAAAAAAAATTCCGATATAGAACTATTCACAGATTTTGTTTTAGGTAACTAAAATAAAATGTAATGAATAAACTACTAAAATTTATTCGATCCACAATTAGGTCAGAATAACCCCCTCATCACTTTCTTTTATCGTAATAACCCCCTGCTAGCGGCAAAAGGCGGCTTTATCAAAGGAACGCGCGGTACTTGTCAAAGAAAAGCCGCGTTTTTGATTCCCGCCGATTTTTCTAGAAACTTCGGGCGGCGTGTTTGACGGGAACATTCGAGACTTCGTTCGCGCCGATATAAATGTTGCGCCTGCAGGAATAGGAATCAGTCTGAGTTGTAACTTGAAGGCGATACATCGATACAAAGTTTATTAATAAATAGTCCAAAATGAGTGCGGCGAAGAAAAGTAAAACTTATCATTTTAATAACGATTGGGAGGAAGAATTTTTCTTTTGTATGGTAAAGGATAAGTGCATTTGTCTCATTTGCCGTGCTTCAGTTGCAATACCTAAGCGTGGGAACTTAGAGAGGCATCATAAAACGGTTCATAAAAACTATGAAAACGATTTTCCGTCACAGAGTGAATTAAGAAAACGAAAAGTACGTGATTTGATAACTTGTTCGAAAAAAGAACAAACCATGTTCACAAGACCAGCCAAACAAGCAAAAGCTGCAACGATCGCGTCATTTAAAATATCTCATATATTGGCGAAACACAAGAAACCATTTGATGATGGATTGGTTGTGAAGGAAGCATTTATTGAAGCGGGTGAGACTTTATTTAGAGATTTTAAAAATAAAACAGAGATTATGTCTGCTATTAGAGAACTTCAGTTATCTCGTCCGACTGTCGCAAGGCGTGTTGAAGTCATGAGTCAGGACATGGCAGATAAACTAAAACATGATATCATGGAATGTACATACTTTTCTTTACAGTTCGACGAATCCACCGATATGACAGACACTGCTCAGCTGTGTATTTTTATTCGAATGGTATTCAATGACATGTCGGCTAAGAAAGAGTTTTTCACAATGATTCCTTTGAAAGGAAAGCCCCGTGGCGAAGATATATATGACGTTTTCTTCAATTTTGTAACAAACTACAAGCTACCAATATATAAACTAGTGTGCATTACAACCGATGGAGCACCAGCAATGACTGGAAACAAAAACGGTTTTATGGCATTGTGTCGAGCTAATGATGATTTCCCTTCATTTTTCTCCTTCCATTGCATTATACATCAACAAGTTTTGTGTTCAAAAGTTCTAAACATGGATGAGATTATGGGCACTGCAATAAAAATTGTGAATTGTAGCCGTGCACGTAGCTTGCAACGACGGCTCTTTAAATTGCAGTTGGAAGATAGTGAGTCAGCTGAACACACTGATTTAGTTCTTCACACGGACGTCAGGTGGTTGAGTCGCGGAAAATTCCTAGAAAGGTTTCAAGAATTATTGCCCGAAATAACAGCTTTTCTGGACGAAAGAGGTGATGACACTCAGATGCTGAAAAACGGAAAATGGCTGACTGATTTGGCATTTTTGACAGACATCACAATGAATTTAAACACCATTAATTTGGAGCTTCAAGGTAAAGGAAAAACTATTATTGAGATGATTAGCGCAATAAACGCATTCAAAAGTAAATTGCAACTTATGATAGATCAACTGAAAAGAAAGGATCTGAAAAATTTTCCGTCTTTGAAAGCAAGGATTCCTCAGTTGAATTATGATATTTATGAGGCAGAATTATCAAATATTTTGGGCCAATTCGAAATACGTTTTTATGATTTCAGTAAATTGGCAAATATCGCATCATTTATGAGTTATCCTTTTTCGTGTGAAAAACATTGAGGAATTAGCTACTGAAATAGCAAGTCAGTTTAACATGGACTCATGTTCTGTTGAAAATGAGTTAGTGCAGATTATATCAGATATACATCTCAAAGCCACAGCATCTGATACAAAATTCTGGTGTTTTATATCTGAAGATAAATATCCGAATCTAAGGCAAATCGCTCTTCAACTGACGGCAATGTTTGGATCAACTTACTTGTGCGAGTCTGCATTTTCTGAAATGAAGATAATTAAGTCAAAATATCGCAATCGACTAACTGACGAACATATGTCATCATGCTTGCGATTAGCACTCGGCAATTACGTACCATCTTATGAAAAGTATGCTGAGGACATGCAGTGCCACGCTTCAACATCCAAAGTCACTCTTTAGTTAAGTTTAGACAGTAGAACTCGTTTGTTTTGTAAGAACCAATAAACTCGCAATTTTGAATAATTATGCGTTTTTCATTGCCATTTTAGAGCAGACCTACACTTACCTTGACGAAAAAAATGCATATTGTGCGGAAAACTAATATCTATGCCATGATACACCCTACCTAGACGACAATCCTGCATCAAACTTACTTGCAGCCTCTCAGAGTCGATCGATCGTAGTCTAACAATATTTAGGTAGATCGCCAGCAGTTCAAGTTTGAGCACCCCTGGTTTATACTATAGTAACATTTTTCCAAAAAAAAAATCAATTAACGTTCTTTTTATACAATTTTGTATTATTAATATTTCGACAAATAGGTGAATGCCAATATAACGGGGATTGTTTTCCGTTGTGGACAAACTGTGGACTGGAATAGCATAGTTATCATCATACCTTATATCATTATCGTGATAATAATTGTTAGTAACAAAATTCTGTGATTTCTGCCTCACAAATAACAAAACTTCAACCATGAAAATACAAGGTACCGTGAGGATCCTTAAATCCCTAAAAATCCGCCCACAGGATGCACTTCTCTGAGCGTTTACTATAGCTCTCATAGCTCTCTTTTGTAGCCGAAAAACCCTGAGGCTCTAAGAAGAACAACAAATTATGCCATACTTAATTCTTGAATAGAAATGTGCATAGTAATAAGACAACAAAACATTTCTATTGGTCAAATCTTTCAGTTTATATAATGCAAAACACGACGATGATAAAGTCCTGCAAAGAGCATCAACATGGCTTTCCCAACTTAAGCTCTTTTCCAAACATATTCCTAAAAATTTTACTTACAGATAATATCTATAATACCTCACTATTTACCCAATATATTTTACATGTATTTGAGCTAGATATTTTTCTTTGCTTTCCCGTTGCTTATTCTTTTAACAAGATTTCGTATAGATCCAGTTTTTCACTTTCATATACGAGGCTGGTTTGAAAAGTCCGTGCAAAAATATAAAAACTACTTATGTGTTTGGGGTAAACCTTTTTTATTTTTCGACATAGTCTCCTTTTAGGCTTATACACTTCGTCCAACGATGTTCTAGCTTGTTGTAGTCTGCAAAATATCCATTAGTGTCTGCAATCACCTCCTCGTTTGAATAAAATCTTTTGTCCCGCCCAGTCATTTCTTCAAATTGGGGAACAAATAGTAGTCCGAGGGAGCCAAGTCTGGAGAATAGGGGGGATGTGAAACGAGTTGGAATCCTATTTCCATTAATTTTTGCGACCACAACTGCTGAGGTGTGTGCTGGTGCGTTGGAAAAGGACTTTCTTGTGGGCCAATCGCGGGCGTTTTTCTTGCAGCTCGGTTTGAAGAATAACGATGAATAATATTCACCTGTAATAGTTTTACCCTTTTCCAGATAGTCGATGAGGATTATCCCTTGCGAATCCCAAAAGACAGTCGCCATAACCTTTCCGGCCGAAGGAACGGTCTTCGCCTTTTTGGTGCAGATTCCCCCTTGGTAACCCATTGTTTAGATTGTTGTTTGGTCTCAGGAGTATAGTAATGTATCCATGTTTCATCCACAGTGACGAAACGACGCTTAAAGTCCTCCGGATTCTTCTGGAACAGCTGCAAACCATCCTTGCAACACTTCACACGATTCCGTTTTTGGTCAAGCATGAGCAATCGCGGCACCCATCTTGCGGATAGCTTTCTCTCATGTCCAAATGTTTATGCAAAATATTATGTACCCGTTCAGTCGAGATGCCCACAGCACTAGCAATCTCACGCACCTTAACTCTTCTGTCATCCACCACCATATCATGGATTTGATCAATGATTTCTGGAGTCGTAACCTCCACAGGCCGTCCAGAACGTTCAGCGTCACTTGTGCCCATATGGCCAGTCCGAAAATTTTGAAACCACTTATAAACTGTTCTAATCGAAGGTGCAGAGTCACCATAATGTTTATCAAGCTTCTCTTTAGTCTCCTGAGGCGTTTTGCCTTTCATAAAGTAATGTTTAATCACCACACGAAATCCTTTTTTGTCCATTTCTTGAAAATCACTCGACTTCCTTGATTCACACGAATGCCAAACACAAAGAAATAGACCAATATGGCTGAAACTTGGTGTGCGTTCATTCAAGAGATGCTACTAACTAAACATGACCTCGATACGCGCCGATGGTGCCATCTCTCGGACTTTGCACGGACTTTCCAAACCAGCCTCGTATTAATACGTTTTCTGTCTTATTTTGCATAGCGACGCCATAAAAGTACATATTGGCGTCTCTAGAATTAGAAGTTCTATAGATCTGAGAAACAATATACACGGTGTTCCAAGGAAAAATATACAGTACGAGGATGGACTGGAAAGTTCGCGGCCTAGTCAAGAGACAAAATAAAATACGTACAAAAATATTTTTATTTTCGACGTAATCTCCACCTAGCTTTATGCGCTTCTTCCACCTGCTTTCCGAAGGTTCCACACCTGTTTGAAAAAAAGATTCCTTAAGGTCTTCAAAATACTGGTTAACTGCAGCTTCGAATTCTTCATTCGATGAAAATTTCTAGCCACCGAGGTGTTTTTTTACGTTTGGAAACAGATGAAAGTCCGAAGGTGTCAAATCAGGAGAATAAGCCGGGTGAGGCAGCAATTCGAATCCACAATCACGAATCTAAGCTATAGACTCAACGCGAGCGTTTTCCTAATGGAATAAAACTTTCTTTCTCAGTAATTCTGGCGTTTCTCTTTAACTTCTTGACGTAAACGGCGCGAAAGGGTGCAATAATAAGTCGAGTTTATTGTTTCGCCTTTCGGAAGTAGTCCACCATAATAACACCTTTAGCATCCCAAAAAACCGACGCCATTACTTTTCCAGCTGACAGAATTGCCTTCGTTTTCTTTGGGGTCGGTTCACCTGATTTTTTCCACAGCTTGTATTGTTGTTTTGACTCTGGAGTATAGTGGTGAACCCAGGTTTCGTCCAATGTCACAAACCTGTTAAGAAAATCTTGCGGATCAGCCTCAAACATCTCCAAACAGTTGCGAGAAATCGTGAATCGAATTCGTTTTTTGTTCAACTGAAAACAATCTGGAGACTCACCTAGCGGAAACCTTAGAAAATCCGAGTTCGTTGGCAAAGATGTTTTGTGTTCGTTCATACGAGATGCCTATAGTGTCTGCAATCTCCCTGATAGTTAATCTACGGTCTTTCAATATGATATCACTAGAGACCGGATTATATGCAACATAAAAATCTTGAAATATGCATGCAAATATGCATGAAAAATGCTTAAAATATGCATGAAAAGGGTCAAAATATGCAATATTAAATAATAATAAAAGTAGTAATTTTTAGTTTTTTATTTCAAAATCAGCATCAAATTAACAAGTTATCGACGATGTTTAAAAACAATTATTTAACATTTTTTTAATTATTTAACATTTGTATTCATCAAATGTTGGGTAGTAAGATTGTGTCTTCGATCACTTAAAATATTTTTATAAGTGGAAAAAGACCGTTCCACATCCACTGAGGTAACTGGGCAGTATTTAAATTTGGGTGCTATGTTGGCACTTATTATTTCTGGCAAAAGTTCACCCGTCCCATTAATAAAACTATCAATTTGACACAAAGGTTCAAAGCCTGGGTTATTGCACAAAATATTTTCAAACTTTTCTTTAACTCTACGCGGGAATACATCTGGCAATGTGGAGTTTATTTGACGGATTTTATTCATTAACTGAATTGATTCTTTCAACGCCAAACCTCGAGTTTCAAGCCTTTTAATACCTGCAGGTATGTGGGAAAAGTGAGTGCTAATCAAAGCTATACGTAACATACCTAGGAAAAGACAGATGATGTAGATTAATAAACCAGTAAGATTTTTATTATTTTTTTACTTCTACGTAAAATCTGTTAACGCCGATTTAACGGACATAATTTCCAATGTATTTGTATGTAATTTAGAAGTTTTGTCCCTAAAAAGACTTCTTTTGTGTTAATATAGTAAATAACAAGCAGGAAAAGAGTTTAAAGGGTAAGGTCACTCCAGGTCCCAGGACAAAAGCCTAATCTCGGGAATTTTTTTAAGAGTATAATGAAAGCAGTCGAAAATTTATTTGAAGTAATTTATTAAACAAATATTTACGTGTACAAAAATATTTTTTTAATTTTTTTTCATTCAAAATGGCCGCTTTACAATCCAAGAAGACAATCTTTTGTGCGAGGCCTGAAACGGGCGAAACGATTGGTCCCGTAGATTTCAGCCTAGAACAAAAAAACCAAAAATTTCATTAATACCATATATGCTACAAAAAAAATGTTTTTCCAAATGTGCACCAATTTTCGAAAAAAACGATATTTTGAAATTCCCGTATGTTATCCATTAGTTTTTGACATATATTAATGAAAAATTTTTGATTTGTTTATTCCAGGTTGAAATCTATGGGAGCCCGTTTCAGGCCTCTCATAAAAGGTGTCTTGTCGTCCTAGATTTTGGAGGGGCCATTTTGAATTAAAAAGATAAATAAAGAATTTTGTACACGTAAATACTTGTTTAATAAAGTATTTCAAATAAATTTTAGAGTGCTTTTATCATACTCTTGAAGAAAATTCCCGAAATCAGCTTTTTTTCCTGGGATCTGGCGTGGCCTTACCCCTTAAAACTACAAAACTTGTGTGTGTGTGTTATACGTGTAACCAATAACACAGACCAACAAAAAAATATTTGTAAAAACTTTTTAAACCAATACATCTAAGTGTTATGTATTTTTGGGCGCTGAAACCGTATCTGGTATCAGTTTTTTTGTATCACCCACAGTTCTCTCACAATATGACATCGATTAAATTTCATCTTCTTGCTTGAAAAACTGAGCAAACTGTTGATCTTTTGTTCTATAATGGTAAATAGATGTTCCAGATTACAATAAATGTTTTTCTTTCAGCCTAGAACCAAGCAATTCTGCTTTTTCCTTAGTCAAACGCAAATTTCTCACTAAATCATTAACTCAGCTTGTGTAAACAACTGTGGTTTTCAATTTTCTAGAGAACATTGAAACTACTCAGTATATATCACCACTACACCAAACACTTTATTTTTGCACTCGACGCGCGTTTCACTAACCATGTTAGCTTCATCAGGAGCGATGATGACTAAAGCTAAACTACAAATCTACCCTATTTATACTTAGCCTAACCCTTAAGGGGGTTGTAGGTACCCCTGGGCTATTGCCCAAAACTGAGTGAGGGCACCTCACACGTAACACACAAATCCATCGAATATGGAATGTGCTGGTAAAAATGAGAAATCGAATGAGGACTTTGGACCGTTAGCACTTGCTTGAAAATAATTGTTTCAAGCTTCTTTTACGCGAGAAGGGGCACCGCCGGAGTACCCTTCAGGAACCGGCGGTGGTAGTGGGAGGTGGGACCCCTCCTTCGATTTTTTTTTTATTTTTTTATTTTTTTTTTTTAGCCTAACCCTTGAATTACTCAAGCGGAACTAATGACAGAGGCAAGGCCATCAGTTCCGGTCAAGTAACCAGTAGAGAGGACTATAAGGAATAGGCCCTCTGTCTTTATTTAAACTACTTTTACATTTTATGATTTCCATACTTTCGTATGCGTTCAACAATCTCCTATCAGATATATTTTTTATTACTCTTAGATTATCTAATGTTACAGTATGATCAGCTTCAAGAGCATGTTCGGCAATGCTAGACTTTTCTGTTCTATTGTATTTTAAGTGTGCTAAGTGTTCTTTAAATCTTGTTTTAATTGACCTTTTAGTTTGCCCAACATACTTTTTGTCACAATCATTACAACTAATTTTATAAATTCCACTTTTCTCACAATTAGGAATCTTATCTTTAGGATTTCCTAAGATATTCCTCAGATTGTCTGATGACTTATAGACTAAGGTGAGGCCTACCTTATTAAATACCTTATTGAGTCCCTTGCTATATTTCGGATTATATGGGATGGAGACATACTTGGTGTTATTTTCTTCGCGTGTAAAAAAGGTGGAATTCTGAATATTAAACCTAAACTTATGTCTATTTATTAGCGTATTTACTAAGTCATCGTCATAACCATTAACTCTAGTTATATTTCTAATACTTTGTATGGAACTAAACTTTGTATGGAACAAAATTATTTCCAATATAACAATCAATTTGATGTTCAGAAAGAAGGAACAGCTATGGGTAATTGCTTATCACCTTTCATAGCCAATTTATTCATGAGTAAGTTTGAAATCGAAGCCAGTCAAGAATTCGAATATTTCCCAAGGGTATGGTATAGGTATGTGGATGATATTATCGCGATTTTTGATACAAAGAAAGCAAATATTGATGATTTTGTTTCTAAATTAAATAGCCGGCATGATTCCATTAAATTCACTTACGAAATTGAGAACAAAGGACAATTGCCTTTTCTAGATATTTTAATTATTAAAAATAATAATAGATTAGAATTTGATATCTATAGGAAGGACACAGTAACAGATAGATATATTCCTAATGATTCGTTTCATTGCAAACAACATAAATTAGCCTCATTACATTTTTTAGTTCATCGTTTGGTCACTTTCCCTCTGAATAGAGTAAACTTTAATAAAGAAAGGAATCGTATTAGAAATATAACTAGAGTTAATGATTATGACGATGACTTAGTAAATACGCTAATAAATAGACATAAGTTTAGGTTTAATATTCAGAATTCCACCTTTTTTACACGCGAAGAAAATAACACCAAGTATGTCTCCATCCCATATAATCCGAAATATAGCAAGGGACTCAATAAGGTATTTACTAAGGTAGGCCTCACCTTAGTCTATAAGTCATCAGACAATCTGAGGAATATCTTAGGAAATCCCAAAGATAAGATTCCTAATTGTGAGAAAAGTGGAATTTATGAAATTAGTTGTAATGATTGTGACAAAAAGTATGTTGGGCAAACTAAAGGGTCAATTAAAACAGGATTTAAGGAACACTTAGCACACTTAAAATACAATAGAACAGAAAAGTCTAGCATTGCCGAACATGCTCTTGAAGCTGATCATACTGTAACATTAGATAATCTAAGATTAATAAAAAATATATCTGATAGGAGATTGTTGAACGCATACGAAAGTATGGAAATCATAAAATGTAAAAGTAGTTTAAATAAAGACAGAGGGCCTATTCCTTATAGTCCTTTCTACTGGTTACTTGACCGGAACTGATGGCCTTGCCTATGTCATTAGTTCCGCTTGAGTAATTCAAGGGTTAGGCTAAAAAAAAAAAAAAAAAAAAAAAAAAAATCGAAGGAGGGGTCCCACCTCCCACTACCACCGCCGGTTCCTGAAGGGAACTCGACGGTGCCCCTTCTTGAACGAAAAATTTAAATCAAAATTATATCCTCATCCGATTTTATTTGATTCTCTGTAGTTTCCATATTCATGTATCTCTCTAGTATGTGGTGAGGTGTCCTTCCTCAACGTGGGACTTTGTCCCGGGGTACCTACAAAAGGGTTAGGCTAAGTATAAATAGGGTAGATTTGTAGTTTAGCTTTAGTCATCATCGCTCCTGATGAAGCTAACATGGTTAGCAAAACGCGCGTCGAGGGCAAAAATAAAGTGTTTGGTGTAGTGGTGATATATAGTGAGTAGTATCATTGTGCCAAAGATTCCACATTCCCAACTTAACATTGAAACTCATCATCGTCCGGTCATTAAATTCGGGACTGGACTGTAAAACGTCATCAATAGACTCAGGTGGCTCAGGGACAGAAAGTCCCGGTCCATGTCCTACCGGCCGATTAGCTGAAGTAAAGTTAGGATAGACAATTACTTTTCTTGCTCTCTCCATACCATGGGTATTGCAAATCTAAAAGCTTTCTTTTCTTTCTTATACCATTTCCTAAGATCCTCGATACAAACATAACATACTTTGTGAGGACCCCAACATTTTTCTTGATTACCGATTTCTACATCAAAATATGCAAAGTATACTTTTTTTGCAAAGTCAGTAATGTTTCTTTCATGTTTTTTAACTACAAACTCACCACGTATATAATAAAAAGTATTGGGAGAGTTTTTACAACCACGATGGCCATACTTTGAGTGTGAATTAAAGCACATGGGTTAAACACTGCAATGCGAGGTTATATTGACTGGAAGAAAACAAACATTTATCGGAACTGCCAACCTAATAACATTTGATTTTACTGCCAACCTTATAAAATTCTGATTTTATTGCCAATCTAATAACATTCGAATGATAGAAAATAAACTTCTCACATTTTGAATATTAAAATGTGAAAAATTGGTGGGTGATGTGACTTTTTTATTATTATTTTCGGACTCAGCACACCAAAAAACACAGAAATCAGGTAAACTTATTAAAAAAGTTTTTCATCGTTGGCCTGTGTAATTGGTTAATGTGTTAAAAAAACCAGAAGTTGAATTTACTGACATTCTTCCTTTCTAAATTTGGCTTCGAATAATTAGCTTTGTTTCTATAAACGCGCCTTATCGTATTTATAACGACCAATTCTATTTACTTTTTACTATTTACACCTTTAAGGTGTGAATTTCTCGCCGAAAACCTCTCAGCGGGCACATTTATCGATTGGACGACAGTTTTTCCGAATTGGGCAGTAAATTTCCATACAAATTCGTGTATAATACATAATAACCGACGACTGAAAAGCGATATTTTTGTGATGATTGTATCCTGGAGCGGCTATGCGCGTTGTCAGACCCAAGCCTCGCACCGGCTCTTTATGTTTTAGGCCGTAACTTACGATTGGTTACAGATATTGATCTGATGCCTGTTTATTCGTAATCTACGTCAAATTTCCGTACGGATTCATGGGTAATACGTCTATGATTTACTCAGGAACAATGCCGAAATGCAACCGGACCGTTTTTAACGTCTAGTCTCGACAGCGCTGCATTTAAAAAAAAAAAGGTCGTTTGCATTGCGATCTAGTAAGAGACGGCGGTTATATACGGAAACGCGTTTCCATTTTCTCTAGATCTAGCCGGCCGTGTCTTTAAAGCAATACTTTTTTTGACTTTTCAGGGCGGCTGCGGATCTTTTAGGCAAGAGAATATCGACTCGGAGGTTGCTTCCATTTTATAGGATGCCAGTAATATCGTCTATAAGAAGAGTCGAGCGGTTTTAGTACATACGACAGTTGTTTGAGCGAACCGGCGTGAGAGCCTTTGCGGGAGGAGAGGGCAATCGAAAGCCAGGTTTACGCTGCCGAATGTTTTGGATTTCGTTATTTTATTACTTTTAATTGATGCGGCGCGAGAGGGTGGAGTGAGGCGCCCCGCGCTTCCGTCCGAGATGATGTATTGTCGCTGTAGCACGAGATGAGATGTGTCGCACGAAGTTTGGTAGTTTAAAACGTTTTGTTTTATCATTGTAATTACCAAATGCGCAGATTATGATTATCATTATTTAAAGATGTATGATACTAAGAAATACATTGATTAACGAATATATTGTACAAATTTGATTAAAATTACGAAATTCTTGCGTAAAAATGTTCGAAACAGTAATGTTTTATTTTTGTTTCGCATCTGTGTAAATAAAAGGCTAGTTAGATGTAATAATATTAGAAATGGATGCTTTCTTGAAATAGAAATTCCCCAGTTTTCCTGCATTGTTATCCGCTATACAGAATTAAATAATCGGTCAAGTGCAAGCTGGGCTTGCGGAATTAGTGTTCTGTACGTTGACTGCTTTTAAAATAAAAATTTTTACAACACATATCCCAAATGAGTTTTCAACAAAGTTTTTTTCCGATTTTTAGTGAAAACCGATAACCTTGAAATTTGTGTTTCTTTATACACCAGATCAATTATTAAAGGTAATGCACTCGTGATAATTTTCGTTTAATCTACATCTTATGGAAAATATTCCAGAATTTTTTCGAAATTTTTTGATCAGTACTTTTCGAGATAAGGCGGGGGGACAGGGATTTTTTGCACATTTTTAAAAATAATACAAAGAGAATTGTGCGTAAGTATTACTTTATGTATATTTTTGAACTCGTCTTTTTACAAGCTTTCATTTGACACCCCACTCAATGATCTGGTAAAAAAAAAAATTTTCACTTCCGATTTCACCCCCAAAACTAATCCCTTAAATCAAAATTTAACTTTCAAAACTACACGACTTTGATGAGGCCATCAATTGCTATATTAGTGCCAAATTTCAACTTTCTATGTCAAATAGTTTCGGAGAAAATCGGGTGTGACGGACAGACGGACACCGAAGTGCTCTTATAGGTGTTCCGTACGGAACACTAAAGTGTTTTTTTTTTAGGCTCTAACAAGCTGGAGTATCCACTGAAGAAAAACCATTAGATTTACAAAGGCCAACTTCCGGTTTAGTTTAACAATTTTAACAGAATCTATATCTATGGCAGCCATAGCGTAGTGGTTACGGTTCCTGCTTTCTACGCCAGCGAGCGGAGTTTGTATTTCGGGAAATAATTAAAAAAAATAAAATAAAATTGGCAACGTGACGATCGCCTCTCTCGAAAAGGCAATGGCAGTAGTATTATGCCTAGTAAAGCCCTCTAATTTTAGTCGTTCAGAACCGGCATTAAACTGGAGGTCTGTGGAAATACTTAAAAAGGCACCAAACACAGGTAAAGGCAAGAGGGTCCGTATCGGATATGTCAAGAAAAAGAAGATGTGCGATATTAGGTGTTCCGAAATAACCTTCATATATTTTGGGAGGTGATTCTAGAGTTAAAAATATGAAGAAAGGTGTCTGCTTCCAGGGTGGCTACGGCCCACAAATCCTGAACCAACAAAATTAGTTTTTATCGATTATTTCCCTAACCATTTTAGGGAACTACTTGAAATTTGGTTCTTTTGGGTTTTCCAGACTCTGAAAATAGTACGGGGCCTTTAACTAAAAATGATCCCTCTAGATTCCTTTAATTTTCTGATAGTAATCTATGATTACGTCACAGATATTGTGGAATGTGCATTAAATAGAACGAGAATATAAAAATGATTCTTTGCCACCATGACTGTCAACTAGGTGAATCAATAGGGCAACGTTAATTGCCAATATCACTGAATTGCAGATTACGTGGTAGTGTTGAAAAAGGATACAGAGTATTTCTTGCTTCCCTATTAAAATACCATCTTTGAAACAATATTTCATAATGCTCCGAAGTAACGAACAGTAATAATGCGAGAGATCGAAAAATACGACTGAAGGCGCATGTTACTAAGTGGTATAGGTATCATTAACCGTAAAAATGCGCAAAAAAGTCTCGAAAAACGAAGGAACTAGAATTTAAAAAGGATATTACATTAACTAATGATTAGTATTCTAAATTTTAGCCTGCTTGACGTCACAGATCATTCATTCCCGCCTGTAACGACAGAAGTATACACAGAAATCACGCAAAGCTGCCGATGTAGACCAAGCAAATTGTAATTTTTTTCCAGTGTTAAAAATTGTTTAAAATTAAGGATATATTTTAACGGCAGTTTTACAAAAAAAAACTTTGCAACAAAATTAAAAGAATAAAAAGATAAATATATCATTATTGTCCAGCGAAGTTATCCATGAAAAGAAGTTTATTGTCTAGAGTCTGGATCAACACATCTGTTGTAAAATATTTATTTTTAGTGTTCCGAACGGAACACTTATAAGATTACTTCGGTGTTTGTCTGTCTGTCACACCCGATTTTCTCCGAAACTATTTAACATAGAAAGTTGACATTTGGTACTAATATAGGAATTGATGGCCTCATCAGAGCCGTGTAGTTTTGAAAGTTAAATTTTGACTTAAGGGGTTGGTTTTGAGGGGTTAAATCGGAAGTGAAAAAAAAATTTTTTTACTAGGTCATCGGGTGTGGTGTCAAATGAAAGCTTGTGAAAACACGAGTAAAAAATGTATATATAATGTAATACTTGCGCACATTTTTCTTTGTATTATTTTTAAAAAATCGCGAAAAATCGCGGTCCTCCTACCTTATCTCCAAAAGTACTGATCAAAAAATTTTGAAAAAAATTCTGGAATATTCACCACGGGGTATAGATTGAACGAAAATTATCAAGAGTGCATTACCTTTAATAATTTATCTGGTACATAAAAAAAACAAAAATTTCAAGTTCATCAGTTTTCAGTAAAGATTGGAAACAAACTTTGTTGAAAATTCATTTGGGGTGTGTTTTTGTGAAGTCACTGATCATTTTATACCACCGTAACATTTTTTTTTTATTTTAAAAGCAATTAACGTACGGAACACTAATGGTGCAAGTTCAATTTGCACTTGACCGGTTTTTTTTGTCTAACTCCCCGATCCTTTGTTTCGTAAATCAAGCTATACGTATAGAAACTTAAAATTAGAAAAATAAATAAATAAATTATAGTAAAATTCCAGCTCGAGTTCGTTTTTAGTGTTCTATACAGAACACTTAAGGGATCACTTCGGTGTCCGTCCGCCTGTCCGTCAGTCGGATCTTTTCCGAAACTATTTGACATACAAAGTTGAAATTTGTCACAAATATAGGAATTGATGGCCCAATCACAGCCGTGTAATTTTCAAGGTCATCGAGTGGAGTGTCAAATGAAAGCTTGTGAAAACACGAGTTCAAAAATATATATGATCTAATACTCGCGCAAACTTTTCTTTATATTATTTGAAAAAATTTGCCAAAAATCGCTGTCCCCCCACCCCATCTCTAAGAGCACTAATCAAAAAATTTCGAAAAAGTTCTGGAATATTCTCCATGAGGTGTAGATTAAATGAAAATTATCACCTTTGATAATTTATCTGGTATATATAAAAAAAACATTTTTTCAAGGTCATCGAGTAGGGTGTCAAATGAAAGCTAAAAAAAATTGTCAAAAATCGCTCGCTATTAGGAACGAGCTCAATATCTTTAGTATTAACGATAGGATTGTGGGTTACCGTAAAAGATGGGGTGAACACGTAGAAAAAATGCCTCCGTCAAGACTACCAAAAAAAATTTTAGAATATAAACCAACAGGGAGACGAAGTGTGGGGAAGCCAGGAAAGCGATGGAAAATTGAAGTCGGAACAGGTGAAGGAGCAAAATCCTGGACTGTTAAAGAGAGAAGAGACGAAAAAATTGATTCAGACCAGAAATAGAAAAAAATAGGAATCAGAACAAGGAATAATGGAAAAGGTACTAGCAACACTGTATTTTAATTAGGTTCTTGCTTAGAAGCCGATTTCTAACAAACTCCGAAGTTTTTACTTACAGAAAATGTTCGCTTCGAATTAGTCATAAATTTCAGTTTTAAATGTCTTCTAGCTTCAGAAAATTCTCTCTATGTTATGTTTTTGCCTTAGATCTGCAATACATCTAATATCCTTTATTGCAATATCCTACATTTTTTTTTGAATTTAAGTTTCATTTAATGAAACAAAAGTTTTGACATAATTGCATTGACTGACAAAATCTAGTTTTAATGTGTACCAACCTAAAACTTTTAGGGACTTTTGATAGACTTGACAGGCTGGTAATCTGTCCCCCAAAAATTTGACATTGACTTGGAATATCTAATAAAAAAAAGACTATGTCCCCTGTAATATACTGCTCAAAAAATTTTAATCAATAATGAACACCGCAGCTGCGCAAATAGCTAGTTGTGGTAGAAATTTGAACCTATTCTTCATATACCACTCTCCAAAGGACACCAACCACCAATTATGCAAAAAGATACATTTAAATTTGGTTATTATTCAATAATCTTGCAGTAAAACTAAAAAATTTAGAACCTGTAGAAGGGCTAAATCTTTCTAGAGAGAACCAAAACTTCAGATTCAAATATCCTGAAGGAATCATTTTAGCGACTCTAATAATCTTCTCACTTAAATATTTATTTAAGATACATATATATCTAAGTATATTTTTCCACGTAAATACTTAATATTCATCTTATTTCTCCAGATTCTAGAGGCATTATGAGTTTGGTACATTTACAGTTAGTCCAAGAACTTGGCAATGGTCATGCCACAATAATAATAAAGCCGGAACGGAATACACAGCCAGACATGACTCAGCGGCAAAAGTAGTTCACCAAGCACTAGCCACAACATACAAACTCATAGAAAACACAGATCCCTACTACAAATACACACCAACATCCATACTTGAAAATAAAGATTACAAGCTCTACTGGGATATCAGTATCCATACAGATAAAACAGTCTCCGTCAATAGACCCGATATTACTTTCAGTGCAAAAAAAAGGAAAGGTCACCTATCTAATTGACATAGCTGTCCCCAACGACACAAACATCCAAACGAAATACACAGAAAAAAAATCTCCAAATACACAGACCTTGCAACAGAAATAAAAAGGCTATGGAAACAAGAAAAAGTCATCATTGTCCCCCTTGTCATATCAGCCACAGGCCTTACACCAATGAGATTCACACCATACTTAGTACAGTTAGGACTCAACACAAGCATACACAGAAGCATTCAGAAGTCAGTAATTTTGAAAACATGTAACACTGTCTGGTCATTCCTTAATACCCAATGGTAATAGCATTTGTGTTAACTTGACTTGGGCCCGTCAGCCAAACATGGAACCACATTGACCAAATGTGAGAAAGAAGAACTCTTTTGTATAAAAATAATAATAACACTTTATGATTACGAACAGTAGCTGAGTGTTGCCATATAATTTCTTTTTCAGCAGCTGGGCTTAAAAAAATCAGTAGAAATTAGTAGAGAGTGTTAACATGCCAACTATCTTCTTCAGAGATTTTACTTTC
>CM032446.1:239499229-239551146 GCA_019049505.1 Pachyrhynchus sulphureomaculatus
CGAAAAATGGTGCACATTTGAAAAAACATTTTTTTTTGTAGCATATATTATTGAAATTTTTGGTTTTTTGTTCTAGGCTGAAATCTACGGGAGCAATGATTTCGCCCGTTTCAGGCCTCGCATAAAAGATGCCTTGTCTTCTTGGATTCTGAAGTGGCCATTTTGAATTAAAAAAATAAAAATATATTTTTGTACATGTAAATATTTGTTTAATAAACTACTTTAAATAAATTTTCGACTGCTTTTATTATACTCTTAAAAAAATTCCCGAAATTAGGCTTTTTTCCCGGGACCTGGAATGACCTTACCCTTTAAACTCTTTTCCTGCTTATTATTTACTATATTAACACAAAAGAAGTCTTTTTAGGCTTAGAGACAAAACTTCTAAATTACATACAAATACATTGGTAATTATGTCCGTTAAATCGGCGTTAACAGATTTTACGTAGAAGTAAAAAAATAATAAAAATCTTACTGGGTTATTAATCTACATCAGTCTGTCTTTTCCTAGGTATGTTACGTAAATTGGAGGCCCAATTACTAAGATAATTGAAATTGAATCACACTGATTCACCGTTATTGAACGATAATGTTGAATTATGT
Source organism: Pachyrhynchus sulphureomaculatus (assembly GCA_019049505.1). Classification (NCBI taxonomy): domain Eukaryota; kingdom Metazoa; phylum Arthropoda; class Insecta; order Coleoptera; family Curculionidae; genus Pachyrhynchus; species Pachyrhynchus sulphureomaculatus. Next base: position 239,499,833 of record CM032446.1, read on the forward strand.
ACAGGAGTGTACAATTTTTTACAAATTCTTCTTCTTTCAATAGGCAATGCCTGTTCTTTGATTGCTTTCACTGAGGTCTTGGTGATGATTCTGTCAGCATTTTGGCGGTCTACCTTGAGGTCTCCTTGTATTGGGTTTACCGTCTCTGGCGATTCTTGGGAGTCTGCTGTCTTTCATTCTCTCCACATGATTATTCCATTCTTTCCGCCTGGTTTTGGCGAATTTTACAATGTCCTTTATATTGCACTGTTCCTTATTTATTGGCTAGGTACTCTGTCTCTCAGTGTTTTGCCAGTTATACACCGTAGGGTTCGCATTTCCGTTGTTTTGAGCAATTGTTTTGTTTTGCTGGTCTCTGGTCTCGTCTCTGCGGCACATGTCAAGGTTGGTCTAAAATATGCCATGTATTTCCTTATTTTGTTTTTAATTGACATATACTCGTTACGCCATATGACGCCCGAATGCTGTGGCACCTCTTATACGAGGCTGGTTTGAAAAGTCCGTGCAAAGTCCAAGAGATGGCACCACCGGCGCGTATCGAGGTCATGTTTAGTTAGTAGCATCTCTTGAATGAACGCACACCAAGTTTCAGCCATATTGGTCTATTTCTTTGTGTTTGGCATTCGTGTGAATCAAGGAAGTCGAGTGATTTTCAAGAAATGGACGAAAAAGAATTGCGTGTGGTGATTAAACATTACTTTATGAAAGGCAAAACGCCTCAGGATACTAAAGAGAAGCTTGATAAACATTATGGTGACTCTGCACCTTCGATTAAAACAGTTTATAAGTGGTTTCAAAATTTTCGGACTGGCCATATGGGCACAAGTGACGCTGAACGTTCTGGACGGCCCGTGGAGGTTACGACTCCAGAAAATCATTGAACAAATCCATGATATGGTGATGGATGACAGAAGAGTTAAGGTGCGTGAGATTGCTAGTGCTGTGGGCATCTCGACTGAACGGGTACATAATATTTTGCATAAACATTTGGACATGAGAAAGCTATCCGCAAGATGGGTGCCGCGATTGTTCACGCTTGACCAAAAACGGAATCGTGTGAAGTGTTGCAAGTATGGTTTGCAGCTGTTCCAGAAGAATCCGGAGGACTTTAAGCGTCGTTTCGTCACTGTGGATGAAACATGGATACATTACTATACTCCTGAGACCAAACAACAATCTAAACAATGGGTTACCAAGGGGGAATCTGCACCAAAAAAGGCGAAGACCGTTTCTACGGCCGGAAAGGTTATGGCGACTGTCTTTTGGGATTCGCAGGGATAATCCTCATCGACTATCTGGAAAAAGGTAAAACTATTACAGGTGAATATTATTCATCGTTATTGGACCGTTTGAAAACCGAGCTGCAAGAAAAACGCCTGCGATTGGCCCACAAGAAAGTCCTTTTCCATCACGACAAACGCACCAGCACACACCTCAGCAGTTGTGGTCGCAAAATTAATGGAAATAGAATTCCAACTCATTTCACATTCCCCCTATTCTCCAGACTTGGCTTCCTCGGACTACTATTTGTTCCCCAATTTGAAGAAATGGCTGGCGGGACAAAGATTTTATTCAAACGAGCAGGTGATTGCAGACACTAATGGATATTTTGCAGACTTGGAGAAATCCTATTATTCGGAAGGGATCAACAAAAACTAGAACATCGTTGGACGAAGTGTATAAGCCTAAAAGGAGACTATGTCGAAAAATAAAAAAGGTTTACCCCAAACACATAAGTAGTTTTTATTTTTGCACGGACTTTTCAAACCAGCCTCGTACCTTGTTCTTTAACTTCTTATTGTATATCTGTGGCGCTGGAGATGTTCACGCACCGATATTTAAAGGTCATTAGTTTGTTCAACAACTTGTCCCTTTATTTCCAGTTTACATCTTAGGATGTCTAGGCACACTGTGAGGCATTTAATCTTTTTTTTGGATACTTCCATATTGTGTTCACTAGCTGATCTAATAAATCGATATAGTAGCTTTTATAAGTTACCTTCGCTATCGTATAAGTATGGCGTCTTCGGCGTAGCATACTATGTTGATGTTTTTGTCACTCATTCTGTATCCTTCTAATGGTCTTATATCCTCAATGATCCTGTCCATTATTATATTAAACAGCATTGGGCTGAGAGAATCCCCCTGTCTTATTCCAGATTTTATATTTATATCATCGGTCATTATTTCCGCTAACTCTTTACGTCAAAATTTTACATTCAAAACTACAGGGCTCTGATTGGACCATCAATTTCTATATTTGTACCAAAGTTCTACTTTCTATGTCAAATAGTTTCGGAGAAAATCGGTTGTGATAGACGGACATCGAAGTGATTCTATAAGTGTTCATCATCCCTCGAAGTTGCTTATTTAAAAGTTAACCGAAAATGTTAAATAAAGAAGGTAGCGTTTTAAAAGAATTTTTTTACGAAGTGGAAACGGAAACAATCGAGTCACGTGGTTTTGTCAGGTAACAGATACGAGGTTAAATCGAAAAGTTCGCGGCCTCATGAAAAAATAATTATAATATTTTTATTTTAGTACCCTCAATAAGTTCATACTTTCTTTGGTTGTCACAGTGTAAAATTTTGTTGCTGTAGAATTTGTGGTTTTTAGGTTAAAACGAGTTTAGTGAGACTAAGTGCAGCGTTTTTGGAAAAATGGAAAAAATTGAACAACGTGCTTCTATCAAGTACCTGTTTAAAAAAAGATTAACACCAACGGAGACCCACGATAATATGAAAACCACATTAGGAAAATCTGCTCCGTCATATACCACTGTGAAAAAATGGGTATATTTTCCCTAAATTTACAATATTTCTCAGTATTACTAGGCAATTGAATTGCTGTCTGGAACCGATCTTATCGCCGGGACATTACCTGCAATAGTCTAAACATCGATTAGGTTATAGTGCCAAGGGAATACTCAAAATTACGACGGTATTTTATTCCTTTGTTTCTTGGTCGGGGTATTAAGTGATAAGTAGTTAGTTTCTAAGAAGAATATTTGTTTGAGCGTGGATCAAATAAACAATTTTCTCGAAGACGTATTTTTATTTTAAAACAATATATCAGTTTTAACATTATTGTTGACGTGCTTGCATCGGTGTAGTAGTCTTTTTGCAATTTTTAACGTGTTGTGTTAAAGTTTAACGTGTACCATGCCACCCGCAAAAAAAGTGTCTCTTAGTGGGTAGTTGATTATCCTGGAACATACATACATACGACGGAAATGTTTTATATTGTCGAGTTTGCGAGAAAAATGTTTCGTGCACAAAAAAGTTTCAAATTAACCAGCATGTCAAGACAAGTCTTCATATCGCAGAATTGACGACAACAACAACTTAAAACAGCAGCAAGTAGTAGTAATTCCACTTCTATAGGCAAACAAAAAAACCCACTTTAGCATGGATTTATGTGAAGCATTGCTTGCAAGTAATATTCCTCTCCACAAACTTACAAATCCTACACAAGATTTTCTGCGAAAATATTGCTTGAATTAAAAAATACCAGACGAATCAACACTTCGTAAAAATTACATACCAACAATTTACCAACATGTTCTGGAAGAAATACGTAATGAACTTAAGGATGACATTATTTGGATTTCAACTGATGAAACTACCGACAGTTGTGGTCTCTATATTGCGAATTTAATTATGGGTGCATTAAGATTAGAGCCTTCTTCCTATTTGGTGGCCTGCAAAGAACTTGACAAGACAAATCATTCTACGATCGCCAGATTTGTGAATGAGCTTTTAAACGATTCTGATATTAAAAAAAAACATAGCTTTGATTAGCACTCACTTTTCCCACATAGCTGCAGGTATTAAAAGGCTTGAGAATCAATTCAGTTAATGAATAAAATCCGTCAAATAAACTCCACATTGCCAGATGTATTCCCGCGTAGAGTTAAAGAAAAGTTTGAAAACATTTTGTGCAATAACCCAGGCTTTGAACTTTTGTGTCAAATTGATAGTTTTATTAATGGGACGGGTGAACTTTTGCCAGAAATAATAAGTGCTAACATAGCACCCAAATTTAAATACTGCCCAGTTTCCTCAGTGGATGTGGAACGGTCTTTTTCCACTTATAAAAATATTTTAAGTGATCGAAGACACAATCTTACTACCCAACATTTGGAACAATACCTTACTGTTTACGTGTACAAGAATACAAATGTTAAATAATTTTAAAAAATGTTAAATTTTTAAACATCGTCGGTAACTTGTTAATTTTATGCTGATTTTGAAATAAAAAACTAAAAATTACTATTTTTATTATTATTTAATATTGCATATTTTGACCCTTCTCATGCATATTTTAAGCATTTTTCATGCATATTTGCGTGCATATTTCAAGATTTTTATGTTGCATATAATCCGGTCTCTAGTGATATCATATCGAAAGACCGTAGATTAACTATCAGGGAAATTGCAGACACTATAGGCATCTCGTATGAACGAACACAAAACATCTTTGCCAACGAACTCGGATTTTCTAAGGTTTGCGCTAGGTGAGTCCCCAGATTGTTATCAGTTGAACAAAAACGAATTCGACTCACGATTTCTCGCGACTGTTTGGAGATGTTTGAGGCTGATCCGCAAGATTTTCTTAACAGATTTGTGACAATGGACGAAACCTGGGTTCACCACTATACTCCAGAGTCAAAACAACAATACAAGCTGTGGAAAAAATCAGGTGAACCGACCCCAAAGAAAGCAAAGGCAATTCTGTCGGTTGGAAACGTAATGGCGTCGGTTTTTTGGGATGCCAAAGGTATTATTATGGCGAAACAATAAACTCGACGTATTATTGCACCCTTTCGCGTCGTTTACGTCAAGAAGTTAAAGAGAAACGCCCAGAATTACTGAGAAAGAAAGTTTTATTCCATTAGGAAAACGCTCGCGTTGAGTCTATGGCTTAGATTCGTGATTGTGGATTCGAATTGCTGCCTCACCCGGCTTATTCTCCTGATTTGACACCTTCGGACTTTCATCTATTTCCAAACCTAAAAAAAACACCTCGGTGGCTAGAAATTTTCATCGAATGAAGAATTCGAAGCTGCAGTTAACCAATATTTTGAAGACCTGGAGAAATGTGTGAGAGCTTTGGACAGAAGGTGGAAGAAGTGCATAGAGCTAGGTGGATATAACGTCGAAAAATAAAAATATTTTTGCATTGTGATGTCTGTCAAAAATGCCAAATCAGTCAGCCATTTTCCGTTTTTCAGCATCTGACTGTCATCATCTCTTTCGTCCAGAAAAGCTGTTATTTCGGGCAATAATTCTTGAAACCTTTCTAGGAATTTTCCGCGACTCAACCACCTGACGTCCGTGTGAAGAACTAAATCAGTGTGTTCAGCTGACTCACTATCTTCCAACTGCAATTTAAAGAGCCGTCGTTGCAAGCTACGTGTAATGCACACTAGTTTATATATTGGTAGCTTCTAGTTTGTTACAAAATTGAAGAAAACGTCATATTCGCCACGGGGCTTTCCTTTCAGAGGAATCATTATCAAAAACTCTTCCTTAGCCGACATGTCATTGAATACCATTCGAATAAAAATACACAGCTGGGCAGTGTCTGTCATATCGGTGGATTCGTCGAACTGTAAAGAAAAGTATGTACATTCCATGATATCATGTTTTAGTTTATCTGCCATGTCCTGACTCATGACTTCAACACGCCTTGTGACAGTCGGACGAGTTAACTGAAGTTCTCTAATAGCAGACATGATCTCTGTTTTATTTTTAAAATCTCCAAATAAAGTCTCACCCGCTTCAATAAATGCTTCCTTCACAACCAATCCATCATCAAATGGTTTCTTGTGTTTCGCCAATATATGAGATATTTTAAATGACGCGATCGTTGCAGCTTTTGATTGTTTGGCTGGTCTTGTGAACATGGTTTGTTCTTTTTTCGAACAAGTTATCAAATCACGTACTTTTCGTTTTCTTAATTCACTCTGTGACGGAAAATCGTTTTCATAGTTTTTATGAACCGTTTTATGATGCCTCTCTAAGTTCCCACGCTTAGGTATTGCAACTGAGGCACGGCAAATGAGACAAATGCACTTATCCTTTACCATACAAAAGAAAAATTCTTCCTCCCAATTGTTATTAAAATGATAAGTTTTACTTTTCTTCGCCGCACTCATTTTGGACTATTTATTAATAAACTTTGTATCGATGTATTGCCTTCAAGTTACAACTCAGACTGACTCCTATTCCTGCAGGCGCAACATTTATATCGGCGCGAACGAAGTCTCGAATGTTCCCGTCAAACACGCCGCTCGAAGTTTCTAGAAAAATCGGCGGGAATCAAAAACGCGGCTTTTCTTTGACAAGTACCGCGCGTTCCTTTGATAAAGCCGCCTTTTGCCGCTAGCAGGGGGTTATTACGATAAAAGAAAGTGATGAGGGGGTTATTCTGACCTAATTGTGGATCGAATAAATTTTAGTAGTTTATTCATTACATTTTGTTTTAGTTACCTAAAACAAAATCTGTGAATCGTTCTATATCGGAATTTTTTTTCTCGAGATCGACTCAAAAAGCACTCGCGATCAACTTGTCGATCGCGATCGACCGTTTGAGCACCCCTGGTATAAACGATTTTTTAACAGATAAAGGCTACTAATGTTAAGATGATAACTTTTGTTTGCTTTATTGCATTTATGTAAATTCATTTCTTCTCGCTCATTTAAAATAGTGCCTGACTTGTCCTATGCTATTGTGTATGGTCTCCTGGATTAATAAAGTTAATTTATTTATTTATTATTTATCCTAGATAGATGGACTTGTTCTGTTTCTCGTATTGTGAGTGAAATATCTTCATCTATATTTGTTATGGTTTTCGTTTTGTTTTAGTTCATATTCAGGCTTATTTTGCTGGCTACTGAACGTGGTTTCTCAAGTATTTCCTCTTAATCTGCTTATGTGTGCGTAATTAAGTCTACTTCGTCGGTATATCTTACTTAGTTTAAGTACTATTCATAAATTTTCTCGTTTTTCTTTCTCTTGCTTGGTTGAAAATTGTGAAGATATTGTGTTGTATTTATAGACAAAGAAAAAATTATGAGGTTCAAGTTAGTGTTAAGTTCGCATTAATATACTCCCCACTTAAGCCCTATAAGGTTGTGTTTGTATTAAAAAAAGGGTACCTAAAGGCACCCTTCTAGCGTTGAACTCTGGGCAGTTACCCCTCTCCTTCTTACTTTTTTGTCGTTTTATACTCAAGTTCCAAGAACCTCTAGGTTTTTAATTAACAATATACTGGTGGCTATATAGTAAACAAAATAAAAAAAAAAAAATTTATGACTGTAATTAAAAATCTATATTTAGATCCCCTAATGAACTACGTATTTTTTTATGGCTTTTTTGTAGCTATGTATATTTTGTTTTCATTTAAAAAAAATTTTACGTCGTCTAACTTCAAATAACGATCTTTATCTATCAGTTTAGTTGTAATTAGTATACAGAGTGTACGGTAATAACGTTTATATATTGTAAAAGATGATTCTAGAGTTAAAAACATAAAGGAAACTTCTTGTCAAGCTAGGTCCGGAAGTACTCCCTAGAGTCCAAATGTGGACCCCCAAAAAAAGTTTTTATCGATTATTTTCCCGTTCTATTTCCAGCATTAATCGATATCGTATTTGAAAATTGAAAAATTTCAAGTTTAAATAGTTTTAGTAATCAATGTATTAAGTTTAAATAGTTACGAGAAGTGATCAATAAAAACTAATTTTGAAGATCCATATTTGGACAGCTAGTATTCCTCTGAGGAACATCTCCAGACCTAGCTTAACAGCGACACTTATAAGATCACTTCGGTGTCTGTCTGTCCATCTGTCTGTTTGTCCATCTGTCACACCCGATTTTCTCCGAAACTGTTTGTCATAGAAAGTTGAAATTTGGTAATAATATAGGAATTGATGGCCTCATTAGAGCCATGTAGTTTTGAAAGTTAAATTTTGACTTAAGGGGTTAGTTTTGGGGGGTGAAATCGGGAGTGGAAAAAAAAATTTTTTACTAGGTAATCGAGTGTGGTGTCAAATGAAAGCTTGTGAAAACACAAGTAAAAATATACATATAATGTAATACTTGCGCGCACTTTTCTTTGTATTATTTTTAAAAAATCGCGAAAAATCGCTGTCCACCCGCCTTATCTCGAAAAGTACTTATCAAAAAATTTTGAAAAAATTCTGGAATATTCTCCACGGGGTGTAGATTGAACGAAAATTGTCACGAGTGCATTACCTGTAATAATTTATCTGGTATATAAAAAAAAAAAACAGAAATTTCAAGGTCATCAATTTTCAGTAAAGATTGGAAATAAACTTTGTTGAAAACTCATTTGGCGTGTGTTTTGTGAAGTCACTGATCATTTTATACTTCCGTTACAACATTTTTTATTTTAAAAGAAATCAACGTACGGAACACTAATTGTGCAAGTTCAACTTGCACTTGACCGGTTTTTAACTTTAGAATCGCTTCCCAAACTATATGAACGTTATTTCCTAATGCCTGATATATAGTAGGTACGTATTTTTAGTGTTCCGTACGACACACTTATAAGATCACTTCGGTGTCTATCCGTCCGTCTGTTCGTTTGTCACACCCGATTTTTTCTTACTGCTTTTTATAACATTTATCTATTAAAATGTTTTATTATAATACTATTTTGTATTATATTAAATTAATTTTTACTTATATATATATATATATATATATATATATATATATATATATATATATATATATATATATATATATATATATATATATATATATATGTACAGGGTGTAATTAAAATCGTTGAATATATTGAAATCGGTAAATCCTTGTATCAAGGGCAGTGGCAGAAAAATAATGATAAATTTTGCTCCTCTATAAATAATAAGAAAATTTATCCTAAAATTTTTATGGTGGCATGTACGTCAAAGCCTATAGCAAATAGACACGTCACAAACAAATGGCTAGAATTTTGATAATCACTCGGTCGCAGTTTTGCTATACTTTAAAATCAAAAGTTTTTTAATTTTATGTTATAAAAATTTAAAAGAATTTTTTCGATTTAAAAGGCATCTGAGGCTGCAAAACAAACTATAACCAAAATTCATGGTTTTAAGAACAATTTTTAACTAATGAAAATATACAAAAATGGTTTCATATTTATATCAGTAATGACTATTTCCGTTAAAAAAAACTTTTTGACTTTAATTATAGTTTCCTTCTTAATATAGCAATACAGTGGATGATGCATTTTTTTGTCACAGCTGCTACAACGGAGAATAAAAACTTTAAGAAATACTCTGTCGGGAACAAACAGGGTATAAGCAAAGAACAAAAACATACTCCACTCGAAATAAGTATTACAACGTTCACTTTTTCACATTCTTAGTTTACAAAATCCTAAAACTTGACACTATTTAAGCCGTAGAAACTTTCTAAAGAAAATTAGGTGAACATGTGATTATATATCCCATAACAAAATACAAGTTTGGGACGTATTCAACTGTTAATTTTACATATAATATTTTTTACTGTCTATTGTAAAGGCCGCTGAACCCAGGAACCTTGTAAATTTTGACAGCACAATACAGTTAACCAATTCCTTAGTAGTCGATCCAACAAACCAACTGATGGCGTTTTAATGTAAATATACGTAGACCAGGTTGTATAAAGCATAGCCACCATTCCGTGTAGGAACTCGCTGGCATAACATATTTATTTGCTAGTTTACGTATTATTTTTTATGTAGAAATTCGTCCATCATTGGTATATTATAGATATCTATAAAAATAAATAATTGTGGTAAGTGTGTGTGTGTAAGAGCCCAAATTACATTAGTTTTACAGATTGTAAGAAATATTACTATTTATTTATCAGCATCGGATATCCGATAGCAAAATGTATGGCAGTATGATAGCAATAACGAATGTATTCTTGTAGGAAAACATCGGACAACTAGAAGAAATCAATGCCTCATGTCGGATACCCGACGCTGAACACATTGAAAAGTTCAAAGCGAATCGAAGCATGTGGTAAGTTTTAAAACCAACTGTAGCAGTCTTTTAAATTATTCATTATATATACACAGTCCACTTAGTAGCTAAACAAAATTGCAATGTAAGGAAAACTAATTCAAATAATTTAGAATTTAACATAAATGCCGATAATGCTATACCCAGACTTCAGTGCATACTAAACTAGAACTTATAAAAATATTCCAAACTAAGACTTCAAAATTTGTGTTTTTTTTAGTTTTCCTGTGAATAGTGACTTTTTAGGAAACAGAACATCCAATTTTCTATAATAAAAATGTACAGGGTGAGTCAACGATAAAGTAAAGTTCATTATCTCATTTGTTTCGGGAATGAAGAAAAAATGTTAAATACAGTAGTTTTAAGGAATGTTAAGGTGCACAGTTTAAAATAATTTTTGAATATACAGGGTACTTCAAAAAAGTGTGGCCGATATAAAATATATTTTTTTAAAGGGAACATCCTATTTTCTAATTTATTTTTAAATTCTACGTAAAATTTTATAACTTTTTTATTATTAATGTTATATACCTAAACCTAGTAATGTTTCTAATATTTCAATTTTTTTTTAAGAAATACTAGTTTTCAGTTTTGTAAAAAATTTCCTGTAGCGCCATTGTTTCTGAAGGTGGAATACTCATAATTGGTACCAGCGTTTTATAGAGATGAAAAAAAAGATGTATGTAAAGAAATTTGAGTTAGATGCTACAGGGTGTTCAAAATAAATTTATACATTTCGACTATTTTAAATTGAAAAATCTCAATTTTTTTAAATGGCACACCCTGTATATTATTATTTTTTCTGATAGATTTTACATTGGCTGTTAACTGCTCCATTACTGCGAAAAGTAGCTTCATCAGAAAACATTATTTTGGATCGGTCTCTATTGCTCCATTCATGGTGGTCCAAAAGTTAACTCGTCCTTCAAAATCACGGTCTTGAAGTACTTGGTGTAGTTCCATATAAAAGGAATGATACTTGTATTTCCTCGTGGTGCGATTAGCCGTAGATTGGGATGTGTCAGATAAGTCAGCTAGTAGACGGCTGCTTCAACATGAAGTAAAATCTCTATTTATTTTTCCTCACTGGTAGCATTCTGGTTTACTACTTTCCGTTTCGTGTACTCAACGCCACCACTACCATCAAACCGTTCCATTAAGCACTGAAAAGATTTTCTAGATGGTATACGTCTATTAGGGTAATTCGCTCCGTAAAGCCTTACTGCCAAAAGACAATTTTTTCCCGCCTCGCCCAGTATATAAACCATATCAATTAATTCATTTTTAGGAAATTCCATAACTATTACCTTTATACTTCACTTACTACAACAAATTAAACCATTTTTATTTGCTTAATAGACATGTCAAAATTTGACAATGCCTACATTTTTGTTTTGTCTTGGCAACTATGATGTTATAGCGTAAGTGTATTAAAAACAAGGGTAAGAATTGAAAAATTCAAAACAAATCGAAAACTATTAGAAATAGGTATATGACATACTTAATAAAAGTTGGAGGGTTTTGTAAAATCTATCAGAAAAAATAATAATATACAGGGTGTGCCATTTAAAAAATTTGAGATTTTTCAATTTAAAATAGTCGAAATGCATAAGTTTATTTTGAACACCCTGTAGCATCTAACTCAAATTTCTTTACATACATCTTTTTTTTCAGCTCTATAAAACGCTCGTACCAATTATTAGTATTCCACCTTCAGAAACAATGGCGCTACTGGCAATTTTTTACAAAACTGAAAACTAGTACTCGTATTTAAAAAAAAAAATTGAAATATTAGAAACACTACTAGGTTTAGGTATATAACATTAATAATAAAAAAATTATAAAATTTTACACAGAATTTACAAATAAATTAGAAAATAGGATGTTCCATTTAAAAAAAACATATGTTATATCGGCCCCACTTTTTTGGAGTATTCTGTATACTCAAAAATAATTTTAAAATCGGAAAACAGACTCAAGTAGCTAAATACAAGTGCGGCATTTAAAAAAAAAAAGACAAAAACAAAAGGACAAAAATGCATCGCTTTTCTCCGTTTCTTTGTTCCGAAATCAATAAAACAAGTTTTGCGACGTCGAGTCAGAATTGCGGTATATTCGAGATTTTATTTCACATTGCGAGCTTTCGAGCCCCAGAGCTTTCCTAAATATCAACGAAAGCAAATAAAATATCGATTAAATCTCTGGACTGCAGCCCAATATCTGGAACAAAACGGTTGGAAAATCATTTTCCATGACGTTTAAATTGAACGACATTGCACAAATAGTTGCCAATGAATATGTTTGAATGATTTATTGGAATTGGAACACTTGATCTTATTAAGAAAAAACTATTGGAACAATATAAGGAAGAGATTTTTGTGAATTTTGTTATGTCATATATTTTGCAACCGAAATAGAGTAAAAATAACCGGTCAAGTGCAAGTTGGACGTGTCCGTAACGTGTTTGCTTTTAAAATACTGACATCTTAAGGTCCAATACCTATTTACACATTTATTATTATTCAGTAATATATAAGATGATATAACTATCTTAGCTACCTAATCGCCAATAAGTCAGTCTAGCTCAATCTAGAATCTAGTAATAAAAATGTAAAACAAATATTTACTACCTAAATATTTGGCTAATTATAAACAAACAAAATAAAATTATAGCTCGGTACAACAGCGACTCTTTACTCGGTTACAGAAAAGTATTACAAAAACCTCCACCATACGTCAAGAAACATAGTTTTTATAGCTTTTTATACCAGATAAATTACGTAACGCATGTTTTTTTTTGGTATAAAAAGCTCGTTCAATCTACACTTTATGAAGACTATTCCAAAATTTTTTGACCAGTACTTCTCGAGGTAAGGGGGGACATCGGTTTTTGGCAATTTTTTTAAAATAACACAAGGAAAAGTGTTACATATATATTTTTTGAACTCGTATTTTCACAAGCTTTAATTTGACACCCCACTCGATTACCTGGTTAAATTTTTTTTTTCACTTCCGATTTTACCCCTCATAACTAACCCCTTAAGTCAAAATTTAACTTTCAAAACTATACGGCTCTAAGTGGGTCATCAATTCCTGTATTTGTGCCAAATCCCAACTTTCTATGTCACATAGTTTCGAAGAAAATCGGGTGTGACAGCTGGATAAACGGACACCGAAGTGATCCCATAAGTGTTCTGTACGGAACACTAAAAAAAGCTTTATTTACCCACAGCTCTTCTCGAAAATAATTTAAAAATATTACGTTCTGTTAGACAATAAAGATTGTTATTATTGTCTTCGAAGCTGTCTTTCTCCTCCTTTTATTTATTTATTTAGCGTATCGCAGGAAACATTACATTATTAACATACATACTCTTAAGCAGAGTCCAAGTTATCCCTGACGAACAGCGCCAACCGCTTCATGGCACTACCACCCACCAGACCACTAAACTCGCACAAACTATTTCCAACAGCTTCAACAGACACCATAAAGTTGGAGCTGTTTTTCTTGATGTATCCAAGGCCTTCGACCTGCGTCTGACACGAAGGTCCCATCCTGACACCCACTTCATGACTAATTTCGTCTCTGACAGGACCTTTCAGGTTAGAGTCGAAACAGCTCCGAGGTCAAACCCATCAGAGCTGGAGTCCCTCAGGCCTCTCCACCTCTTTAATATTTTCACTGCTGACATACCCAAGCCCGATCAGACTAATCTCCTCCTTTATGCTGATGACACTGCTAATATTACACAATCGTGTAGAAGCAGCCGAATCATTACTAGCAGACTCCAACGCCACCTGGACAAACTTGATTCCTAGTTTAACCACTGGAGGATAAAGCTGAACCCCAACAAGATTCAAGCTATCGTGTTCGCCAAGGGTAACGGAACTGCCCATAGCCACCTCCAATTACAGGGCTCCCGCATCCAATGGGCAAACAATAACAAATACCTGGGAATCCGACAAACAGCTCGTCTGGAAAGACCGGGTCTGGACTGTCACCAAGAAAGCTAAACAACTGCTGGGCACATTATACCCAATTATAAATCGCTCCAGCAAGTTGCCTGCCATAACCAAGCTCATGGTCTACAAAACAATTGTGAAGGCAGGGCTTACTTACGCCTGCCCCACATGGTGCCAGCTTTTAAAGACAAGGAGAGCACAAGTCCAGGCAGTGCAGAACAAGGCCCTGAGGATGATCACAGAAGCCCCTTGGTTCATGCGAAATAACCAAGTACACAGAGACCTCGGCGTGCCAACTATTAAGGCACACATGAGGCAAACTCAAATGAAGTTCCTGACCAAGGCGTCCCAGCATCACAATCCAATCATCAGGGACGCGATCTTAACCCTCCCTCATGCCCGCAATCAAATCCCGAGACCCTCAGACCCTCTCTCGGACGAAGAAGATGGCCCTCCCAACCCACCATGATAGAAGAACTTAAAACTAGGTTAAGTTAGTAGAGGTCCTAGATTAAGTTAGGTTATAGGTTATAATCATGTTAAAAAACACATTTTCTAGGTTAAGTTCAGTTTAGGAACACTACTGTAAATACTTAGATTAAGTTAGAATAAGTTTACTTTCTCACCACGTTAGAACAACGTTTATTTAATAGAAGTAAGAGGCTATGCCTTTTTTGTAAATCAATAAAGAAAATGAAAATGAGCGCAAGTCTTCTAGTCAGTTGGTCCTGAGAAGGCCCATTTACATTAATATCTTGATCAGCGATTACAATGCTTCAGTGACCAGGAGATTCTAAGAATTGTCTGGTCGCCATCATGTGCTAGTTCATTTAGTTCACGTATTTATGCTATCCAGGGAGTACTAACTAAAAAAAAGTTCTTTTTTATAAATGCCTAAAATTATCTCAGGACAAAAATGCATCGCTTTTCTCCGTTTCTTTGTTCCGAAATCAATAAAACAAGTTTTGCGACGTCGAGTCAGAATTGCGGTATATTCGAGATGTTATTTCACATTGCGAGCTTTCGAGCCCCAGAGCTTTCCTAAATATCAACGAAAGCAAATAAAATATCGTTCATTTAGTTCACGTATTTATGCTATCCAGGGAGTACTAACTAAAAAAAAGTTCTTTTTATAAATGCCTAAAATTATCTCAGTTTGTCAGCAAAACAATAACAAGAGCCGAATTATACTAAAGGCCTCCCATCCCTTTTGAATCATGCCTTTATCCTTAGACAGGCTTCTTCTTTTTCTTCCTTCTTCATTGTAGCTTGCCTAATCGTAATTGATGGTAAGGTTATCGCTCCATCTTTTCCGTGGCCTTCCCGCACTTCTTCTTCCCACTGGTGATTTATCGCGTGAAATTCTCACAATTCTTTCTTGATCCATTCGGTCTATATGTGCGTTCCACTTGCGTTTTCTTTCGAGGATCCACCTGTTAACCTGTTCCACCTGACATGCTCGTCTAGTGGTGTCATTTCGCTCCCTGTCCAACATAGTCTTTCCGGCTATTTTTCGTAACACTTTCATTTCGCATGTTTCAAGCATCCTTTTAGTTTTTGTTGTGTCTGGCAGAGTTTCTGCTGTGTATGTCAGTATTGGTCTTATGACAATTTTATAAATTCTTTACTTGGTCCCGATTCACAGGTGTTTGTTGTTCCATATAGTGTCATTCAGGCATCCGGCTACCTTCAATGCTTTGTTTGTTTGTTGTCTTACTTCCGATTCGACATCCCCGTGCCCAGAAAGCTCTATGCCCAGGTACGAGGCTGGTTTGAAAAGTCCGTGCAAAAATAAAAACTACTTATGTGTTTGGGGTAAACCTTTTTTATTTTTCGACATAGTCTCCTTTTAGGCTTATACACTTCGTCCAACGATGTTCTAGTTTGTTGATCCCTTCCGAATAATAGGATTTGTCCAAGTCTGCAAAATATCCATTAGTGTCTGCAATCACCTCCTCGTTTGAATAAAATCTTTGTCCCGCCAGCCATTTCTTCAAATTGGGGAACAAATAGTAGTCCGAGGGAGCCAAGTCTGGAGAATAGGGGGGATGTGAAACGAGTGGGAATCCTATTTTCATTAATTTTGCGACCTGCTGAGGTGTGTGCTGGTGCGTTGTCGTGATGGAAAAGGACTTTCTTGTGGGCCAATCGCGGGCGTTTTTCTTGCAGCTCGGTTTTCAAACGGTCCAATAACGATGAATAATATTCACCTGTAATAGTTTTACCCTTTTCCAGATAGTCGATGAGGATTATCCCTTGCGAATCCCAAAAGATAGTCGCCATAACCTTTCCGGCCGAAGGAACGGTCTTCGCCTTTTTTGGTGCAGATTCCCCCTTGGTAACCCATTTTTTAGATTGTTGTTTGGTCTCAGGAGTATAGTAATGTATCCATGTTTAATCCACAGTGACGAAACGACGCTTAAAGTCCTCCGGATTCTTCTGGAACAGCTGCAAACCATCCTTGCAACACTTCACACGATTCCGTTTTTGGTCAAGCGTGAGCAATCGCGGCACCCATCTTGCGGATAGCTTTCTCATGTCCAAGTGTTCATGCAAAATATTATGTACCCGTTCAGTCGAGATGCCCACAGCACTGTTTATCAAGCTTCTCTTTAGTCTCCTGAGGCGTTTTGCCTTTCATAAAGTAATGTTTAATCATCACACGAAATTTTTTTTTGCCTTGCCTTCGTCCATTTCTTGAAAATCACTCGCCTTCCTTGATTCACACGAATGCCAAACACAAAGAAATATACCAATATGGCTGAAACTTGGTGTGCGTTCATTCAAGAGATGCTACTAACTAAACATGACCTCGATACGCGCCGGTGGTGCCATCTCTCGGACTTTGCACGGACTTTTCAAACCAGCCTCGTATTTGAATGCCATTTCTTGCTGGATAATTTGGTCGTCAACAACGAGTTTACATCTGATGAGTGTTTTAGATGTCGTCAAGCTTCTTGTTTTAGTCCTTAAACAGTGTTACTCAAAAATACTTAACTGATATAAATCGTAATAGCCATAATAGAAGGAAGTCACAGTGCCTAGCACACACACACAGACCGAGATCCATTCTATTACCCTAAAATAACTCCACCACTACCCAAACCGCCTCGGTCCCCATATAATCTACTGGAAGTCACTATGAAGTTTAAGATATTGCTCTACGTGTGATCTTCTTGAAACACCACCGATCCAAAACCTATCTTGAGAGTTCTCAGTGACACAGATGCAGAGGAAATTTGGCAGTATTTTTTATCATCCAAACAACCCAAACGAGTAGGATAATCCGCTACAAGGCTAGGAAACGTCTGTGACTTCTTATGTCTTTTATTACTTCAACAATGCAAATCGTGAAATCGATGTTAGCGAGGCCGCGTATAGATGCCAACATAAAATAAATATGTACATACATATAAGGCCGATTCGCGCATATAAATGTTCAGTCCTTCCTTAGATAACAAGCAAGGTATTAACTCGATTAACACCACATTTCTCAAAAAATAAACAGACAAGTTAGTGAATAATACAAAGTATTCGATAATAAACTAAGCACCGTAATTAATTAAAATAATTAATAGTTAGTTAAAATAAATTGGCTCACAGATGGATTAAAAAGAAATGTTTCACTTTATAATTAATGATTTGCGCTTGTTAATGTTTGACACGTTTTTCTACAAAAATATTTATATAACGGTTATTTTCATACCATATGCTACGTCGCAGGGTTGGAATGTTGCAATTTTATCATTAGTGGTGCTTTTTTAAAATATAACAAATATATTTTTTAGAAACCAAATTGAGTCAAACCAATTTGACGTAGAAAATTGAAATTTGTTACAAGTATAGGGATTGATGGCCCAATCACAGCCGTGTAGTTTTGGAACTTAAATTTTGATTTGAGGGGATAGTTTTGGGGGGTGAAATCCGAAGTGAAAAAAATTACCAGGTCCACGAGTGGGGTATCAAATGAAAACTTTTGAAAACACGAGTTCAAAAATGTATATGATGTAATACTTGCGCACACTTTTCTTTGTATTATTAAAAAAAAAAAAAATAGCCAAAAAGCCCTGTCCACCCACCCTATCTCGAAGAGTACTGATCAGAAAATTTTTAAAAAATTCTAGAACATTTTCTATAAGGTCGAGATTAAATCAAAATTATCAATAAAAATAATAATAATACAGCGTCATATCAGCCACAGGCCTTACATCAACAACGTTCACACCACACTTAGTACAATTAGGACCCAACACAAACATACACAAAAACATTCAGAAGTCAGTAATTTTGAAAACATTGTCAGACGATTATTGATGCAGGAGGCGTTTGGACAACTTACTAAGGTAATTGCGCCGTTGTTAGCACACCAAAGAATACATTGTTGGCAAAAAATATTCACGAAACACGTTTTTTCAAGAATACGAACGGTCACGTTCT
Organism: Pachyrhynchus sulphureomaculatus; assembly: GCA_019049505.1. Lineage (NCBI taxonomy): Eukaryota > Metazoa > Arthropoda > Insecta > Coleoptera > Curculionidae > Pachyrhynchus > Pachyrhynchus sulphureomaculatus. The sequence goes on from CM032446.1 coordinate 239,518,282, forward strand.
TACTTGACTGACTGTATATATCTTTTCTTCATGATTAACAGACCACTGAAAAACCTGGTATTCTCAAAAAAAAATTCTCTGAATACTAGAATAAACCGTAACCACATTCACAAAAAAATATTAATTCTAACGTGACCTAACCTGAATGCTGTTATTAGAACTTATTTCTGTAAGATACTCCCTAACTATAATGACATTTATGGTAATCACATTTTACAAATTTACTTAATAAAATAACTACAGTAGAACCCCGATTAACCGAGTCGCGATTATCCGAGCTCCGGATTAACCGAACCAATCTAAGAACCTGATATCCGAGGTACGCGCGTCTATGCTGCGTATTAACCGAGCTTCTAAAATATGTATGTACATATTTCCATTTAAAATCGTCAGAACCTTCGGGGAATCCCCCTGGCCCGTGTGAGGAGTTCCCCTATTTATGTTCGTGCCTAAATTTTTGAACAGAAACCGTCTTCCTATTAAAGCAATTTTGTTAATGGATAATGCCCCCTCTCACCCTGGAGAAGGACTTCATGTGGGCGAAATTGTTGTAAAATTTTTTCCTCCAAATGTAACCAGCATAATGCAACCAATAGATCAAGGCATCCTCGAAAACATTAAAAAAAATTATAGGCGTTTATATCTTGAACATCTGTTAGAATACACAGAAAAGGAGGATATTATCAATGGAATGAGAAAGGTTACACTGAAAAATGTGGTTTACTGGGTAAGTCAAGCTTGGGATTCTGTGCGTATTACCACTATTCAAAAATCTTGGTTAAAAGTTATTGATTTTGAGGACTATAATGACAGTGAAGATGATACTCCATTAAATGAATTAGCATTGAAATTGAGAAGCCATGGAGAAATGTATTGTTCAAATTTTGACAGCGGGATAGAAGAAAAAGAAAAAACGTTTATTTGAATTAATGCAAAAATTAAAAGGTTGCGAAAATGTGACAAGAGAAGATGTTGAATGGATTACAGCAGATGATTTAGAAGAAGAAATGAGTATTGAAGAAATAACGAATGCCTTTCAGGAAACCGAAAAATCAGATGACGATGACGAAGCGACGATGGATGAACAGTCTCCCACTAAGATCTCTCATCAAAAAGGTTTTGCTTCTTTTGAAAAAGCTTTGAGGTATATCGAACAACAACCAGAGGCAACCCCAGCGGATTTGCTTCTTAATAGATGGAGAAACATTGCAGCGAGAAAAAGAAGATGCAATATGAAACAGAAGCGCATAGACACCTATTTCACTGTTTTATAATGTATGTACCTATTTATATGTTAAAAACGTTAATACATTGGTTTAAAGTATTGGTGTTTATTTTTTGAATGAATAAAAAACAAATCCGGATTACCCGAGGTTTCAGTTATCCGAGGAGGGTGCCCCTCACGTTACCTCGGATAACCGGGGTTCTACTGTACTATATTAGCTGAATGACATACTGGCGCTTTAAGGAATCCTTAATCTTTAAAAAAAGTCCGTGTGCTCATAAAATATTTATTTTTATTTGTTGTAGTTAATTTTGTTTTCGTATTAGGTTAATTGTTTTTGGAAAAGGATACTCATTAATTTAAGACGGTGATCAAAAGGTATAATAATATAAATATAAATAACATCACTAAAAGACGTATAAAAATACATTACATAAGTTACTTTTATTGATCTTGTAACCAACTTTTTTTTTAATTATTTATTTATTAAAAATATTGACGTTTGGCTGTTGACAACCCCGTTACAGCTGTAATTAAGTAGTATTTTATAGACTGTAATGTTTCTTAGACCACGTCATATTAAACTTATTTATTGATTTTAAAAAAAACTTAATTCAGAGTCGTAACATTGTTTAAATTTATTTTAAATAGTCCATGGTACTTCAGAGGTTTCCAAAGCGTAAATGTCTCATCGTTTCAAGCCTCCAGTGCATGTCTTATTTTTATCTATAATTTGTCGCATAGATTAAGGACAATTAATTTATGCTTACCGATGGGATATCATTTTTTGTAAGACCAATGTGTAGCAAAACAAATACCTGTAGTGGGCATTCAGTTTTTATCATTTTTAGGAGCACAGCGTATCCCTAAAACGTTACAGGAGTCACTCTTTTCCGGAAAGAGCAATTTACGTTGATGTCGAAGAAACAAGCGTACTGCCATCGGCAAAGCTTTAGACAGCATTTCTGGTCCTTCCCAATCCCCTGTGCTAAACATAGTCACACGTATATCAAGGGCACCCGCTCGAGATTGTCTGCTTTTCTGTGAATAATTTATGATATATTTACTACTCACTATATATATATATATATATATATATATATATATATATATATATATATATATATATATATATATATATATATATATATATATATATATATATATATATATATATATATATATATATATATATATATATATATATATGTATGTATATATATGTATATATATATATATATATATATATATATATATATATATATATATATATATATATATATATATATATATATATATATATAGATATATAGGGTGTTTTTTATAGAGGTATAGAACTTTGAAATGGAATAAAACAAAGATGAATTTTTTAAATTGACATGAAATTTACTTTATTCGAAAGATAATCTTCTGGCATTATAATTTAAATATGGCTTCTGGCATATGACCGCCACGGCTGGCTCGGACGTAGTCTAATCTGGAGGTCCAATTTTCGATGACTTTTTCCAACATTTGTGGCCGTATATCGGCAATAACGCGGCGAATGTTGTCCTCCAAGTGGTCAATCGTTTCGAGCTTATCGGCGTAGACTAGCGACTTCACATATCCCCACAGAAAATAGTCTAGCGGCGTTAAATCGCACGATCTTGGAGGCCAATTCACGGGTCCGAAACGTGAAACTATGCGGTTACCAAACGTTTCCTTCAATAAATCAATTGTGGCACGAGCTGTGTGACATGTTTCGCCGTCTTGTTGAAACCACAACTCCTGCACATCATGGGTGTTCAATTGATGAACGAAAAAGTCAGTAATCATGGCTCTATAACGGTCACCATTGACTGTAACGTTCTGACCAGCATCGTTTTTAAAGAAGTACGGACCAATGATTCCACCAGCCCATAAAGCACACCAGTCAGTTTTTCTGGATGTAACGGTGTCTCAACATACACTTGAGGATTATCATCACTCCAAATACGGCAGTTTTGTTTATTGACGTATCCATTCAAACAAAAGTGAGCTTAATCGCTAAACAAAATTCGCTTATGAAAATCGGGATCAACGGCAATCTTGTTTTGGGCCCATTCACCGAAGCTACGCCTTGCTAGGTGATCGTGTGGCTTCAATTGTTGCACGAGTTGGATTTTGTAAGCACGCAAACCAAGATCTTTCCGCAAAACCTTCCATAAAGTGGATGGACACATATCCAATTCCTGTGCACGATGGCGGATAGACTGATTCGGGTCTTCCTCTACGCTACGCTCTACAGCAGCAATGACTTCTTCTGTACGCACTGTACGACGTCTCTGTGGATGCGTGTTATCATTTAGAGTAAACGTGGTGCGAAAACGTTCCTAGTTAATCGAATTAATTGCTCTGATGGACGATTATGTTGACCGTAAAATGGACGTAGTGCGCGATACGTATTTCGAACAGAACCATGATTTTCAAAATAAATTTGCACAATTTGGAAGCGTTGTTCAGGCGTCAGTCTATTCATGTTGAAATGCCAAACTAAACTAAACATAAATCACTTGACAGCTGACAAAATGGCCGCCAGTTAAAAAAGTGTTGCCAACTTAAAGTTTTATACCTCTATAAAAAACACCCTTTATATATATATATATATATATATATATATATATATATATATATATATATATATATATATATATATATATATATATATATAGATATAGTAGAACCCCGGTTATCTGAGGTAACGTGGGGGGCACCCTCCTCGGATAACTGTAAACTCGCATAATCCTGATTTGTTTTTTTAATCATTCAAAAAATAAACAGCAATACTTAAAACCGATGTATTAACATTTTTAACGTATAAATAGGTACATATATTATAAAACAGTGAAATAAGTATCTATGCGCTTCTGTTTCATATTGCATCTTCTTTTTCTCGCTGCAATGTTTCTCCATCTATTAAGAAGAAGCAAATCCGCTGGGGTTGCCTCTGGTTGTTGTTCGATATACCTCAAAGCTTTTTCCAAAGAAGCAAAAGCTTCTTGATGAGAGATCTTAGTGAGAGACTGTTCATCCACCGCCGCTTCGTCATCGTCATGGTCATCTGATTTTTCGGTTTCCTGAAAGGCATTCGTTATTCCATCAATACTCATTTCTTCTTCTAAATCTTCTGCTGTAATCCATTCAACATCTTCTCTTGTCACATTTTCGCAACCTTTTAATTTTTGCATTAATTCAAATAAACTTTTTTCTTTTTCTTCTATCTCGCTGTCAAAATTTGAACAGGACCGTTCTCCACGGCTTCTCAGTTTCAAAGCTAATTCATTTAATGGAGTATCATCTTCACTGTCATTATAGTCCTCCAAATCAATAACTTTTGACCAAGATTTTTGAATAGTGGTAATACGCACAGAATCCCAAGCTTGACTTACCCAGTAAATAACATTTTTCAGTGTAACCTTTCTCATCCCATTGATAATATCCTCCTTTTCTGTGTATTCTAACAGATGTTCAAGATATAAACGCCTATAATTTTTTTTTAATGTTTTCGAGGATGCCTTGATCTATTGGTTGCATTATGCTGGTTACATTTGGAGGAAAAAAATTTACATCATTTTTGCTCACATGAAGTCCTTCTCCAGGGTGAGAGGGGACATTATCCATTAACAAAATTGCTTTAATAGGAAGACGGTTTCTGTTCAAAAATTTAGTCACAGATGGCACGAACTCTTCTTCAAACCAGTTAGTAAATAAGGTCGCATCCATCCATGCGCTCTTCTGACTTTTGTAATAGACTGGTAGGGCTTTGGGTGAGATGTCTTTTAAAGCTCTTGGACGTGCAGACTTGCCAATCACCATCAGTGGGATTTTGTGCTTGCCAGATGCATTGGAACATACCATTATAGTTAATCTTTTCTTACGTCGTTTGTGCCCAGGAGCTGATTTTTTCTGTCGAGATGCCAATGTTGATGGAAATATTTTATAATTCAGACCAGTTTTGTCACAGTTGTAAATTTGATTACATGTGTATCCACAATCTTCGATTTGCTTTTTAAAGTTCTGCTTAAACTTCTCAATTGATCACATCAGCAGAAAGCTTTTCACCACATACAGTTAGTTGTCGTACACCGTAATGCACTCGTGATAATTTTCGTTCAATCTAGAGCCTGTGGAGATTATTCTAAAATTTTTTCAAAATTTTTTCTTAGTGCTTTTCGAGATAAGGGGGGGACAACGATTTTTGTCAATTTTTTGAAAATCATGTAAAGAAAAGTGTGCGCAAGTATTACATCATATATATTTTTGAACTTGTGTTTTTACAAGCTTTCATTTGACACCCCACTCGATGACCTGAAAAAAAAATTTTTTTTTTCACCTCTGATTCAACCCCCCAAAACTAACGTCTGAACTCAAAATTTAACTTTCAAAACTACACGTCTTCTGATAATGCCATGCTATATTAGTGCCAAATTTCAACTTTCTATGTCAAATAGTTTCGAAGGAAATCTGGTATTACAGACGAACAGACAGACACCGAAGTGATCTTATAAGTGTTCCGTACGGAACACTAAGAATAAGCCAAACCGGAGCTAGATTCTTTGTTATGGTGAGCATGGAAGAAAACATGTGAGCACTGAAACTTTTTTCCACTTTTTAGGTGGTAACATATTTACTCATTCACAGGGTGTTTTCTAATTTGGGGCATTTTCTTAAATAGGTTAGTTACACCATTCGCTAAAATAAATAACTTACCGAATATGTATAATCTATTTTTCAAAACCACTTTGAGGAAATTTATTTTTGTACAGTTTTTATCACTCAAAACTATATGCTTCATTAACCACTGTTGGTCAAGAACACTTAGTCTAATTTTAATATAGTTTTTTTTTTACGACACCCGCATTATTTTGCCAGATTCTGCACTACTTTTAATCTATATCAGTTCAGTGACATCAAAAATATTGGAAAAATAACATGTAGTGATATTATACTGTAATATTTTGACGAATACTTAATCAAAACGGAATTCCATATGACATTCTTAGTATTATGCAGCACCCGGTAACGGGAGTTTTTAATGTTTTTTTTTACTTTACCGTGAGCACATGCTTATGTAATAATAAAGAACAAATTTTTATGGAATGCTTTCCAAAAATTTGTTAGAGGGAATTGTCAGTTATTGAAGGCAACGCTACATGATAAGCGGCAACACAGTCAAAACACTCTTAGACGAAGTGCTGGCAAGATATGCTTGGATGTTTGTGCCGTCTACATTCGATGGGCTACTTCAGATGACGAAACGTCAGAACCAAATGTTTCTCATTGACTTAGGACCGTAGTTTGGAGGCGCCGTTAATTGTAAGTTTCGTAACCAAGTGATCGTTGTTATCGACGAACTACGAAACCAAACTAAACCTAATTCTAATATTCGTACCCTAAATAACAGGAATTTATTAGTTTTTTAACCTGCAGTTTTTTCGTGTCTCCCTAAAATATAGTTCATTAGCCACCGCTGGTCAATATAATAATAAAGAGCAATTTTCACGAGTTTCCATAGAGATCGTGACGTTGTACAAAATTATTAGAGTTCGGTGTATGGACAAGCGAGCGTAAGGAACTTGTTGACATATAACTTTCACCGTTAGCCGCAGCTGTAGGAACGATTTTATTTCATTGGTAGCGGCATTCAGTGGTGTATAAGTTTTGGTGCTTATTATTTTTTAATGTAAAGGTAGGACTATAGCAGATATGTAGTATATAATCATAGCTCAAATTTTTCAAAAATTTTGCACGCCTGAAATTTTACATTTTATGTCGTATTCTAGTATATTTTTAGATTCTCAGTTTTCCACAAAAACCGAATTTGTTATTTTATTAATAATCCTGTAAATACTAATTAGGGAAAACTTTGTTTGAGGTATTAGGTTACGGACAGAAGCGCCACAATAATTTTGAAAATTATGTATCAGAATTCTGTTAAAAGACCCATACTTCTCAAAAATTAAGTTATAAAATAAAAATTTTCTTTTTTTATTATTTGAACTCAATGGTAAGAAAGTGTGCATTTGTTTTAAATAACTTTAAAAATATACTTTCAGAGAGCGAACTTTATTTCAGCTTATTATACATTGGCGCGTCCTGTTTTAGGTTGTAACACACACACACAGTCTGCTGGGGACGAATTAGGCTATATCCATTACGTTTTTTTTTTCTGTCAAAAACGAATTATTAGGATCGTATTTCAGCTTGGCTTTCTGAAGTCCGGTAAACCCTTTTTCAGAAAATATAAACTGCTCACCACGGTAAGCGTGTATTTTTTCGAAATTCTTTGTTTTATGTGTACTACTGCTATATGTGTACTTTCTTTCTAACACCTTCACTATCAACGCCGGTGTGCTCTAAGGCTCCATACTGTCTCCTACTCTCTTCCTCATTTACATTAAACGATCTGCTGGAAAAGACCGGAAATCCAATCTACAGCTTTGCAGATAACAGTACGCTTATCTCTTCATTCACTGTGAACGCTCGGACATCGGCTACTTAGGCGAATGTCCGCAGACAGCAGGAGGTCGTTCAACTTAACAAAGACCTGGAATAAATTCTTTCTTGGGGTGACAGTAACCAAGTGGAATTTAACGCTACAAAAACGCAGGCGGCAGTTTTTTCTAAAAAAGTTAACGTTGCTGAACCTAACATAGTTATGTCAGGGCACTCCATTACCCTAGCATCGTGACTCAATTTGTTGGGCATTAATTTGGGAGCAAATATGTCCTGACATGAACATGTTGCAGGCATAGCAAGGAGAGCTTCTCAAAAGTTGGGAATCTTATTTCAAATCAGAAAGCTTTACACTCCACAACTGTTCATTCTTTACAAAGCTCAAATTCGACCAACTATGGAATACTGCTCCCATGTTTTTAGCTCCGCTCCCAAACATACACTGCATTTGTTGAATTCTGTTCAGAGAAGAGCTGTTCGTTTGATTGGAGACTCGGAACTGACCGGCGGCCTTGATTCGCTGGAACATCGAAGAACGGTTGGCGACTTGAGTCTGTTCTACAAGTATTTTCATGGAAAGTGTTCGAAGGATGTAACCCGCTTAATTCCTCCCAGAGCGGTGCATGTTAGAAATACACGTCGAGCTAATACTTCACATCGGTATGAGGTTCAGCTTGTTACTCCGCGTACAACGCTTTTCAAGCAGTCTTTTATATGGAGAACATCATCTCTTTGGAATAATTTGTTCAGGGCTATGTTTCCCACCGAGTACAATTTACAGCGATTCAAGAACAACGTTAATCGCTTTTCCGCACGTATGTCGCTCCTGTAGCGCTTTAGGGACTTCCCTGTAGCACGTGTACTAGACCCATAAAAAAAAACTGCAAACTGAAAATAGCTTACTTACTAACAGAAAGTTTCAACTCGGAATATAAATCAGCTTAATCTTGGTCATTTTTCTCGCGCCTGCTGTAAAAATCGTGGATTTATGCTACTTCCATTGCAGAAAAACAACCCCACGCCCCATCATTAGCAGATTTTCGTTTTCTTTTGAATATTACGTACATATTTTAACTTCCCTTGCTTAAGGGAGTAATTTATTCGTAAAAAAAATCACCCTCTGAGTATTTTGCATTTATTCACTCCTTTCCACTCGGAAGTAAAAAAAAAATTACTGGGTCATCGAGTGGCTGTCAAATGAAGCTTTCGTTTGACACCCCGTCAAAACACGAGTTCAAAAATATATATGATGTAATACTTGCGCACACTTCTCTTTGAATTATTTATATATATATATATATATATATATATATATATATATATGTATGTATATATATATATATATATATATATATATATATATATATATATATATATATATATATGTATGTATGTATGTATATATATATATATATATATATATATATATATATATATATATATATATATATATATATATATGTATGTATGTATGTATATATATATATATATATATATATATATATATATATATATATATATATATATGTATGTATGTATGTATGTATATATATATATATATATATATATATATATATGTATATATATATATATATATATATATATATATATATATATATGTATGTATGTATGTATGTATGTATATATATATATATATATATATATATATATATATATATATATATATATATATGTATGTATGTATATATATATATATATATATATATATATATATATATATATATATATATATTTCTACAGCTGACGCTGTCTTCCTTCTCTCAGCCTTTGATTCCATCCGTTTCTATCTTCCCAGTCTCCATCTGTTAGACTCCTATCCTCCATAGCCTCGTCCACATCGTCTCTCCACGATCGTCTGGGTCTTCCTCTTTTTCTTCTCCCTATAGGGCTCCACTCCGTTATTTTCTTTATCCACCTATTATCTTCGCTCCGTATGTGTCCATACCATTTTAATCGTTTTTCTTCAATGGTGTTTACTGCGTTCTCTTTGATGTTCATTCTGCTTCTTATTTCTTCATTTGTTATTCTCTCCATACATGTCACTCTACAACATCTTCTCCAATACTCCATCTCTACCGCGTTAATTTTAGATTTATTTCTTTTGTTGATCGTCCATGTTTCTGATCCGTATGTCATTATGCTTTGTATTATTGATATTGTATATGCGTGTTTTGTTTCTCTTTGTAATGTGTTTGTCTCACAGGATCGAATTTAATTGTCTTATGCATGTCCGCTTTGATCTCTTCTTCTGAAGTTGCGTTTTTTGAAATGATGGTTCCTGAATATTTAAATCTATCGGTTCCTTTGATTATTGTTTCGTTATCGACTTCTAGATTCTCTGCATGTCTCTCCTTTGTTGTTAGATATTCCGTTTTATCAAAGTTTATTGCTAATCCTGCTTTAGTGTATTCTTCTTTCTGTTTTCTTATCATATAACTGAGGTCTTCCTCATCTTGCGCTATAATTACTTGGTCGTCTGCGAAACTTAGAGTATATAAGTAATCTGCTCGTATTGGGACTCCCATTCCACTACATTTTTGCTTCCATTTTTTTAATGTTTGTTCGAGATATATTTTGAATAGTGTTGGGGATGTAGAGCATCTTTGTAATAGGCCTTTTGATGTTTGGAGTCTCTTCCCTATTTTATGTCCTATTTTTATGTTTACTGTGTTGTTTTTGTAGAGAGCTTTTACTGCGTATATTAGTTCTTTGTCAATGCCTTTCATTGCGTTCCATAATCTTTGTCTTGGTACTGAGTCATAGGCCTTTCTTATGTCTGTGAAGGCTAGATGTACTTCTCTATTCTTTTATATTTCTGTAGATCTTCTGATTTTGTATTCAGCCATTTTTCGTATAGTCTTTTTTTCTCTTTTATAGATTCTTCGGTTTTTTCACAGATTCTAATTATTTTTAAAAATGGTCAAAAATGTTTGTGCCCCCCTATCTCGAAAAGTACTGATTAAAAAATTTTGAGAAAATTCCGAAATATTATCTATAAAATGTAGATTGAGCGAAAATTATCACGAGTGTATTATGTTTGAAAATTTATCTGGTATAAAAAAAAAACTGTTTGACTTGTCAATATGGTGGACGTTTTTTTAATGTACTTTTAAGTACACACACTGGTGGCCAACGGAGACAAAATAATGTTATTTTAGTTGTTTATAATTAAACAAATATTTAGGTAGTAAATATTTAAGTTATACACTTTTATTACTAGATTCTAGAATGAGCTAGATTGATTTATTGCCTATTAGGTAGCTAAGATCTTATGACTGACTAAGCAAAAACGTGAAAATACATATTGGTTCTCAAGATATATACATGTGAGGGCCCTAATTAACTTAGCCTAGGTAAGGATTTTATTTTATTTTAAACAGAGGTGTCAAACTGAATTTTGCAGAGGGCCATATATTAAATTTAGAATGTGTAGGCGGGCCAGATTCAAATAAAAAAAATGTACTGAAGTATTATAACATTTTATTTATTTAATTATATAGTATATAATATACGGTTGTTAAAAATTATGATTCTTCATTGCGATCGCGGGCCTTATTGAAACGTCCCGGGGGCCGTATCTTTGACATCCCTGTTTTAAAAGCAGTCACCGTACGGGAAAATAATTGCGCAAGTCCGACTTGCATATAGCCAGTTTATTTTTATGTCGTTTTAAAAGTAGCTAAAGCATTAATACATATTTGTCTATGTTTTCCGTTTCCCAAATTCCCCTTTCTTACTGGCAATTTTTCACTTTTTAACATTTTTCGAAATGTTCAACCAGTGATTGAAGTCGTAAATTTTTTACTAGACATTTAGGAAATGTTTCTTAAGAAAATTAAGTCTATTGCAAATATCGGGATTCTTAACTTTAGCTATCAGATCACCTAAAATTACACAGGGGAACAGCTGTTTTGGTGTCGAGGTTTTTTGAGCTGATTCTATATCAATTTGATGTCCTGAATTCAAATAACGTATTCATTTGTACCTAGGAGCTCAAATTTTTAAGATATACAATTTTAGAGAAATATAAGTTACATTATTGTAACTCAAATCCGTAAGTGTAGTAAACAAAAGTAGATACGAAATTTTTATTTTAGTTATACAAAATACAATATTATGTCGTACTTACAAACAAAAAAAAACATTGAAGAAATCAAATAGTCACTCAACACTCGGAAAGCTTCTTTTCCGCGACATTCTTGAATGTTTTTTTAAACAGTCCCTTTTTAAACTCCAGCAGTAATCTGCCATCATGTGCATGTCCCATCTTCCTTGGTAGCGGTCCTCCATAACTTTAATATCTTGGTGAAATCTTTCACCTTGTTCCTCACTCATGTCTCCTAAATTTTCTGGAAAACGGTCTAAGTGGTTGTGTAAATAGTGTATTTTAATACTCATATTGCACCCTAAGGATTTGAAACTATTAAGCATCTTGTTAACCATTTCAACATAGTTTTGAGCTTTATGTTTGCCTAGAAAATTTTCTACAACTGCAACAAATGATGTCCAAGCTTCTCGTTCAACTTGATTCATTGAATTTATGAAGGCAGGATCCTTAATTAATTGTCTTATTTGTGGGCCGTGAAATATCCCTGCTTTGAGTTTTTCTGTGCTCAACTGATGCATTTTTACCCCTATATATGCAAAACAAGACCCATTCTTATCAAGAGCCTTTACAAATTGCTTCATTAAGCCCAACTTTATATGTAACGGAGGAAGTATGATTTTTTCTCTTTCAACCAAACATTCTTTTCCCCAACGTCCATGTTTTCTCTCTGAGGCCAATCTTTTCTAACCCAGTGGTGTGTTCTGTCCCTACTATCCCAGAGGCACAAAAAACACGGATATTTCGTGTAACCACTTTGCTGCCCAAGAAGAAAGTTTACCATTTTTAAGTCTACACAAATCATCCATTGATGTTCGTAATACTTTATCTTCTGCAAGACCAAAGCTATGGTATTATATTCTTCTTTCAGTTTCGTTGAGTGAGCTAGTGGTATTGAACCATATTTATTCCCATTATGTAGAAGGACACATTTTAAACTCCGCTTTGAACTGTCAATAAATTGGCGCCAATCATCTGGAATATATTCAGAAAGTCCCATTTCTTTCATGAGTCCCCTAATTTCGTGACAAAATACAAGATTGTCTTCTTGAGAAAAGAATGGTAGCAGATCTTTTTCTCTTGTACAGTAAAAGGTAATTTTGGTTCCTTGTTCCAGTAAATTTTTGTCGTTCAACCTAGAAGCCAGTACTTCAGAAGCTTTTTTCGATAAATTGAGATCCCTGGTGAGATCATTTAATTCATTTTGATTGAAGCGTTGAGGAACTGATGACGTCCCCTCATAGTCACTGTTAGTTTCATTAGCATCAGAACTTTTATTAGCATCAGAAGAGCGATCAGAGGGAAAATATTCGTCATCAGAGATATGTGGTAGCTGATGAAATGTTGGAATCGGTATTTCATCTGAGTGCGGGATAGGGCGTATTGCCGAGTCTAAATTGGGATAAGTCCACTTACTGCGGTTATTTCGATTGATTCCATTAGTATTTACTAAACAGAAATAACAATCATTGAAGTGGTTTTTTGGTTCTCTCCAAACCATTGGTACGCCGAATTTTAGACATTTTCTTTTCCCGGTAGTCCACTGCCGTAAATGCTCTGTACAAGTTTTACATACGAGATGCGGGGCCCACGTTTTGTCCTGATCACCAAGCTTAACTCCAAAGTATCCAAGATACGCTCGCTTTACAAAGTCAGTAATAGTTTGTCTGTTTTGTTGAAACATGTATTCTCCGCATATATACCAAAACACATCAGGTTGATTTACACAACTTCTTCTTGAACTTGAACCTGAACTCATTTTAATTCTGTTCAATAACACAAAAACACTCTTTTCTTAACATAAAATAACACGCCGAATTCGATCTACTCTCATTAGTAAGAACGCACAAACTGACGAGACTTACCCGAGTTAGGTGATTAAAAGGGTCAGTTCAGGTACCTGATAGGCAATGGTTCCACTATTTATAGATTTACCTGGAATTTACTCAATTACAGACTGACAATAAAACCATTGTACCTACATTAATGAATATATAATAATTTTAGAACTCTCATAAATGAATATACTGAATAAAAACCACATTGGTAGATAAGTTGATGTATCTAAAAAAGTAGAGCTGATAGGGAAAAAACGGATTGCATGTATAGATTTAGCGTCCCAAATATAGTTAAAATCAGCTCTAAAATCCCAGGCACCAAAACAAAAATATTTTTTTGTTGCCCTGTGTTATTGGTACAATTGTTCCTTAAGTATCCAATTTCTAAAGCTGCAATTTTATATTTACAGTGAAGTCCGTTTATAACGAACTCCAAAAAATCACTAAAAATGGCTCGCTCTATCCGAAGTTCGTTACAAACAGTAAACAAAATCTAATATCATTTTACACTACTTTTTTATTTAGATTAGGCGCTAATGCTTAGAAAAATGAATAATAATAATTATTAAATTAAAAGAAAACGTTCACGTTCAAAGGAAAATAAAACAAGTCTTGACAAGTTTAACGTTCCATGTCAAATAGTTTCGAAAAAAATCGGGTTTGGCAGACAAGCACCGAAGTGATCCCAAAAATGTGTTGTGTACGGAATCCAATTACCCATAGTTAATAGGCTTTTTATCAAAAATAGTTCACATAGTCAATTTTCGAACCATTTACACCCAAGAGATAATGTAAAATTGACTAACATAGTCAGCCAACAAATTTCAAGGTCATTCGACGCCAGTTTTTTTTGGGGGATTGATCATAAATTAAACTGATTAAGCCCGTTAGAAAACCGATATGTTATTGGTTAGATTTAAAAAACGTCCATTTTTTTCTTCAGTTCTATGACCCTTTATTGTTAACCTAAATAAGCAAGTTTAACCGGATATAAATACAAACATACATTAAGTACTTCGAAGGTAGATTAATTATATTTTATTTGTTTTGTCCAATGTGCCCTTAAACTCGTAGATACTTAGTGATATACTATGATCTTAGCTACGTGGTTAATATAAATAATAAATTTAAATCGATTACAAATACTAGGATAAATAAAAAAAATTCAATTTATTGACTGTTAGGTGCACATTTAGTTTTTATGAAAGTAGAAATATTTATTACCATAATGACCCAAGAAATTATATTACAGTCTGCTGCTCTCGTATTCTTGAAAAAATACAGCCTTGACCAAAAATATTAGGCACCCTGCAATTTACTTCATTTCTTGTGTTTCAGGGTAAAAAATTAAATTCGTATGTTTTGTAAAATCGTATATTGAGGTAAAATTATGAAATAAATGAATATTTGGTGTGTCCGCCCTTAGCTTTAATTACAGCAGCAACTCTTTGGGACATGCTGCGTACAAGCCTAGTACATTCAGTTGTACTTATGGCATCTCACTCATCCATCAAAGCGCTTTTTAGCTCTGCTTTTGATGTTATGGTATGCTCCTGTATCTTGCGCTTCAGAATACCCCAAAGATGCTCGATAGGGTTTAGATCTGGAGACTGCGCCGGCCAATCCAACAAGACAATGTTATTGTCTCTAAACCAGCGCATCGTAGCAGCTGATTTATGACAAGGTGCGTTATGTTGCTGGAATTTGATGTCGTCGATATTAGTGTCGCCAAAAATTCACGTTAGCGAAGGCTTCAGTACAATTTCTAGTACATTTATGTACTTTTGGCTGTTCATGCGGCCTTCACAAACGAACATTTTGCCGACACCTTTAGCAGCCATGCAACCCCAGATCATAATGCTGCCTCCTCCGTGTTTTACAGTAGGTGCCACGCAATCTGGATGGTATTCCTCGCCGACACGCCGCCCCACGAATGTCACACCTGACGTTCCGAATAGCTGTAAGAACAGAAAAAATACTTAAAAAATTAGTTATTATTTTGATTAAAACGGATTAAATCAAGAGTAATTGTATGTAGTTATTTGTTAAAATAAATCGTATAAAAACTTACCTCAAAGTTGGATTCATCGGACCATTCAACATTAGACCAATCCTCTTCGCTAAAATATTGGTGCTTCAGAGCCCACTCTAAGGGATTCTTCCTGTTGGTTTCTGAAAGCGAAGGCTTCTTTCTAGCTCTGCACCCTCTTAATCCAGCTTCAGTCAGCCTTCTCCTTGCCGTTCGAGAACTAATCGGCATCCCAATCTCTTCCGATAAAGCTGCAGCGAGCTCAGATGATGTTTTTTTCGATTTTTAATAGACTCGCGGATGAGTTTTCTGTCCTGTCGCTCATTAGTCTTACGTTTTCTGCCTGTTCTCATTTTGTGGGCATGGGAGTTAGTCTCCACAAACCTTTTAATAGCACATTGCACTGCGCACCGAGAACATTTCACTAACTTGGCTATTTCTACTTGGGACTACCCTTGTTCATGTTTGAATTTTAATTCGTTTTTCGATACCAAGCTCACTTTTCTTAGGTATTTCTAAATATAAGAATGTCCAGTTCACAAGTAAAACACGTATGGAAGTTTCTTGACACTACAAGTAGTAAAAAGAGACTGATAAACATTAAAAATATTTTTCGAAAAACCTCATTATCGCAATTTTTGGGCCAGGTGTTTTATGGACCTCCCCACCCCCCCCTGTAAAAGAGATTGTCTATTGTTTAAGTTAGCTTTTGACAGTGCCTGCGCCGCCTATAGTATTGTAAAAACAATTAGTCTTTTTTTTTAAATATTTTATGAGTTTCACGTGTTTATTAGGGGTGCCTAATACTTTTGGGCAAGGCTGTATGGTTCGAAAACATTTTTTGCTATCCTTTGGTGTGCTAACAACGGCACAATTACCTCAGTAAGTTGTCCAATCGCCTCCTGCATCAGTAATCGCCTGGCATCTTCGAGGCATGCTGTTGACGAGATTTTCGGCATTCTCTGCAAATTTTTCACATTTCGCGCGACAACTGAGTCAAGGTTCTCAGAGTCTTTCCTCTGAGCTTTCTCTTTACAAGGGACCAAACGTTATCAATAGGGTTGGCGTCTGGCGATCGTGAGAGCCACTCTAGTATCTTATCGTGGGCCCAAGCGAGCCGCTCCGCGACCTGATTTTCGTTCAGCAAAGGTTTTTTCAACGTCTTTCGGAACTTGACATCATGAGCACGAAGATGTTGTCGAATGGTATCATGGGACACATTCAAACTCGATTTTCTCAATTTTGCGGCTCCTTGACCCAGCATCAAGACACGATTCGTTTTTCGACTTTCGAAGTGACTTTGCCTATCTAGCCACGTTTTGGCAAGTCGTCGACATGTTTCGTCTCGTTAAAATGATTTACCCACTTCTTCGCAAACGATACCAACTTTGTAATATATTTAACGGCCGCAGAATATGTCATTTTAGGCCCCTTTGGATGGGAATAAAGAAAGACTGCCTCGAACTGAAGCGCAAACAAGTGACTCATTTTGGATTTCACGTGATTTCGACGAAAGTTCGGAATCGACTAATATCTTTACTAAAATGCGTCGTGGACAAATGTTCTATCTACCGATTTTTTTGTTGAATCGCTAGAATCGCATCTACCAATATGTCTTGGCATGAATATGTTCAACGCATAGCAAAAAGAACTTCTCAAAACCCGGGAATCCTATTTCTTGCTAGAAAGCTTTTACATACCACAACTTTTAATCTTTTAGAAAGCTTAAATTCGCCCAAATGAAATGCTGCTACCATGGTTGCGGCTCTGCTCCCAAACATACGCTGGATTCTATTCAGAAGAGGGCTGTTCGTCTGAGTGCAGACCTAGAACTCACCAGCAACTTTGATTTCTTGGAACATCGAAGAACGGGTATCGACTTAACTTATTCTACAAGTACTTTCATTGAAAGAGTTTGTTGAATGTGGCCTGCTTAATGCATATCAAAATGGGGCCTGCTAGGAACATACATCACGATAATACATCACATCTGGAAGTTTTGCAGGAAGTAAACAACACTTAAATTTCTACTAAATTTTTATTTTTAACACCATGACATGTTTCGCTGTACAACAGTGTTGTTTACTTCTTGCAAAACTTCTAGTTATGGGTCTCCACCAAATATCGGCTGAATCAATCCAAGCATCACATTTGTATGAGGTTCGGCTTGTCACTCCTCGTACAGCCTGTTTCAACCAGCTTTTTATATGGACCACATACCTTTGGCATGATTTATATGGTGTGCCCTATAAGTAGGCATTCTGCCTGTTTTATCCCCATTAGCTCTCTTTCGATGTGGACGTCCAGCATTCCTTCCACCTTTTCGGAGGTCTGCCCCTAGTGCTTTTACCGCAAGGTTTATTGAGTTTGGCCCTTTTTATCAGTGTTGTCGTCCATCCGATCTACGTGTTTATTCCCTTGTTTTCTTCTAGTTTTGGTCCATTTGAATATTTCTTGGATCTTACTTAGTTCTTGTAGACCTTTGTTGCGGATTCTGTCATGGATAGTTTTTCCATGTATGTTCCTAATCACCTTCATATCTGTTGCCCTCATCATTTGTGCTGTTTTACATGTATCAGCTCTTGTTTCTATAGCATATATGAGTGTCGATCTCACTGTTGTCTTTTATATTCTTATTTTGCTTTCCACTGTGAGGTATTTATTTTTCCATACTATATCCGTCAAGCAACCTGCTATTAGTGATGCCTTCATAGACTGTTTTACTTTTCTGTTTAAATCTCCGGAGCTTGTTAGCATTGTTCCCAGGTATTTAAAATTGTTAATCTGTTCAATAATACTTCCTTGGATCTCCAGCTTGCATCTTAATAATTCTTTTAAGCTACCATACATTTCGTCTTGGTTGCATTAATAATCATGTTTAGTTTTCTCTCGCTTCTAAATTGAAGTCATGAAAGATCTTCTGAAGGTTACCCTCAGAATCGGAGATGAGGACTGTATCATCGGCGTAGCATATTGTGTCGAAGTGTGTGTTGCCCATTTTGTATCTTCTAGTTTTTGGAAGATTCTCCACTATTCTGTCCATGACGAGGTTGAAGATGAAGAGACTAAATGAATCGTCTTGCCTTATTCCGGCGTTTATTTTTACTTCCTTGTCCCACTTTTATATGTGTTCTGCATTCTGGGTTATGTCATGTTTGATTTTTATTAGCTTCTGGTTTGTTTGGTTTTCTTCTAATATTTTTATAATATCTGTTAATTGCATTCTATCAAAGGCTTGAGTCATGTCGGACGAAACACATATATGCAGGTATATTAAATTCTTTAGTTTTTCCATTATCTGCCTCACTATAAATATGGCATCTATGGTCGATCGATTTTTGCGGAATCCCTGTTGTTCCTCCCTTATTTGAATATCCTTGCTCATTTCTTCCAGTATGATATTTGTTAATACTTTTAAGGTATTATTTTCGGGTGACGTCTTGTTCCCTTTTTTGAATATTAGGATTGTTATGCTAGTTTTCCAATCTGTAGGTTTTTACTATGCTTGTAAAGAGCTGTGTTAGTTGTTAATGTAGGTTTTCTCCTCCATATTTCAGCATCTCATTTGTGATGTCGTCTGATCCTGAGGTTTTTCTATTCTTAAGACTTCTTATAATTCTTTCTGTCTGTTCTAAAGTAAATTCTAGATTTACTCCTTCCCCTCCTTCAAGTATGACTTCATTATTCTCTTTTTTGTATAATCTCTCAAAGTATGTTTGCCATTCTTGAATTGTAATTTTATTAGTTTGTATCGTGTCTTTCGTATCAAGTTTGTTTCGTCTTAACATTTTCCAGACTTTCCTTTGAGCGCCATACAGATTACTTTCCATCCCTTTAGTAAATGTCTCCCAATATTCTTCCGTAATTTGTTTTCTTCTTCTGTTGATTAAGTTACATGCGTTCCAGTTGTCTTGGGTTTTGTTGTGTACGTAATGCGTATATATCTCCTTTTTCTTCTTTGCCAGCATCTTTATTTCTGGCGTGAACCAAGGTGTTTTATTTGTTTTGTTGATGTTTACTCGTCCCTGGCCTAAGGTTTCCTTTGCCGCGTTAATAATTTTTGTTTTATGGATGTCCACTGTTGGTCTATGCTTTCTTGTTCGTTTTTTGGGTGTAGAGTTATTAGTGTTCCGCACAGAACACTTAAAAGATGACTTCGGTGTCTGTCTGCCTGTCGGTCTGTCACACCTGATTTTCTCCGAAACTATTTGTCACAGAAAGTTGAAAGTTGGTAATAATATAGGAATTCATGGCCTCATCAGAGCCATCTAGTTTTGAAAGTTAAATTTTGACTTAAGGGGTTAGTTTTGGGGAGTGAAATCGGAAGTGAAAAAAAATTTTCTTTACTAGGTCATCGAGTTTGGTGTCAAATGAAAGCTTGTAAAAACACGAGTAATATATATATATATATATATATATATATATATATATATATATATATATATATATATATTTATAATATATATATATTTAAATATATATTTATATATATATATATATATATATATATATATATATATATATATATATATATATATATATATATACAGTAGAATCTCGAAAAAGTTAACCGAAATGTTCCAAGGGTAATTAACGTTTTCGAACTATTAACTTTTCTAAGCGGTTTTCAAAATTGAAAAAAATAAAATAATAAACCTAGATTTTTTGGAAATGACATGCTAAATTTATTTCATTGACTTAGTTTTCATCACTACAAAAAATAAACTTAGATTTAATTTGCACCGATTGGTTTAAAGTTCACAGTCACTCTTGAATATTTTCGTGCGCAGTATATATATATATATATATATATATATATATATATATATATATATATATAATTTGAACGGAGTGGTTTAAAGGAGCAGTCGAGACTTATTTGTTTTTTTTTCTTTTGTGTAATAGCTCTTGACCATTTTCGTGCGCATAGTGACAAGGTCTGCCACCTGATTTGCATCGTTATTATTTTCAAACCATTTTATCAAGGTATTGATGCTTTCAACTGCTTTCGAGAAGCTCACTTTTGGTTGTTGAATATCTTGCTCGATAATTGACCCGTCGTTATCATTATCGACACTTCGAAATCATCGTTATCTTCTGAAATTTGATCATTGTTCCAATTTTCAATGTCATCAATGCTGATGTCAACATTATCACCCACCTTTGACATCAACAATTGAACTTCTCGAAGTGTATCGTTGTATGCATTATTTGATGTAATCAGTTTAGAGAGCGGAATGTCATCTTCACTATCGTACTGATCATCATCCCACTTTTTTATCTTATTCCACGCTTTTATAAGAACAGCTTGCGGCAATTCGTCCCACACTGATTTAAGTAGCAAAATAGCATCACGAATTGTACGCGCCTTCAAAATATTTTCAATCGGAACGTTTTCTTGTGCGACAATGTTGCATAACAATTTAGTTCGATATCCTAACTTGACCAATCTTATGGGATTTTGATCCATGGGTTGCAAAACCGCTGTTACGTTAGGTGGTAAAAGCATTGCAGCAATGTTTCCATCATCAGACTGTAGCATGTCAATTGGCTTATGGGCAGTACAGTTATCAATCAGCAACAATGCCTTTGTTGGTAAATTATTTTTAGCCGAAAATTGGCGAACCTGCAAAAATTTTTATGCAATAACCTGCAAAATTTTTTATGAAACTAAAAAAATAAGTTTACCTGTTTTATAAATGAATGATGCAACCAGTTGAAGAATAACTCTGAATTCATCCACGACTTCTTCGAATTGGCGTATTCCAATGGGTTTTCAAATCCGTTAAAGCAACGTGGATTTGCAGATTTACCAATGACCAACGGCTTTAACTTGTGCGAACCATCTGCGTTAGCACACAACAAAAATGTGATTCTTTCCTTTGCAATTTTTCGGCCCGGTGCGATCTTTTCGTTTGCTGTGACAAATGTTTTATTCGGTAAAAAACGATAAAATTTCATTAATTTTTGCTCTTAAATTATGAATGAAAGATGTAACATCCGACGTATCGCTTGAAAGGATTTCCCCACAAATTTTGAGATGGCGAATACCATGTCTTTTCTTAAAAGTTGCTAGCCATCCATCACTGGCATTAATTTTTTTTTCCAGGGTGCAGTATGGCGAATTCGTGCTTAGCTCTTGATTTTAAAATTGGACCAGTCATTGCACAATTACGCTGTCGTTGGTTCAAGAACCATTTATACAACCTTGCCTCAAGATCAGCATATTCAGGTTTATGCTAGGTGCTAGACCAATAAAAAAAAAAAAAAAAATTCAGGTTTATGTAGTGTTTTCTTGTGTGCTTTTTCATATGTGTTCGCCACAGCCTCTAAAATTTCATGGCGTTTTTTCTTTATTTTTGAGATGGCTACTTTAGATACACCATAATTCAACGCCAATCGTGTTCCGTGAATACCTTGATCAATCTTTTTTAAAAATCTCCACTTTCTGCTGCAAATCTAATCTGATTTCTGATGATTTGTTCTGCTTTGACATTTTTTAAGTAAACAATACGCAACTCACAAACTCAGACGCTAACGACTAACTAAATCAATGTTGTTTGACGATGAAGATGATCGTAGGTTTTCGCAGCTCAAAATAGAAAAGAAGTTCGGGGAATACCATAATCCAACAAACAAAATTAGAGCTTAGTGCTGCCACTGAGAATTTTTTAAAAGTGGCCAAATTGTCACTTTTATGAACGAAAAAAACCGTTGTTTTGAAAAATTCATACGCTCTGAAAAGTTAACTGAAGAGTTAATTTTTCAGAGCGGCACGTGGATGCTGAAATACGGTTAACTTACCCGAGCGATTAACTTTTACGCGAGTTAACTTTTTCGAGATTCTACTGTGTATATATATATATATATATATATATATATATATATATATATATATATATATATATATATATATATATATGTATATATATATATATATATATATATATATATACATACATATATATATATATATATATATATATATATATATATATATATATATATATATATATATATATATATATATATACATACATATATATATATATATATATATATATATATATATATATATATATATATATATATATATACATAATATATATATATATATATATATATATATATATATATATATATATATATATATATATATATATATATAATGTAATACTTGCGCGCACTTTTCTTTGTATTATTTTTGAAAAATCGCTGTCTACCCGCCTTATCGCGAAAAGTACTTATCAAAAAATTTTGAAAAAATTTTGAAAAAATTTTGGAATATTCTCCACGGGGTGTAGATTGAACGAAAAATTTGTGCATTACCTTTAATAATTTATCAGGTATATAAAAAAAAATAAAAATTTCAAGGTCATCAGTTTTCACTAAAGACTGGAAACAAACTTTGTTGAAAACTCATTTCGGGTGTGTTTTGTGAAGTCACTGATCATTTTATAACTCCGTAACAACATTTTTTATTTTAACAGCAATCAACGTACGGAACACTAATTGCGCAAGTTCAACTTGCACTTGACCGGTTTATTGTTTTGGCTTAAGTGGTTCTCATACAATTGTTTTGTCCTTCCGGTGTCGAAGAATTCGATGTTATATTTGTTAACGTATATAGGTTTTAGTTTCGGTGGGGTTTTTATTTTAAGTTTAAGTTTACATAGGAGCAATTTTGTGATCGCTACATACATTAGCCGAATTCAGCGTTCGTGCATTAACTATTGTTTCTGACATAAATTTTCTGTTGGTTATAATATAATTTATTACTGATTGTTGGCCTCTAGAGTTTTTTCCAAATATATTTGTATTTCATATCATGTTTGAAAAAGGTATTATTAAACGTACATCAAAGGAGAAAGGACAGATCCAAAAAACTATCGAGGTATCAGCTTAATGAGTGCGGTACTAGAATTGTTCACTAAAATTTTAGCAGAAGAAATAATGTTAACTGGAATCTGTGAAGAATAGCAAGGGTTTAAAAAGAACAGGTCTACTATAGACGCCATATTTATAATCCGCCAAATTACCGAAAAAGCCATAGAGTTTAATAAGATAGCCTTTATGTGTTTCATTGATCTTACCCAGGCATTCGATAGGGTACGGTTAATTGATCATAACCCTACTACAAAAAAGGGGAATTCACCCGAATATAATAAAAACTATCGAAGAGTTGAACATCAACAACCACACATATGTAAGAGTGGCAAATAAATTAAGCAATAAAATACCTATGACAACCGGAATCAAACAAGGATATAGCCTAAGCCCAATCTTATTTAACATCATAATGGATGAAATTATAAACGAAGTAAAGAAAACTGGGAGAGGATATCGATTGGAAGACAAAGAAATAAAAATAATATGCTACGCCGATGATGCAGTAAGTATATCAGAAGACGAAGATAACTTACAGAGACTCCTACATAAGTTCCAACAAACAGCAAAAGTGTTTAATATGTAAATATCTGTAAAGAAAACAAAATCCCTTACAGTATCTAAAGAACCGAAAAGATGCAAACTCGCGATTTATGATCAGAGTGTAGAACAAGTGATGTCCTTCAAATATCTAGGGACAAACATAACAAGTACCAGAAACCTTAAGGAGGAAGTAAAAACTCAAACAAGAAAGGCATCATTAATATTAGGATATTTAAGAGATATAATTTGGAGAAACAAGTATATGAGCACCAGGAGCAAAGTAAGAATATACAAAACATGCATAAGACCGATCATGACGTACGCGATAGAAACCAGAGCGAAGAACACAATAACAAAACGACTCCTAAGAACGACAGAAATGCGAACACTTAGATCGATAACAGGACATACCTTATTTGATAGGAAGAGATGTGAAGAAATAAGGGAAATGTGCGAAATACAGGATGTGGTGAGATGGGCAAGGAATAGGAGAAGAGAATGGAGAGACCATGTGGACAGAATGCCAAATGACCGGTTGGCTAAGGTTGCAAAAGAGAAGCAACCAAACACACCTCGACCGCTTGGAAGACCACCAATAAGATGATATGAGGGCTGGTCTTCATTATCGCAATTGTTTCTGGGAAACCTTTGAAGTGAACACAGGACATGGTCCTAACGTAAGAAGAAGAAGAAGATTATTTATTTTTAAGATGTTTAGAGTACAGAAGGATTTCAACATATTGTCATTATCATTTGTCTCTTCTTCGTTAAATCTTAGTGTTATGTTTTTTAGTTCTTCATTTCCTATTCTGGCTTTGAGATCTCTTATTATCATTAGTTTCTCCTCAAAAAGAGCTCAAATAATTTAATAATAAATTTTTAATTTATATTCCGGTAGCCCAAATTTGAACTAACGACACCACAAGTTGTGGAATATTCTCGAAAAAAAGTTTATCGGACCGAACGATTTGAGGTTTGTAACGAAGGTATCGTCACAGCAACTGCTTAAATTCGAATTTAAAATTTACGCTTCGTCATTGTTGAACAACCTAAACCAGGGGTCGGCAACCTTTTAACTAAGGGGTGCGACATAGGTACTTACTACAACTAAAATTAACAAAAATTAACTTAAATTAACTTAAAATATTGCTTTTAGAAGGTTTAATTACAAAAAAATTTTAACATTTAACAAATAATTTTATTATACTAGTCCTAGGACCTAGTGTGAACCCTGTGCTTGAAGTTCTTTAGAGAGTTTTCTTATATCCGGTTCATGTCTGGTTATTTTCAGTGTTACACATGCTTCCGAGTTGTCTGTTGTCAGCCTGCTTCGGTACGGGTTTAAAATCACTCTCATATGGGAAAAAAGTTGTTCACAGATATAGGATGATCCGAAAGCTGTAAGCATGGCAAACGCTACTTTCACAATACACACACAAATAAATTTCTCTGGTAAACTCATCCAACAACTGAGTATCTCGTTTCAATGATTCTGGCAGTCACCTTCTAATACCCTTCTTAATTCTACAAATTTCGTGTTCCATAACTCGGAGCTTTTAAATTCAATGTATTGAAGATCAAAATCATTAATGTCTATTCATGAGAAAAGAGATATGTCAAAGCAACTGCTGGAAAAATCCATCAAATCTGGTTTGATTAAAAAAGCGAACATAGGACCATGTTTATCAAAATCCTGACCCCTCTCGATAAACTCCTCTTTTAAATTAGTCATATATTTAAGAATTTCGTCTATTAGTGCACTATCGTCGACACTGGATATATAAGTTTTTAAATTTGGAAAATATTTAATGTGTTTGTAGTAATATCGCTGATAAATAAATCTATTTTTAATTTGAATGATTTCCAGGATTCGTATAAATCCCGAACTGTTTTGCCTGAACCTTGTAACTTTAAGATTAGTTCACTGAGATGGTTTGTAATATCAGTAAGAAACATTAACATACAGATCCAGTTCTTATCTTCTAATTCAGGATAAGCATCCACTTGATTTTTTTCCAACAAGAACGATTTAATTTCGCCCAGACATTGCACAAATCTAGAGAGCACTTTACCACGGCTGAGCCAGCGCACATTATTGTGCAATGGCATATCTGAATATGCACTTTCTAATTCCTGTCTATGGATCAGTGAAGAACGACCGACAATGTAGTTAACTATTTTAAACCGCCCTATCCATCACGGATTTTAAAGTTCCAGCGGAGATTTTAGCGCACAAACTCTCTTGGTGAATTATGCAAGGAAAATTCAAAACTGATCGACCCATGCGTTCAATAAGAAGTTACGCAAAAAATTTTATTTAAATCAATGTTCCGCTTTTCAAAATGTTTAACAAATTCTGAAAATATATCCTCTCCTCTTGTAGTTCCCTGCAATGGGAGCAGACAAATCGGCTCTTCATATACCCTGCCATCATCGAAGTATCGCGCAACGATTGCCAGACGGGCAATGTCATTAATATCGACACTTTCATCCAATGCTACACTAAATACAAAACTCCGTTTGATAGCGTCTCTCGGCTGTTTTGGACATTTTGTGTCATTTCGGTAATTCGTCTCTCAATGATGCCGGTATATCCCTAATCCTGGCCAATATTGTATCCTTATTGGGCAAGTCGTCGAATAAAATCTCGCCAGTACTCAAAAACGTTTGCGTCATAAATTCTCCGTCAGTGAACGGCCTACCCTTTTGTGCCAACGATTGTGCAATTTTGAAACCGCATTCAGTTACCTGATTTTTTTCCTTGGAAAACTTTGCTAAAGAATGTTGACTGTTTCTCGTATTGTTTACTTGCTCTTTGTATTGCCTCCCTTTTATCAGCGTTATCTTTAAATGACGATTCATGTTTTATCTGGAAATGTCGTTGAACCCTAGATGATGTCCGGAAAACTACGCTTTCTCGACATAGGACACAAAAATGGCCCGATCGTTTTGCTGTAGAAAACCGTAATCTGTTGTCCATGAAGTTTGAAATGATCGAACGTCTACCTTCTGTTTCTTCGCAGCCATAACGCAACGTAATTTTAATTTTTAAACTTTTCGACGACTATTGACTGGAACGGATGTTACTTCTATACTAAATGATCCAAACGTGTAGCCGCTTGCTATATATAGAAAAATAATGTTTCCAGAAAATTACAATAATTACGTTTATTAAATTTCTTAGAATAAAAATTATTATTTACATTGCAATCAAAGGGCCGCCTAGAAGTTAAATCTAACAAAAACTAAAGTTCGGCAATATAAAAAGAGTTGTGGTCAAGTCAAACAAAAACCGCCTTATAGCGGCTCTTTTGATCTGAGTTGAGGACGTTTATTTGTGTTTTTGTCTAGGCTTATATTTTGAGGCTTGCCTTCTTTAATACTTGCCGAAATTAAAGCCAAACCAAAGCATTCAGTAAAATTATAAATTACAAAATATATATTTTGTAGTTTTTGGTAATAATACCTAGTGACCTATATAATATATCGTTTTTGTTTGTATCGTTAAAGTAATACTGTCTTCGATTATTTACTTAATTTCGAAACATGTCACAGATTACAGAATTAATGTGTAAACTTTGAATAGGTACGCGTGCCATTCAAAATTGCTTGGCGTGCCAGAGATGGCACGCGTGCCATAGGTTTGCCGACCTCTGACCTAGACGTTTGATACTCTGCTACGTGAAGCATGGCAGGCATTTGGAACGACTGTGTATGGTTTTAAAGCATTTTAAATATATTCTTTAAATAAATATTTTTTTAACTTTGTGGCATTGCCTCTTATTGTGGCCCCATTTTTTCACAAATACTGTAAAGATGTAAATATTATAGCTGTGTATTATATTTAAACACGGCGGTCTGCATATCATTTTTATTACTTTTGATAAACAGATAAGATAACAGCTGGCTGTGTTTTAACTAGTTATTAATGCAATATAATTCATGTGTACTGTATTTTTTTCCAGAGACAATGTCAATATTGGATGAAGTATCAGGAAGAACTGCGAACATCTTGCAAAGTCTCAAAGGGCACGCTAGTGATGTAAATTTGCTGTGATTTTTGCACCGAATTTTACATTAGTTACTGGTTCTAGGTAAGTCTTAAGGAGTAGTCAAAGTATAATTTAACAGAAAATAGCGTATTTCTAAGAGTAGGCAATTTCTATTTGTTTTATTATATGTTTAAGAAATAATATTAATTAAATCTATTTTTTTGCTCATTATATGATTTAAAAATGTAACATATAATGTTATAGATTACTTTTCTAATTTTTAAATTAATTTCTTACATAGTGCACTGACTTGACTGTTACTTACTACCATAATAACTAGGAACGAAAAAATTTTAAACAATTATTTAAGATCACTACTTATGTTTTATGTAAGCTGACAATTGTTTCAACATACTGTGTGTGGAGCAAGATGTAAATTAACTACAAAGTATGTTGCAATACATATATAAAAATGTAACATCACAAATAATACCTGAAGATAAACAAATTAAAAGAGGAATTAGACAAGGCGACTCAATATCTCCAAAGCTGTTCACGTTGTCTCTAGAAGACATGTTCAAATCGATAAAGTGGGAAAATAAAGGAATACTAATGGACGGTGAACGATTAAATTACTTAAATGCGCAGGTGATGTCACTCTGATCGCCAACACAAAATAAGAATTGCAATAAATGCTGATGAAGTTGAATGACAAGTCTCGAGAAATAGGTCTAAAAATAAACTTCACTAAAACCAAGTATTTGAACAACGAAAGTGAAGATAACAGCCAGGAACTGTTAATAGAAGGTGAAGAAGAAAGTACAAACTTTCATATATTTAGGACAAAAAATTGAAATATCAAAAAAAATATTCGTGTGAGTAGCCGATGTCCGAGCGTTCAAAGTGAATGAAGAGATAAGCGTACTGTCATCTGTAAAGCTGTAGGTTGGATTCCCGGTCTTTTCCAGCAGATTGTTAATGTAAATGAGAAAGAGAGTAGGAGACAGTATGGAGCCTTGGGGCACACCGGCGTTGATAGTGAAGGTTAAAAAGAAAGAAATCCGTCAACTGACACTAAAAAGAAAATTGATGTTAGTACCCTTGCACAGTTTTTGAGAACTATGGCAGGTATTCCGTCAGCGCCAGAAGCTTTTTTGGTGTCTAGCTTAGTTAAAATACGTTTAATGATACGCTGTCTGAAGACAATATCGGCCATCCTTGACTGCACTATGGGAATAGTAGGTGGTGTTTTTCCTTGGAAATCGACATTAGAATGTGAAGCAAAGAGTTCAGCCAACAAGTTCGCTTTTTCAATAGGTGTCGTTACAATAGAATTATCTGGCCGTGTGACTATGATGGATTTGGTGAAATTTTTACTAACTGCCTTAGCGACTGACCAAAAGGACCTGGAATTGTTAGGACAAGCGAGAAGTTTGTTTCTAATTCGTTGATTGTGTGCCTCCTTGGTTTGTTCAATAAGTTCTTTGCATCTGTTCCGGGCACGAACAAAGGTGTTAGGATTTATGGTGTTAGGATTTACACACCATCGTCGGTAAGCAAGGTTTAGAAGCAACAGCTTCTTTGCATTTTCGATCAAATCAAGGCTTACCGTTGAAAGGGTATTTTTTCGAAAAGAGAATGTAAGCTTCCATACCAGCCAAAATAACATCGGATAGATCGAAAATAAACGTCTAACCAAGGGAAAAGTTCGAAAATATTCCACGAGATCTTCCCATTTAGCAAATCTGTAGTGCCGGTTTAGGCACCTCTCTTTCAATGACCGGCAGGACACTCGACGTCGGTGACCGTGTAAATCTCCGGATTGGTGGTTAAAAATAGATCAAGAAGACTGGCGAACTCCCGTCTCGCTCAAGGAATATGTATATTAAGGTGGAATTGGGCGGGGCATGTTGCAAAGATGAATGATAAACAGATGGACACGCCGTATATTTGAATGAAAGCCTAGAGGACACAAAAGAT
This sequence comes from Pachyrhynchus sulphureomaculatus, assembly GCA_019049505.1. Classification (NCBI taxonomy): domain Eukaryota; kingdom Metazoa; phylum Arthropoda; class Insecta; order Coleoptera; family Curculionidae; genus Pachyrhynchus; species Pachyrhynchus sulphureomaculatus. Next base: position 239,548,376 of record CM032446.1, read on the forward strand.
GCAGAGGTAGGCCACAGACAAGATGGACGGACGACATAAAAAGATTAGCAGGACATGATTGGATGCAAAAAGCAAACAACAAAGCTAATTGGATACAACTTGGGAGGCTTACATCCGACTATGGATAGAATAAGCTAATGATAATGATGTTACAAAATATATAAGTTACCGGGTTATAAGGGCTAAATTAATTAACAATGTTCACCATAATACCTAGAATAAGTTCAATAAAAGAGAGGATTTTTTTTCTGCTTAATCGCAACTTGCTTTAAACAATTCAATAATAAAAGTAAAACAAAATTTTGAAATTCTTATTAAAGGTGTGATTTTCTGTTAAAAGATGATTAGCATATGTTGAATTTGACTTTCTATAGATGAAACTTTTTTCATGTTCTGTAATTCTTGAATAAATATACGTTCAGTTTGTCCTATGTATGTTTTAGGACATAACCCACAAGTTAATTGATATACCCCTGATTGATTATCTTTATTGATTTATGGTTTTTTTGAGATATTTCCTTATAGTATTGTTAGTCTTGTGAGCTATGTTGATATTTTTTTATTTAAAAATTTTCCCGGTTTTTCTGTTGGTTTGCGGAAATAGGTTAAGCATTTAAAATGTGTTTTTTTGTCCTTGAAACATTGGTATATTTCTGAGGTAGCCTTGGTTCTAAGTTTTTTCCTAACGATGATATCGATTAAAGTAACTGAAATAACTGTTGTTAACGGCTACTTGTTTTATGTAGTTTAATTCTTTAGTAAAATTGTCCTCTGATAAGGGGATATTAGTTAGTCTATGTCTAAAGCTATGATAAGCCGCGAGTTTATGATGGTTAGGGTGGTGAGAACTATTGTGAATTATGGTATCTGTATGACAAGGTTTGTGATATATTGCAAATTCCTGTTTTTTCCTCGTTTTACTGATTGTTAAGTCTAAGAAGTTGATTTAATCCCTTCGACTTTTTACATATCCAACAAAAAGGTTAAAACTAAAACCTTTTAGAGACAATGCAAATAAAATCGATTAAGGAGTACAGGTACTTTACTCAACGACCAGGTAGAGTTAAACTATTCACCATTATTGATTTTATTCTCCTAATTCCATGTCTGTGTGGGTTTTCCAATACTATCGTTATAATTTAATTAGGTGTAATATTATAATTAAGAAATTATATAAAATTGTAAACATTAAACCTAACTAATTGACTAAAACAGTCTTTTATTATATATTTATAATAAATTTCCATCAAGTAGAAGCTACAACCATCCAAAATTTGGAACTTGTTTTAGGTATTATGGCGAATATTGTTAATTAATTTAGCCCTTATAACCAGGTAATTTACATATTTTGTAACGTACTTTGTAGTTAATTTACCCCCACCTTGCTCCAGAAGAAGACACAGTGTGTCGTAACAATTGTCAGCTCTAATACAATAAACATAAGTATTAATCTTAAATAGTTGTTTAAATTTTCGTTCCTAATCTCTTACATCTAAAGCCTTAGAAATACTACCAATTTAGCAAAATTTAGTTATTTCAGAAGAAAAATGAAAACCTTATATTATTAACAACCAAATGATAACCTTTTTTACTATTTTTCCTGCATAAATTATTTTTGCCCTGCAACTCTAAAAACTCCTCCTATCACGGTAATCTGAACTGAAAATCAACGACGTAGATTTTTCACCAAGAAAAAAAACTTTTCTTATAGTGGAACTCTAAAAATTTAAACCTTTTTAAAAATTCGATAACTGAGACGGGATTTTCCACAAAAAGAACTCATTCCTACAATGCAACTCTAAAAATTTACACAAAGTTTAAAAGTCAATGACCCGGGGTGAACATTTTTTCGCAAAAAAGAACTCCCTAAAATAAGGTCCTGTTTTGTACATCTAGAGAGACTTCTTCTTCCGCGCCGTCTTCTCACGAAGGTTGGCGTTCCATATAGCCAAACTTTAGAAACTGCTGCTCGAAAAGTATCACTCGAAGCATATCCAAACCCTCCTCATGTCTTTCAGCCAAGAATTCTGTCGTCTTTCGATTGATTGTTTGTCCTCTATTTTGCCTTCAATAATTTAGACGTCGCAATTCGTACTTTGGGATCCTCATTATATGTCTGAAGTATTGAGTTTTTCTTATTTTTTTTGGTTGCTAGTAATTCCTTCATTTTGTTCATTCTTTCCAGTACTTCTGTGTTTTTTAGTTTCTGACTTCAGGAGATGCGAAAAAGGCGGCGATAAATGTACATTTTAAAAGATTCCAGTCGTTTCTCTGATCCAGGGTCAAGTGTTCAGCACTCACATCCATACAATAACACGGCGAATACGTACTCTCTCACCATTCTCATTCGGAGTTCGAGATTAAGACTTATGCGATGGAACAATTTATTCATATTAATATATGTTACTCGGGCCTGTTCAGTTCGCGAATATATTTCCCTTCTTAGGTCCCACTTGTCATTTATATTGGCTCCTAAATATTTAGATGTGGAGACCTGTTCTACGGTGTTGTCCCTGATTACAAGAGCTTCTGGTGGTAGATTTTTCTTTGTTATTATTATCCACTTGGTTTTTCGTTATATTTATAGTTAATCCAAATCTTTCACTGGCTGTTACGACTCGATTGATCAGTTGCTGGAGATCTTTGTTAGTATTTGCTAATAGAAACAGTATGATCAGCATACTGTATGTTGTTCAGTGTACTTCCATTAACTGTTATTCTTTCAATGGAGTCAAAGATTCGCCTCATCATTAACACAGCATTAGACTAAA
>CM032446.1:239551246-239628365 GCA_019049505.1 Pachyrhynchus sulphureomaculatus
TAATTTTTGTTTTAGTTTTTCTCCAGATAGTACCTTATTAGTTACCGCTGGAGATAATGGTGCAGTGTGCATTTGGGATCTGATCCATCGAATCCTAATAAGGTAGGTAATAACGAAAATTTAAAACACTTCTCGTTTTGTCAATAACCCTGATAATTTTCTTTCCCTAGTAATAGTAGTTGTGGGAAAATTCCGCGGTTAGCCAACTCTAAAGAAACTTTCTTCCACCGTCCTGACCACCGCGATCTCCACGAGACCTCCTAGGCCTGTCCATAAAAGTCAAGATGTCATTCTACGCCAGGGTGCGGCCTCCCCTCCTTCGCAGCACTGCCATTTCGGAGATCTCATACCTGAGTCTTCCCAGCGTTTCACATGCGCAAATAAGGCGAAGCGGTGTTCCCTCATCTTCCAGACAACTCGGACATTTGGAGTCGTCTTCCGTGCTAAAAGCCTTCTTAACCTACGACGTCTCATAAGAATCCCGACAGCGGGTATAGGGCACGTCTGCTTCCTTTGAGGAGCCACTCGAGTCGCACTCCTCCAGGCCGCGATACAAAGTTTTTCGTCTGTCTGCACCTAGGGCTCGAATCACCCTCTCGAGTCGCGGCCAATTCCTTGATGGCAGCTCTCACTGATCACTTAGATATACTTAAAGGAGTCATGACTCTCTACCGCCACTTCGTTGTCCTATACCCACCGATGTCCGTGGACTCACTTCAGCTTAACCTGTTTCCTCCTAGGCAATTCGTCCAGGGCATCTCTTCGGTTTCGAATTAGTGCCAAGGTTGTCCAGGGTTTAGCAATTGCGTGAGGTGCTGCTTGAATGTTAGATGCAGCTTCCTTCATTGTAGATGTTATAAAAATAGCAAAAACCTCTGCTTGGAAAATTGTAGTGTACCTTCCCAATGGGAAGTTTTTTCGCACATCTACACTTTCCAAATAAATACCTGTCCCCGCCAACTCAACTCTGGCAATTCGCTACCTTCAATGAAGCAGACTAGAGCGTCCTGGGAAAGAATGATCTCTTGTTCATCCCATTGCATGTTGACTTGGTGAAGGAATTCTTTCCATGGCCGTTGGTCTTTCAATATGTCATCGCTGTCTCTAATTTTTTTAAGCGTCCATTGCAATCTACGCTTATTCAATACATCCGGTTCCTGGATCTACTCGTTCATTATACGAGCCTGTGACACACCATTTGAAGTATTCATTTAGTGACACTCATACTGAACACAACGCAACATACTCTCACCCACAACTAGTAATTATCGTCATCGACATCGTCAAAAAGTGCCAGAACTCTGTGGATATCGTTAAATTTTGACATGTACCATAGAATTATCAATATCTATATTTCCTTTTTCAGAACATTATTTGAACACGAAGGTACGACCAGTGGAATAGCCTTTACCCCCGATTGTCAGTTCCTAGTGACAGCTTGTTCCTTAGAAGTTGTTAAATTGTGGCATGTACAAGATCTTATTGATACAACGACTGAAAGTGCCTGCACACCTCTTGCCAGAATAGATAATATTCATGATATGGGTGTCTTTTCTATCGACATATCGAAGCATATAGAACTTGAAGGTAAAGTTAATGCACTAGGTATCGGTTCCGCAATAAAAGTATTTTTAAAACGTATCAATAAAAACCACGAAAGTTAAAGTATGGTCTTTCGAAAATGTCGCTAATTCTGATAAGAAAAGTCTTTCATGTCATTTTTATGTAAAGGTGGTATTTGTCTATACTTTTTGGGACCTAAAAATGAAAGTATTAAAAATTTAAGGACCATTTTCATTTTTTTTTAGTTGAGTTTCGGATCGCGATGTGTGTACACGTAAATCGAACGCCCGGTAATAGTCAACTCGTCCAAGGAGCATTACTACGGTAGTGTTTCGATCTATTTAATTATTTTGTCGATTGTAAACGAGAGGGACTAGAAATAAAGCAGAGTGTAATGTTAGATTAAGACAATAAGTAAAAAATTTGGAGATTTATGAGAATAATTTTGTGAAATTGTATGAAGCTAATGAAACGATAAGCGAAGACCTTGATCATTTTACTGTTTACGGTGATAAGAAATATAAACAACAATTTTTTCTTTTCCTCCCGTGTTTGAAAATGGAGTATACGAGGAACACACGTAAAGTTTTTTATAACAGAAAAAACAATGGATAGCGATGATTATACCTCAGGAGACTCGAAAATAGGAAGAGTCGAAGAAAAAGAAGAACTAATGGGATTATTCAAGAAGAGTAAAAAGCTGATAAAAACACCGCAGAAGGAGAAAAACGAAAGAGTAGATAAGATAGACAATTTGATAGAAATGATCAGAGAGCTAACGTCAGATATAAAGGATATAAAACAAGATCAGAAGAGATACCAACAAGAGTTGAAGGAACTAAGAAAGGAGAATGAAGCATTGAAGAGGAAAAATAAGATAATTAGAGAAAACATGAGAAGTATGGATTTGAAAATGAGTAGACTGGAAAAAGACAACGTAAGGAATAATATTGTAATATCGGGAATGAGTTTTGAAGCGAATAACCAACCAGATCTGAAAATGGGTGTAGAACATTTATGGAGAGGAGTATAGACACAAAAGTACAGATTAAAGATGTGATAAAAATAGGAGCGACTATATACAAGATAGAACTTGGAAGCACGGGAGATAAGGAGGCTATAATGAAAAATAAAAACAAATTGAGAAACCTAAGAGAGAGAGAGTTCATATAAACAACTATTTAACAAAAGATGAACGCGAAATTGAAAACAAATTAAAGCATATAGCAGAGAAGGAGATAAACAATGAAAAAGGGGTGAAAATAGGATACCAAAAAATGGTAATCGATGGAAGAGAATATAAATGGGACATTGAGGAAGAAAAACTGAAAGAACAAACAAAGAATACTACGACCATCAAGTCAAAAAACTGAGAAAAGGAGAGAGATAGGTAGATTGACGTAGACCTTTGCAAAAATAAAGAATACGGAAGAGAGGACTAGTAAAATGAATACAAATAAGAAGATAATCAAAGAAATAGATAGGAAGAAAAAAATGGGAAATAATTATCGAGTTTTTAGAATAAGAACACGGAATAATAGGGGTATAAACGAAAAAGAGGATGAACTGACCGAAGAACAACAAATGCACTATGTAGGAATCACTGAAACAGAGAGGAAAGGAAATGGATGCAAAAAATTAGAAGGAAAAGCATACAAAAATCAACATAGAGACATAATACCAGAACAAGATACAGAACTCATACAAACAGAAGAAACTAATACAGAAGAAACAGAGGAGGCAATCGGCAATTTAAACAGGATAGAAGGATATAGAAGGAAATATGGAAAAGACAGATATAGAATAACTCAACTCCACGGGCCTTACATTCCTAACAAGAGGTAGAAAGGCATAAGGATTAAGTAAGTAAGTAAGTTGCATTTTTTAAGCAAGTACCAGTTTGAAATATGGTCGCTGCAGCGTTGCGGTCGCCGCACAGTGGCACGAAATGACATGTTTTCGTTCAAAATCGCACTTATTTCGCAACCGATCAGGATATTTTTGTTAAAAAAATACTGCTTAATTTCCAAAAAACGTAAGAGAGTCGATTTTTGAATTATCACAAACAGATGGAGGAAAATTGGCGAACATTATCATTTTATCATAATGCAGATGCAGACATTTTTTTGTTACTACTACTTTACTTATATCTTATTACTCGGGGGTTTTCGTGGTCGCTGATTTCGAATATGAAGTCCAAATTTTACTGTTTCGAAATTCAATATGGCGAATCAAATATGGCAGCTATAAAATGCTAAAAAATTAGCTAGCCAGACATTTGAAATAAATTATTTTGTTAATTGATAAAATTTTTGTACTCAGTAAGTATACCACTTACTGATTTACCTTATTAACTAATTCTCGTTCCGTACAGAACACTTATAAGGTCACTTCGGTGTCTGTCCGTCTGTCACACCCCATTTTCGCCGAAACTATTTGACATAGAAAGTTGAAATTTGGTACTAATATAGGAATTGATGGCCTCATTAGGGCTGTGTAGTTTTGAAAGGTAAATTTTAACTTAAGGAGTTAGTTTTAGGGGGTGAAATCGAAAGTGAGAAAAAATTTTTTTTACCAGGTAATCGAGTCAAATGAAAGTAAAACACGAATTAAAAAATTACGATAAATCGCTGTCCCCCCTTATCTCGAAAAGTACGGATCAAAAAATTTTGAAAAAATTCCGGAATATTCTCCACAGGTCGTAGATTGAATGAAAATTATTACGAGTGCATTACCTTAAATACTTATCTGGTGTATAAAAAAAAGAAACATTTCAAGATCATCAGTGTTCAATAAAGATCGGAACAAAACTTTGTTGAAAACTCATTTGGGGTGTGTTTTGTGAAGTCAATAATCATTTCATACCTTTTTATTTTAAAGCACGTACGGAACACTAACTGTGCAAGTCCGACTTGCACTTGGCCTTTTTTTTTATATTAACGACCTACTGGAAATTACGAGAAGTTGATTTGGTGGCCTTGCCGATGACTGATATTCAAACGCCATATGTCGACGCAAATATTCACAAACGTTACGAAATTTTACAACTTAATAAAGACCTAGAAGGAATTCGGTCTCAAGGTGACAACAACCAAGTGCAATTTAACGCTACAAAAAGCCAGTTGGCAGTTTTTTCAAAAAAAAAGGTAATATTGCAGAGCCCGACGTAATTATGTCGGAACTGTCTATCCCTCTAGCAGAATAGTTTTTAACGCTGTACAATGCTCAAAATTGGTTATTATTATGAAAAACTGCTCCCATTTTTGAAGCTTTATTCTCAAACATACTCTGCAGTTACTAAATTATATGTAGAACTATTCGCCTGATTGGTTACCCGAGTATTCGACTGTCCGAACGTTACCATTTTGAAATGAACTATCCACAGTTGGTTCCCATCATATACAATCTACAACGCTTTAAGACTAATGAGAATCGTTATTTTCTCAGACGCGAGGCTCGTTGAGCAACTTAGGGATTTCCCTGCAGCCCGTGTGCTCCACCCTAAAGAGAATATGTTATTTCGTATATAATTTGATTTTTAGTTATTTCTTTTAGGTTGTTAGTTTATAAAACTAATAATAGTCTACAAAACCTTAATAATAATGATTTGTACACAATTTACAAAACCAATTTATAATTTATAAAGCTTAAAAAACAAGGACTAATAGCAATCGATGGAGGTTGTGTTGGCCATTGTATTAGATAGAAATATAAAATAATATATTACAAAACAATAGCGCTACTATGTTGCAATATTTACAGGAATTATGTACTTTTAGGACAAAAGCACTGTTGTGTCCTTTGACAAGTCTCTCTGGCGTTAAAATTTAACATTGACGGATATGACACGTTTGGTTACATTTTTATTTTTCACCATACGTGAATCACTTAGGGACGATGACGCCTTGGTCAGGTTAGTCAACAAACTGTTTCCAATCGGCTACGAGAGATGGGAAAGATTCAGAAGACCGGTAGATGGGTACCACATGAGTTGAACGACAGGCAAATGGAAAAGCGCAAAAACACGTGTGACATTTTGCTCGCTCGGTACAAAAGGAAGTCGTTTTTGCATCGTATAGTTACAGGGGATGAAAAGGGGATTCATTCTGAGAATCCCAAGCGCAAAAAATCATGGGTAGACCCAGGCGCACCATCCACATCGACCGCAAAACCGAATCGCTTTGGCAGAAAGACGATGCTCTGTGCTTGGTGGGACCAGAGGGGCGTGGTCTATTATGAGCTGTTAAAACCTGGGGAAACGGTTAATACTAAACGTTACCAACAACAGTTGACAGATTTGAACCGTTTTGCTGCTTGAAAAAAGGCCAGAATACCGAAAGAGGCAACACAAAGTCATTTATATACGGCAAAATCAGTTCGCGATACGTTGGAAGTACTCAGTTGGGAAGTTCTATCCCATGCGGCTTACTCACCAGACTTGGCTCCTTACGATTACCACTTGTTTGCATCGATGGGTCATGCACTTGCTGAGAGCAGCGCTTTGGTTCGTACGAAGATGTGAAAAAAATGGCTCGATGAATGGTCCACAGCAAAAGGGAAGATTTTTACTGGCGTGCTATTCACAAATTGCCCGAAAGATGGGAAACATGTATAACAAGCGATGGAGCATACTTTGAATAAAGCACTTTTTATCATTCTTCCGGATTTAATATGTTTTTTTTAGCAAAAAAAATCCGCATTTCATACTTGTACACCTGGTAAATATTCTTTATACGAACCCCGAGGAAAGCCCGCGCGTGATTCTAAGAACACCCAATCAGTTGCAGCTTGCATTACTGGTTAAGTACTAAGAGAAAATAAAATCATAATTACGGTTCAAATTATGTAATGGCTTATCGAAAAAATATTAAATTACTTTTGTTAGATGTCTCGTTATGAGCGATGATATATGGATTACGTACGACAGTAATGTGCGAAAAAGATCGTGGTTAAAGCGTGATGAAGTTCCGGAAATGGTAGCAAAGCCAGGATCAACGCTAAGGCAGGTAATGCTGTGTGTTTTGAAAAAAATCGTGTATCATGAGGTACTACAATATGGCCAAACGATTTATTCTGACCTCTTCTGTTAATGATTAACCAGATTGCAGCAAGCAATTAAGAGAAGGCGACCGCAATTGATCAACTGAAGAGGCGTCGTCTTTCATCATAACGACGCAGGGCCACACGTATCTGTGCCGATCCGGCAAAAATTAAGGGAGCCTGGCTAGAAACTTTTGATGCATCCACCATACAACCCAAACCTTCAACTCTGAGATTGCCATTTGTTTCGATGTCTGCAGAACTCGGTTAATACTGCATTGTCGACTTCAAAAGAGGGTTGTTAAAATCACTCGGTCCAGTTCTTCGCTCAAACATCCCAGAAGTTCTACAGTAATAACATAATGGTCCTATCAGAAAAATGGCAAGATATTATCGATCAAAGCGATAAATTTGATTTAATTTTGTTTTGAAAAGGCCCGATACGTTTTCGATAGTCCACTATTATCACCTTCGAAAATAGGAAATAATTTTCTTGTTATCTTTAGAGAGTTTTAGTTTTGATTAGATTTTGCTAACTACGTCAAAGATTATGAACGAAAAAAAACATAAATCAATCCAATTCATATAAAACTTTTTAGCTTGGGAACGACACGAATTCGACTAAGTCGGTTCAACCCCATTCCAAAAAAAAATAAAAAATAGTGATAGAATCGGGCCATTAGTGGGATAGTGCTGTGGAATGTGCTTGGAAATCAGCTTAAACTGAATACTCTATGGTTGAAAAATCTTGGACACTGGAGCCCACTTAGGTGTGCAGCTCATCGTTTTCTTAACCAAATTATCTTTTTACCTATTTTTTTGCAAACTGTACGGCTATTTTACACGCTGCACAGAAGAAAATTGTCCCGAAACGCTGACCAAAATATGAAGGTATTATTCGATTTTGAGAAAACTCGATATGTCTGCGTCTTCGGGACCGCCGATCACGGATATGAAGTCAAATTTTCAAAAAAACAAAATAGCGGACTATTTTTGGAAAATCGTGAGTTATTTTATGAATTTTAAACAATTTGCTACATTGTGCAACAATTTCCAGAATTTTAAAATTATTTTTCCAGTTTAGTAATATTTTATTGACATTTTCAAGTATTTTTCAACTTTAGCAACAATTTCCCAAAGTTGTAAACAATTTGCTACATTTTCCCAAATTTCGTAACTGACTTTATCATTTTACAATAATTTACAGAATTTTTAAAGTATTTTTTCCCATTTTGCAAGATTTTCCCGAATTTGTTAACTATTTTTCACATTTTGCAACAATTTCCCGAATTTTCAAACAATTGGTTGAATTTTGTAACATCATCTCGAATTTTTTAACAATTTTTTAAAGTTTGCAACACTTACCTGAATTGCAAAAAAACGCGTCCATAGCGTCCAGCGTCCTTCGCACAAAAAAACTAGCACAGCGCCATCTAGCACTAAATTTTTCGATATTTAGGCAAGAAATGTCTAATAAAAAACTTCCAACTCACTTCACGTCAGAGTTCAATGGAGTTTTTAACTTATTACTTGTTCTTTAAAAAATCGATAATTGAACTATTAATTACTGACTTAACATTAATTAAATATGAAATTCCAGAAACACAATAAAACTGTACTCACCTTCAGGGACAGAACTCTTTTTACACAAAATTAACATTCGTTTACTTTTGCCCTTGCTATAATAGTTTAAACTTGACGTCTGACGTGCTTCACGAGAGATGGTGCATGGCACTCGACGCTTCGAACTGAAATGAAAGTTATGAGACAGGTGCAAGCGGAAGATGCACCTGAGTAATCGTAAATCATAGTAGACGAATTGGCAGAAGTATTCAAACAGGTAAAAATTCTTAAATAGAACCTTTTGTTTCTTACATTATGGCCTGCTTTTCCGGTTTTGTACTACTGTGCACTGCCCAAAAGGCAACTAAATTGTTGGATTGTGAAAAGGAGCAACATTTATTAGTATTGTGGCAGCAGTTTTCTGACCTCTCTTGATTTAGGGCCTAATTGTAGTAGTCAGAGTAACAATCTGTTTTAAACATGGTCGAAAAATGATCACTCGCCACAGTCATCTAATTTAACACTCTATGACAGCTTTCTCTTCCTCAACTTCATTTGTCAATGAAAGCAAAGCCATACAAAAAAACAATAAAATTGATTAAACGGTAGTGATCACGAGTAGTAGTATCCTAAAAACCCCTAAAAAAAACTCGTCTACTGAATTAATTGACCGTACCATACATGGAAGCTAAGGAATAAAACATTCAGATAGAAATCAGTTATTTGAACAATTACACTGTGCAACATTTTCGAGGTCAACGAATGTAAACTAAATTGTGACTTCAGTTTCTGGAAGTGCCCACCCAAACTAGCAAAACCCTATTTGGGTTTTGATAGTTTAGTTCGAATTTTTTTTTTTGCCATCATCAATTTTTTTGCTTGAGCTTTGGTTTTGCACGACTATATCTCGTAAATTATTGGGAATTTCTCAATGCAATCTTCAGACGAAATGTTCTTCATACTAAAATACACAATTTTTGTGAACATGTCGAGGCCAGTTTTTCACTCTTTCGGGGTGTTTTTAGTGCAGAAAACCCGAAAAAAAAAAAAATGCCATTTTTTTACATTTTCGACCATAACTCACAAACCGTGCATATTTTAGCATAACTGTTTTCAACAAAAATGTATACGAGTAACTTTGCTGAACATTGCAATAACCTACAATCGATCCTTATAGTTCTTTTGGCCGTTGTAAAGAATTTCACACCAAAAATTTCAGCTTTTCTCAGACTTTACGTTTTTAGCTCACTTTTGAATGTTTACTAACCATTAGCATCTATTTTTGGAAAAGAAATTGAAAAAAAAACTGCTATGGTACACACAGACACACACACGCTGGAATAAATACACACACATTTGAACGGGGAATCGCTTGTGTGTAGTATGGAATTGACGCGCTCTGTGTTAGTATTGGTACAGTACCATATATCTAACACGTACGCATGTTAAGTATATGGCACTGTACCAATACTAGCACAGTGCGCGTCAATTCCATACTACACACAAGCAATTCCCCGTTCAAATGTGTGTGTATTTATTCCAGCGTGTGTGTGTGTGTACCATAGCAGTTTACAAACAATTTTTTTTTTCAATTTCTTTTCCAAAAATAGATGCTAATGGTTAATAAATATTTAAAAGTGAGCTAAAAAAAAAACCAGTTTCTTGAACGTAAAACCTGAAAAAAGCTGAAATTTTGGTGTGAGATTCCTTACAACGGCCAAAAGAACTATAAGGATCGATTGTAGGTTATTGTAATGTTCAGCAAAGTTACTCGTGTTTATGCAGAGAATATTTTTGTCGAAGACAGTTATGCTAAAATATGCACGGTTTGTGAGTTATGGTCGAAAATGTGAAAAAATGGCATTTTTTTCGGGTTTTCCGCACTAAAAACACCCCGAAAGAGTGAAAATCTGGCCTTGACATGTTCACAAAAAATTGTGTATTTTGGTGTGAAGAACATTTCGTCTGAAGATTGCATTGAGAAATTCCCAATAATTTACGAAATATAGCCGTGCAAAACCAAAGCTCGAGCAAAAAAAATTGATGATGGTAAAAAGAAAATCGAACTAAACTATCAAAACCCAAATAGGGTTTTGCTAGTTTGCGTGGGCACTTCCAGAAACTGAAGTCAGAATTTAGTTTACATTTTATGTGTTGCACTGTGTTATTGTCCTGCATATGTGATTCTGTTACTTTTAAAATTTCATTTTATTTTTAGAAAATAATCCTTTAAACCGCCAATACTGCATGGCCACAGGTGGATGCAACGACGAAATCAAACTATGGACAATCACTACCAAAGCCCTAGTAAGAAATAAAAATCAAACCGATCATCAGGTCACTATTGAAGTAGATCGTATTCTTAAAGGACACAACTCATCAGTTACTTGCGTAAGGTATAGCAATGTTGGACACCACTTGGTATCTGGTAGTTTAGATAAAACAGTGAAGGTGTGGGATCTTAACAAAAACGGGACGTGTTTGGTAACCTTATGCGGCCATCAGAGATATGTAAACTGTGTGGCTTTCTCGAAGGATTCTACTCTTGTGGTATCAGGTATGAAGGAGTTTCAGAAGCTTTGCAAATGTATATAATTACCAACTTTGTTTTTATATCTACTCTAAAGCTTTTTCTTTGCAACTGCAAAAATTACATACCCGTTGTTTCTTGGCACAGTCTTTATTCTACCATTTTTTTTTGCTTATTAATGGAAACCGTTTCGACTGTCCTCAGTCACTCTCAGCTCTATGTATGTATTACTCCTATATAGCTAGATTCAGAGAGAAGTGTGACGCCGTTAGTAGAGTATAGACGATCGTTTCTCTCGCACCCTAGCTTGGAACTTCGCGTGAACTGCGCATGCGTTATATAAGAACATATTAATTCTGTGCGAGTTCCCGGAAATTATATAGTGTATATAGAGGCGCGCATGCGTGTTAGCAATCTGCTCATGTGCGTTAGCAATCTGCTCTCTTCTTGCTTCTGTCTTTAATGGCACTCGCTTCCCTTAGAGGCGAAGATAGAGCGCTAGCTATATAGGAATATTGCATATACGATCAGCTCATTACTGACGCCATTACATCAGTTACGTAGTTTGAATCGTCTAAAGGAGAAAGGAACCTATATACAGTGACAGGCAGAAAGAGTGCGACATATGAGATTTTTCTTTATTATTAAATTTAGAAGAAAAGTAACTTTATAGGTGGATTCTGCATCACTTGAAACCCAAATAATAATTTCGCAGTGTAATTGTTTCGTATCATTTGGCAGGACATTTCAATTTTCTAAAGTTTAAAGTCCAAAAGTATAATAATAATATAGTGTTTTAGAATTTCATTTTATGGTAGTATGCAAAATTTTAGATAGCCTGTCAAGTAAGAACGTATTCTTGAACATTTTTTTTCCATCAATGAATTGTTTGGTGTGTTAACAACGGCGCAATTACCTTAGTAAGTTGGTTAATCGCCTTCTGCATCAATAATCGCCTGACATTTTCGAGGCTTGCTGTCGACGAGATTTTCTGCATACTCTGCAAATTTTTCGAATCTCGCGAGACAATTGAGTCAAAGTCCTCAGAGTCTTTTCTCTGCGCTTTCTCTTTACAAGGGACCAAACGTTTTCAATAGGGTTGGTGTCCGGCGATTGTGAGGGCCACTCCAGTATCTTATCGTGAGACTAAGCGATCCGCTTCGCGACGGGATTTTCGCCCAAAAAAGATTTCTTCTACGTACTTAGAAATTTGACAACATGAGCTCGAAGATGTTGTCAAATGGCCTCATGGGACACATTGAAACCCGATTTTCTTACCGCTTCTTGACTCAGCGTCAATTTCGAGTCCCGTGAAAACAAAGACACGATTGGTTTTTTGACTTTGCCTACTAAGCCATGTTTTGGCAAGTCGTCGACATTTTTTGTCTCGTTAAAATGATTCGTCCACTTCTTCACAAACGATACCAACTTTCTAATATACTTAGCGGCCGCGGAATGAGTCATTTTAGGCCCCTTTGGATAGGAACAAAAAAAGACTGCCTCGAACCGAATCACAAACAAGTGAGTCATTTTGGAGTTAACATGATTTTAACGAAAGTTCGGAATCGACTGATACTTTTACTAACTTCGTAGACAAAGGTTCCCTCTACCGATTTTTTGCTGAATCGCTAGAATCGCATCTATCAAAAATGAATTATTGCGGACACGTTTTACTTGACAGACTGTAGATTGGACAAAAATTATATTGTCAGTTCTTAGCCAATAGAAATGTGCTCACAAGGAACTTTTAATTTTTTAAATTTGAAATATGTTTGTTAGATTGGCACAAGAATTTAAACATTTATTTTTTCTTTTCAAGTTATGTTTTACTTGTTTTACAATCAATAATAAAGAATTCTGATTTTCTTAAAACCGCAACTGTCGATGTCGAACGGACAATTATCGAATATTTTTTACACTATCACTTGCAATTTAAGGTTTTTGCTTTTAAAAGGACATTCTAGCATTATAATTAAATGCAAACCAGACTTTTTTTTAAGTTTATGCCTTTTTGAATTTGTGAAGTGTCTGTAATTTATTTATGTCTTTAGTTACCTTTAGTAAATATTAATTCAATGGTTTTCTTTTCTTTTTTGCAGTAAATTTGTGACGCTAGAGTGTCTTTAAAAAACAAAAACCTCAAACTGGATGCTACAGGGTAAACAAAATTCAATAATTGTCCGTGAAACAGTTACGGTTTTACGAAAATCATACATTTTTAGTGTTCAGTACGGGACACTTATCAGATGTCTTCAATGTCTGTCTGCCGTCCGTCTGTCTGTCCGTCACGCCCGATTTTCTCCGAAACTATTTGTCATAGAAAGTTGAAATTTGGTAATAATATAGGAATTGATGGCCTCATCAGAGCCGTGTAGTTTTGAAAGTTAAATTTTGACTTAGGGGTTAGTTTTGGGGGGAAATCGGAAGTGAAAAAAAAAAATTACTAGGTCGTCGAGTGTGGTGTCAAATGAAAGCTTATGAAAACATGAGTAAAATTTATATAAATATATATATATATATATATATATATATATATAATATATATATATATATATATATATATATATATATATATACAGTAATACCCCGCTTAGCGCGACCCCGTTACGCGCGGTTTCACTATAACGCGAATTTCAAATTTCGCGCTCATGTAGTCATTAACTTCTCTATGGTCGCGGGGGGATCCCCGCTTTCTCTGAATATTCTCTTTGAAGAATTGGGAATTCCCTGTCCTTCGACTTTGTTCTATGGGGATTTCCTCGTTCGTTTCGTGTGTTCATTTGTTCCCGTAATGTTAGTTCGGTCGGCTGGCAGTTTTGTTTTAATATTTATTGGAGATACATACATACATAATTTAACCCTACGTTAAAAATGCCGCCTGTAAAGAAAAAAGAGCGTAAAAGCGTCACTTTGGAATTGAAGATGAAAGTGTTAAGAAGAATGGAAAATGGAGGCAAAGCAACAATTGTTGGGAGAGATTTTGGACTCTCAGAATCGACTGTGAGAACGATTTATAAAAATCGGGAAAAAATTAAAATCTCCAGCGAAGGTTCAACACCTATAAGTGCAACAAAACTTTCTCGTTCGAGATCATCTATCTTAGAAAGAATGGAGAAATTACTGTCAGTCTGGATCGAAGATTTGAATAAGAAGAACACACCACTAAGTCAAGATCTCATATGCACAAAAGCAAAATCTTTGTATGAGATGCTGAAAACAAAAGAAGGAGAAGGGAGTGCCACTCCGACTTTTGCTGCCAGCAGAGGCTGGTTCCATCGGTTCAAGCAGCGTTCTAATCTTCACAATATCCACATAACAGGCGAGGCGGCCAGCGCGGACATTCAAGCTGCAGCTGAGTTTCCAGACAAGTTTCAAGACTTCGTTAGACGAGAGAAAATTCCTGCTTGTCTCATCTTCAATGTTGATGAGACCGCACTTTACTGGAAAAAAATGCCATCTCGAACATTCATTTCTAAGGAAGAACGTCAAGCCAGTGGTTTCAAAGCTGCGAAAGATCGACTAACACTTCTGCTGGGTGGTAATGCCACTGGTGATTTCAAACTGAAACCTTTACTAGTGTACCATTCAGAAACACCCCGTGCAATGCGAGGCACAGACAAGACAAGTCTACCAGTTGTGTGGCGATCAAACAGAAAGGCGTGGGTTACACGGGAAATTTTTCAAGAATGGTATTCTAATAGTTTTTGCCCATCAGTCAAATCATACTGTGACAGAAATGGGCTTGAACCTAAAGTTATATTACTCTTAGACAATGCCCCAGGACATCCAACCTCACTTGATACGCCCAGAGACTTAAAAGTGTACGTAAAGTTCCTTCCACCAAACACTACGTCAATATTACAACCTATGGACCAGGGAGCAATAGCAAACTTCAAAGCTTATTACCATCGCCGCACTTTTAGCCAACTAATTCATGAAACTGACGGGGAAGGAAGACAGTCTATGCGAGAGTGGTGGAAGTCATACAACATTATGAAGTCTATTCACAACATAGAAGAGGCTTGGAAGGAAGTTAAAATGAGTTGTATGAATGGGGTGTGGCGTAATCTTTGGCCAGATGTAGTGGAAGCACCTAGAAGAATTGTCCAGATGCAGAGACAAGTGTTTGAAGACATTGCTGCAATGATTGAGGGGTCTGAACTTGAAGATGTCACGGTAGAAGATCTCGTAGAACTTGTAGCAACGCACGACGATCCTATTAGCAATGAAGATCTGATCGAGTTACAGAATAATCCTATCTACGATGAGGAAGAACAAGTAGAAGAGAAAGTTTTATCTTCAGGGGAAATACAAAATGCACTTTCAAAAATTTATTCAGGTTTGGACATATTGCAGAGTATAGACAATAATGATGACCGTGTCTTGACCGTGTGTCAAACAATTAAAAACAGTGTTGGGTGTTATGAACGTATTTTACAAGAACGTAAACAAAACGTTACCCAAAAGACAATAGATGTATTTTTCCGTAAAAAATAAGAGTATGTATTGCATAAAGTGTTCTTAGAATTAAAGTGATTGATTAAAATGATTTGTATTTTTTTGTATTAAATTTTGACTATGTTTAATCATAAACCTCGATATACGCGAATTTCAGTTAACGCGATTTTTTTCGGAACGTATCCCTCGCGTAAAGCGGGGTATTACTGTAATGTATTACTTGGGCACACACGCTGTCCCCCCCCTTATCTCGAAAAGTATTGATTAAAAAATTTTGAAAAAATTCTGGAATATTCTCCACGGGGTGTAGATTGAGCGAAAATTGTCACGAGTGTATTATCTTTAATATAATTTATCTGATATATAAAAAAAAACAAAAAATTTCAAGATCATCAGATTGGAAACAAATTTTATTGAAAAGTCATTTGGGGTGTATTTTATGAAGTCACATTTTATACCTCCGTAACAAAATTTTTTATTTTAAAAACAATCAACGTACCGAACACTAATTGCGCAAGTTGAACTTGCACTTGACCGGTTATTTAATTATTGGTTGTGGAAGAAGTAAAACATAACTTTGAATCGACAAATAAACGTTAAAATTCTTCTAACACTCTCTAACCAATGTATTTCAAATTTACGAAAAAAAGAACTCGCGATCATATTTTTATCGGTCAAAAACATACAAAATATATTTTTTGTCCAATCGATCTAAAATCTTGCACACTGCTTTAAAATGCAATTGTATACACTTTTTCTTAATAAATGTTTTCTATATTTTAAGAAACGGAGTGACTTTTGGACTTTAAACTTTGAAAAATTCAAATTTCCCCTAAGTGGCTAATGACAATCGGTACAGTAAAATCATTTTTCTGGTTTCAAGCGATGCAGATTCCACTTATAAATTCGCTTTTTCTTCTAAATTTAATAATAAAGAAAAATCCCATATGCTGCAGACTTTCTGCCTGCATGCAAATGTTATTTAATCAAAACTTGCTTGGACTAGGCCAAGAAACAGATGTTTTTAGTGTTCCGTACGGAACACTTATAAGATCACCTCGGGGTCTGTCTGTCCATCTGTCACACCCGATTATCTCCAAAACTATTTGACATCGAGTGGGGTGTTAAATGAAAACTTTTAAAAACAAAAATTCAAAAATATATGGTGTAATACTTCCGCACACTTTTCTTTGTATTATTAAAAAAAATTGAGAAGAATCGCTGCCCCCTCCTTTATCTCGAAAAGTACTGATCAAAAAAATTTTGAAAAAATTCTAAAATATTCTTCACAGGGTGGAGATTCAACGAAAATTATCACGAGTGCATTACCTTTAATAATTCGTCTGGTATATAAAAAAAAAATCAAGGTCATCAGTTTTCAATATAGATCGGAAAAACACTTTGCTGAAAACTCATTTGGGGTGTGTTTTGTGAAGTCATTGATCATTTTATACCTCTGTAACAAAATTTTTTATTGTAAAAGCAATCAACGTACGAAACACTAATTGCGTAAGTCCGACCTGCACTTGGCTGGTTTTTATTTTAATTTAATTAATTTAATATTTGTTGTTATCTCAGTATTCGTAAAGCGAACGCACTTTAACTGTAGGAATGGAGACCATTTAAGTAAAACCACTTTAATCTCCCATCCATGAAATAATTGTATAATTAGAGAACATTCGAACAAGTCAGTATTATTTTAATTTATTGCCTACATTTTAGTGCATATACTTACCAGGTGTACAAGTATGAAATGCGAATTTCAGACAACAGATGGTGTATGAATGCAGTTTGCGCTATAAAGATTTGACACTGCGCCATTTTGTTGTGTCATCAACAAGTGTCAGAGGTGCACGAGTGATAAATTGGAAAAGTGTGTGCATATTTTGTATTCAATATGTCGAAATTTATACCGAACAAAGAGCATTCGCGGATAGCATTAATTTTTTGTTTTCATTTGAAGAAAACTGCTGTCGAATCGTACTGATTACTTTGAGAAGCTTATGGTGAACATTAGAGTGACCGGATCTCTTGGAGGGGGAAAAAAAATGTCGGAATCTTGTTCGTCTGGACCCAACAAAACGATTCCCCTTTCCAGATATTGAGATAGCCGAAATTTGAGCTCGATTAAACTACGTTAACCCGTGCCGCTCGTCGGTTAAAGTTTGAAATAATCCAAATTTTTGGCCAAAAAGCTGACATATGGAGCCATAACTCCAGAACGGTAAATAATAGAAACACGCTTAATATCTCAAAAGAAAGCTAATGTTGTTCTTCAAAATTTATATTCTATACATAATTGTTGTTATTTTAAGTCAAACCGAGTTACAACAGCCTTTAGCCCCAAAAACGTGACCTGGTACCACTAGGAGCATACTTCGTATATTTTGTTATTAAGTGATAAATTTTGCTTTTTTTTGGTATATTTTTGAGTTTAAAGTAGAAATATAATAAAAAAAACAAGTAATACTGATAAGTCTAATGACATTTTTTATTTTAAAATATAAAAATTAAGTATATAATACATACAAAACAGACACAGAAAAGATACAGACGTAGTACCTACATGAGTTGATAATTTTACATAGTTATCTAATCTATTCTAGAGCTTTTGTTAAAGTAGTTTTTGAAAACGTCAGGATAAAATGCTCGGCATTTACTTACAACTTGCAGGACATATTGCTTTTGGTCTTCATCTTTTGTCAGAAGGTCGTTTAAAGCCGGTTATTAATTTAACACCACGCTCAGCCATATCATTAACTACTTTTAATGTTTTGACAATTTTCAATCCCTCTTGGAAGTCATTATTTTGAGGCCAGGTGTTTGGATGTTGTCTTAGGAAATCTGTTTTTATATTAAATTGGTCAAAGAATGTAAACGTTTCTTTGGTAAGTAAATTTACCAATCCTCCATCAACTACCTCTTTTAAGTTTTCTTTCCTAACTTTTGGATTTACAACCCTAGCGTGCTGTGATGGTTCATCTGTGCTACTGAGCAATTTATTAGCCATTAACAACTTTTCATCGTCTGTAATGGTGGGATCAAAAAACGATAATCCCACCAACTTTTCATTCAAATACCACAAATGGTTCGAAAATTTGGTCAGGGCTATTTCTGCAATGTCGTTGTCACATTCTTTATAGTCTAACAGACTATGCAAAATACCTAAATCTTGCTTTGGTGCAAGATGAGCTTTTGGAGCATTGAACCAAGCTTTACAATAAATTTTAACTAGGAAAACAGAAATGGCACGCACAGAACTTTCTTCTTCTTTAGACATCTTAAATTGACGACGAAAAATGAACATTTTTAAGCAGTAAAGAGCCTTTGCCATCCACCTAGCGTGATGAATGGCTCCTGGAGTTCTAAAACCCACAACATTGCCGTCTAGTGATCCAACAAATACGAGAACCAACTGCAATAGCTCCTTGTAGTCATCTCTGGGGTAGCTCTCAGTTAATTTGGTCTCGAATTCAGCAGTAACATTTGCAATTACTTCTGGAGTTAGCTGCTTTTGTATTAGATTGTCACTGATACCTGTGTCGTATTTTCCTTTGTCTATCTTGGGCCACGCAGTGAGGAATCTCTTGAAAATGTCTGGATGAGGTCCAGTGGTTGATCCCATTTTTGTGTCGAATACGCCTCTTAACAGAATTTCCAAGATATGGTGACGGCAAGCTAGGTATAACAATTCTCTTCCTAACATTTGCTCCAATATGACGCATGCTCCTTTGAGTCTTCCCGTGTTGGATGCTGTAGTGTCGAAGCACATCGCCTTGACGGTGTTGAGAAGACCCCATTCATGTAGGCGTTCATATACGGCTACGGCTTGCTCCTCTCCAGAGCTGTTTGCTGTTACAGGAACTCCCAGCAGCTGTTCCTTTTCGCCATATGAAATAGCTATAGCTATTCGCTCACATTGTTCATTTTTGAAAACACCCGGTAAAAGTTTACCGTCCCAATGGACAACCACGGGCTCTTTTTTTCAGGAATGTTTACTTTATCAAAATTTTTTTATTATATTGTTCTCTGAACATTTGCCTTCTATTATGTAATAAAGTTTTCGAGACTTTGTACTCAAGAGGGTCAAGGTTTAGTGCTTCTAGAGTAGCTATTAAAATTCTCGTGGCATTTCTGTCGGATACCTTACATCGATCTAATAAAATGGACAATTTCATGTTTAAAATCTCTTTAACGCCCCTTGCAAATGAAACTTTCATTCTCTTGCTCTCAGATGGTCCTGGATCTTCTGCAGCTTCTTCAGGGATGTCCATTTCCTCCAAGCTCTTAAGTTCCTGGTAGATGCTGTCCTCTTCAGTGTTTTAAAATATCTTCACTAGATAATTGTTCGATCTAACCAGCTCAAAGGCACTTTAGAAACTAAACTGAATAAATAAAAACATAGGTCGGTTGTACGCTGAAGTAAAATCACCATCCCTAAAATAGAAATTAGATTCACCCTCCTTTTTACCTGTCAAACGGGTCTTTCTTTGGTAAACTAGTCAGGTAATCCCCATATAATAAAAGATTAAATTTGAACAAAAGGCTCTTTATGTTTGAAAATTGAGTTCCAAAATACTTTTTAACAAAAAAAATGTTAATTCCGAGACACATTATGTAAAAACCCGTAAAATTCTTAGAATACTCCCAAACTGGCTCCTACTGGTACCAGGTCACATTTTTGGGGCTAAAAGCTGTTGTAACTCGGTTTGACTTAAAATAACAACAATTATGTATAGAATATAATTTTGAAGAACAACATTAGCTTTCTTTTGAGATATTAAGCGTGTTTCTATTATTTACAGTTCTGGAGTTATGGCTCCATATGTCAGCCTTTTGGTCAAAAATTTGGATTTTTTCAAACTTTGAGCGACGAGCGGCACGGGTTAACGTCGTTTAATCGAGCTCAAATTTCGGCTATCTCAACATCTGGAAAGGGGAATCGTTTTGTGGGGTCCAGACGAACAAAATTCCGACATCAATTTTTTGCGGTCACCCTAGTGAACATGCTCCATCGCAAGATACGTGTGAACGATGGTTTCGGCTTTTCAAAAGTGGTGACTTCGATGTTGCAGACAAGGAACGTGGAAAAACCGCCAAAAAAATACGAAGATGTGGAATTGCAAGCACTGTTGGACGAAGATGATTCGCAAAACACAAAAAAAACAACTCGCCGAGCAATTGAGCGTTAGTCAACAAGCTGTTTTCCAATCGGCTACGAGAGATGGGAAAGATTCAGAAGACCAATAGATGGATACTACATGAGTTGAACGACAGACAAATGGAAAAGCGCAAAAACATGTGTGACATTTGCTCGCTCGGTAAAAAAGGAAATCGTTTTTGCATCGTATAGTTACAGGGGATGAAAAGTGGATTTTTTTTGAGAATCCCAAACGCAAAAAATCATGGGTAGACCCAGGCGTACTATCTACATCGACCGCAAGACCGAATCACTTTGGCAGAAAGACCATGTTCTGTGTTTGGTGGGACCAGAGGGGCGTGGTCTATTATGAGCTATTAAAACCTGAGGAAAACGGTTAATATTAAACGTTACCAACAACAATTGACCGATTTGAACCGTTCGCTGCTTGAAAAAAGGCCAGAATACCGAAAGAGGCAACACAAAGTCATTTTTTCTTCATGACAATGCTCCATCACATACGGCAAAACCAGTTCGCGACACATTGGAAGCACTCAGCTGGGAAGTTCTACCCCATGCGACTTACTCACCAGACTTGGCTCCTTCCGATTACCACTTGTTTGCATCGATGGGTCACGCACTTGCTGAGCAGCGCTTTGGTTCGTACGAAAATGTAAAAAAATTGTTCGATGAATGGTTCGCAACAAAAGGGGAAGATTTTTACCGGCGGGGTATTCACAAATTGCCCCAAAAGATGGGAAAAAATATATAACAAGCGATGGAGCATAGTTTGAATAAAGCACTTTTTATCATTCTTCCGAATTTAACATGTTATTTTAGAAAAAAAAAAACCGCATTTCATACTTGCACACCTGGTATATGGATACTACCTAATATTTTTAAACTATTAATATGCCAAAATTCAACTATTTGTAGAATATTGATGTTTGAAAATGCTATTTTTAAAAATTTGAAAGGATGTAGTATGTAAACAGTGCTTCCAAGAACACCTGCCGTTGGACAAGGGCTGCCTTTTCAGTTTTTACAAAGGACCCCTAGATGGTGCTATTGAGATACGACGTTGTAAAATTTGAGATTTGTTATTGTTAAAACAATGGCAGCTCAGAAATTGGTTAAGTAGTTTGTTTACAGTGAGCGTTTAAAAAAAATACGGAAATTTCACGTGAAGGTTTTCGTTGGATGATTTTTTACGATTTTAATAAAGGCCTAACTCAATAACAATGCCTCGAATCGCTTCATTCGACTTTTGGTAATGAATCATCATCAGAAAAGACTGTTGGTTTGCAGATCGAAGGCATTAGTACCGATTGGCAAACTGTAGTTTGTCGATAAAAAAGAGGAGTGGATTCTTCAAGAGAATAACGACCCCAAACATCAGAGGAAAACGTGTAGCCAGTGGAAAGGGAAATCCAGTATCGTAACACTAGATTGGACATCAAGCCGCAGCTTCTTAGTAAAAAGGTGTTCACACTGAAGCAGCTATCACTGGAAATTCGTGCAATTTGTAAATCTTTGAATACGCTGACAATTTCGTCGAAAGTATGCTCCGAAGATACCAGGTGATCATCAACGCTGTAGGGGACTGGACGCGTTACTGAATCATTAGCATTTTCATGGGAATCCTTTTTTGTCGAATGATAAAAAAAAATTTAAGATAAATACATTTTTTTATGAACAATACGCGACATGTTCTGACTTGGTCGACTGTACAATGTATGGGAAGAAGTTATAAAATCTAAAACAAAATTAAAGTACAGTCGATATATTTCAATGTTTTCTTTGCAAAAATTGATTGTTTTCCAGGATTTTAGGCTTTTTCCATTTTAATCGATACATTTTACAATTATTATCAATTTTTTCTTTTATCGTTCACCTCTCCGCCTGAGTATGGATTTTACCCTTTTTTCATATCCTGAGGATACAGGCTGGGATGTTGTAATACCCATCAACGTTGTCCAAGTGCCGAAACATACATTTTTGTATTTCATAGCACCTTTTAGACAACTCGGTAGTGCTGCCTTGGACGTTATTTAATTTTTGCGAACAACTACTACCTATGTACGTGGCCAGGCCAAATATACTTAAATAAATTAATAAATAAGTATACCGACCTGCGGGATTGAACCCTCGACCTTCTGCACAGTAAGCAAGGTGCTACACCACTGAGCCACGGGCCGCCACCTGCTTTAGTATTTTTTTTTTTGAAAATAAAAATTATTTCATTAACATTAATTAAAAATGTATACATACAAAATAATTGGTTCCTGCCATTATAGTCCTGTTATTCAATATCTGTAAATATGTGTAACCTTAAATTGCATGTTGTAGAATAATTAAATGATATATCCTGTTATTGTTAACACTATAAAACTTTCATAGAAGCAACTGTTACATTATTCTTTAAAAGTTGTTAACAGGACATTGGGCAACTTTAGGCGCTTTCGTAAACTGTATTCGGCTTACTTAATTGTAGCCCAGTCGCCAGGGGTTTTGAGCTCTCCTTAAATGTTAACAGGCTGCATTTTGGGCACACAGGTAGTTTTTTGGAGGTAGGTACGAGATAAAAAAAAAAAGTTTGCTAAAGTTTCAAGTACGCTAAGCTGAAAATCCAAAATAAAATCAAAAATTCGGTTTTTTTTTTTTTTTCGGTAATATCTTGAAAAATAAAAAAGATATGGTAAAACTAATAACACCACGTGAAAGAACGGGAACGTTTACACTCGCGAAGAACGCTCTCTGAGGAAACATGAGAAACCACAAACAGAACTTTTCAGACATACCATAAGAACGTAGCTTAGCCATCAGCCCATTGTGCCAAACACGGTCGAATGCCTTAGATATGTCAAGAGCAACCGCTCGAGATTCTCCAAAGTGTTCAATTGCGTTGTTCCAGACATGTGTTACATAAGTCAGAAAAATCTCCTGTTGATCTATTTTTACGAAAGCCATATTGATGATCGCTAATAATGTTGAATCCTTCAAGATATTTTAGAAGATGCTGATTGATAGCCTTTTCCATGACTTTCGATATTATTGAAAACAGTGCGATTGATCGATAGTTATTTGGCAAGATCTTTTTGCCTTTTTTAGGTATCGGCCGAACTGTGGCACATTTCCAGCAGGAAGGAAATATTCCCTTTTTGTAGGATAGGTTGAAAAGTCTACAGAAAACTGGTGTTAGTTCCCTCGCACAGTTTTTGAGAACTATGGCAGGTATTCCGTCAGCGCCAGAAGCCTTTTTGGTGTCTAACTTCATCAAAATAGGTTTTATGATATGCTGTCTAAAAATAATATCGGGCATCCTTGACTGCACTATGGGAATAGTAGGTGGTGTTTCCTTGGAAATCGACAGTAGAATGTGAAGCAAAGAATTCAGCCAACAGGTGTCGTTGCAATAGAATTATCTGACCGTTTGAGTGGTGGTATGGTGGATTTAGTGAAATTTTGACTAACTGCCTTAGCGACTGACTATAGGACCTGGAATTGTTGGGACAAGCGAGAAGTTTGTTTCTAATCCGTTGATTGTGTGCCTCTTTGGTTTCGTCGATAATTTTTTTGTATCTGTTCCTGGCACGAACAAAGGTGTTACGATTTATTGTTTAGGATTTTCACGCCATTGTCGGTATGTAAGATGTTTAGAAGCAACAGCTTTTTTGCACTATAACCCTCAACACTCTCTCTGACCTAGTTCATAAGCTCCCTCCGCCGATCTTGCTGCTGGGAGACTTCAATGCACACAACCCCATATGGGGCTCCAATACGATCTCCCCCAGAGGCGGAATAGTCGAGGATCTAATCATAACTCACAACCTCATTTTACTAAACCATGATACCCCCACCTTCATCAGTTCTTCCTCAGGCTCCTTCTCCACCTTGGATCTAGCCCTGTGTAGTCCATGTCTGTCGTCTCTCTTGGAATGGGACATAGCCTCAGACACATATGGCAGCGATCATTTCCCTGTAATAATCCGACACCCTAACCCCAACCCTCCTAAATCTCTAGAAAACAATGATAACCTCATCAAATGGAACCTGTCTAAAGCAAATTGGGACTCCTTTTCTTCCCTTGTCATTCCCCCCCCCTCTTCCCATAACAGATATCAACGATTTTTTGCGAAGTTACATCGATTCAATCCTTTCCTCTGCCCACAAATCTATCCCAAAACTAGTCCTGAATCACAACAGACCCCCTGTACCCTGGTGGTCTGAAGAATGTGCAAATGCCCTCAAAGACAGGAAAAAAGCCTTAAACGCATTCAAACATCACCCCTCTTCTGCAAATTTTGTAACCTATAAAAAAAATGAGGGCCAGAGCAAGGAGAATTGTCAAATTAGCCAAAACTGAATCCTGGAACAAATTTGTCTCCAATATTAAATCCCCAATTACATCTGCCGATCTATGGACTGCGGTCAAAAGAATGAAAGGTTCTCCGTGTAATCGCATTCCCACTATTTCCATCAATAATTCTTTTACCACTGACCATTCTGAGATTTCCAATGGACTAGCCTCCTACTTCCACACCAAATCTACTCAACTTTCTCATTCTACCCCATCAACATCAATGATTTTAACACCAACCAATCTCTTCCATACAATTCCCCTTTCTCTTTTCAAGAACTCCAGGAAGCCTTAAACAACATGAAACGTTCTGCCCCAGGACCAGACAACATTCATCCGGACATGATCAAACATCTCCCTTATGATATGCTTCTCTCTCTACTCACATTTTACAATCACATATGGTTACAGGCTGAATTCCCTTCTTCCTGGTTACTCTCAACAATAATCCCCATCCATAAACCAGGCAAACCCAGAACATCTTTGAGTAGCTACCGCCCTATATCACTAACGAACCATCTTTGTAAACTGTTCGAACGCATGGTATTAGCTCGCCTGACCTGGATAATCGAAACCAAAGAACTTTTGTCCCCACTTCAATATGGCTTTCGGAAACACCGTTCCGCAATGGACCACCTCGCATCATTAGAAACTGACATCAGACGTTCCTTTTCTAACAATAATCACACCCTTTTAATCTCCTTGGATCTCTCTTCAGCATTCGACATAACCAATAAAAACATTATCATTGCTCAGTTGTTTTCAGCGGGTCTCAGAGGGGCCCTACCTAAATTTTTAATCAACTTTCTTCAATCCAGAACATTCAGAGTCAAAGCCAACGGTATTATTTCCATTCCATTCACTACCTCTCTGGGAGTCCCACAAGGCTCTGTACTCAGCCCCACCCTTTTAAACATCGCCCTTAGTACACTCTCAGAACACATTGCCCCCAACATAAAATACAAAATATTCGCTGATGATATCCTCATGTACACCTCCTCTCCCTTCCTCTTCAGATTGCACCAGATTGATGCAACGCTCCGTTAACTCACTATCCGCCTGGGCAACCAAACACGGCTATATTTTCTCCCCTCATAAATCTTCATCCGTTCATTTCTGCAAGAAGAAATGCTGTCCTAGAATGAATCCGCTAACCATTGCAAACATCTCCATCCCCTCAACAGACCAACTAAAAATCCTAGGCCTAATATTCGATTATAGACTCACCTGGAAACCTCACATAGAATCCCTTAAAACCAAATCTTTCTCTGACATCAATCTCATTCGAATGCTCTCTGGCGCGACCTGGGGCGCAGACTTTCATTCTCTCTCTCATCTATACAAGTCTCTTATCCTTTCCAGAATCAACTACGGCAACTTCATCTATGACTCCGCAAGCCCTCATGTCAAGAAGCCTCTTGAAACTATACAAAATTGCTGTCTCCGACTGGCCACAGGCGCATTCCGAACCACCCCAATCACTAGCTTACAGTGCATCGCATCCACTCAGTCACTCCAACTATCTCGCCAACTCTCACTGTTAAAATTTTACTCAACTTCCCTACATCGACCTCATACCAGATCCTCACTCAACCTAGTCAATGTCCACAGACCAAACATTACATTCCCCACTGATTCTATTCCCCACAGAATCAACAAATTACTCATCCAGCACAATATCTCCCCCCCTTATTACAACTACCCCCCTCCAAACCACCTTTCCTCCCTGGCTCTCCCCCCCTCTCTCCCCAACATTGACCTAACTTTGCATTCCTATAAAAAAATCAGAACATTCAAACATATTCTTTAACAAGCTCTTTCTTGACAGACTATCCAATATCTATCCCAATCATTTACTTTTCTTCACAGATGGATCAAAGACAGAAAAGGGAGTTGGGGCTGCCTTCTTTTTTGATAATATCGTTCAAATGTTTAAATTACCTAAACATATTTCTATTTTCTCCGCAGAATTGTTGGCAATAAAGGAGGCTATCAGATATTCCCTCCAAGCAAACATCCAACAACCAACTCTCATAATTTCTGATTCCCTAAGCGCTCTCAAAGCCATCAATTCTAGAAATCTCAATTTCAACTATATCAGGCAAATTCTGGATTTGATGTACACGGCCACCTTGAAGAAACGTACCATATCCTTGCTTTGGTTGCCCAGTCACATAGGCAACCCTCATAACGACAGAGCGGATTATCTTGCTAAACTTGCCATTGAAAGGGGCAGTATGAACATCGGAGAGAATCACTACTCTGATTTTAACATCTTCATAAAACACCTACACAGCTCTCTCTTCCAACTCAAATGGGACTTGGAAGAACCCAACAACAAATTATGGTCCATCAAAACCAATGTATTTCCTCCCCTTAACTCCACAGAATTGAACCAAAGACATAATGTAATAATGAGAAGACTGGCATTGGGACACACCTACTCCACACATGTACACCTATTAAAGAGAGATCCCCCTCCACTCTGTCCTAAATGTGACTCCCCCTTATCAGTGTTACATCTAATCGAATCCATTCAACATCAAAACTTGAGAGACACCCACGGCATCCCATCCAACATCACCATCCTCATAAAATCTTTTGTCCCACTTAAAGAAAAGATAACCAATTACTTAAAAGAATTCAACTTCATAGTCTAATCTATTTATACCAAACTAACTCTAGTAGGCGCTAAATGATCTTAGCTGTCGATGCGCCCTGCCCAACAGAAACAAACAAACAAAAACAAACTTTCGGTGAAACCAAGGCTTGCCGTTGGAAAGGCATTTCTTCGAAAAGAGATGTAAGCCTCCATACCGGCCAAAATAACATCAGAAACCTACCTGGCGTTAAGCCACAACTGATTGAAAATGATTCGGCTGCACGACCTTGTTCGTCGGTAGTATTTGAATATTTAAGCCAGTTGATGTTGTGGACATTAAAGTCGCCTAGGATGGCAATTTCGGCATTTGGATAGTTAATTTGTAAATGATCGATGGTGTCTGCATAAGAAGCGAAAAGTGTTTATTCTTAAAAAAAAAAATATTTAAAGGTGGGAAATCAAAGATAAAAGTCTAAACTTTAGGTATAAAGTATTCATATTTCATTTGAACATCCAGATATAGGGAAAACGTTTATTGAAGACACAAAAACTCTAAATTACTCGAAGAAACTAAATTAATTACGTACTCTTTGGCCGTCATATTGGATCCGCCATTTCGAATTTTTCAAGTTGAAAGCATGATTCTCACTACAACTGAAGGCGTTAAACCATCCATTTTATTTTAAATAATTTTTTAAAATTACAGTAAAACTAAAAAAAATAATCTATATGCTATGTTTTTTGTAAAATTTTCCGTTCTTTCACGTGGTGCTATTAGTTTTTCGATATCTTTTTCATTTTTCGAAATATTTGCGAAAAACCTAATTTTTAGTGTTCCGTACGGAACACTTACGAGGCTGGTTTGAAAAGTCCGTGCGAAAATAAAAACTACTTATGTGTTTGGGGTAAACCTTTTTTATTTTTCGACATAGTCTCCTTTTAGACTTATACACTTCGTCCAACGATGTTCTAGTTTGTTGATCCCTTCCGAATAATAGGATTTGTCCAAGTCTGCAAAATATCCATTAGTGTCTGCAATCATCTCCTCGTTTGAATAAAATCTTTGTCCCGCCAGCCATTTCTTCAAATTGGGGAACAAATAGTAGTCCGAGGGAGCCAAGTCTGGAGAATAGGGGGGATGTGAAAGGAGTTGGAATCCTATTTCCGTTAATTTTGCTACCACAACTGCTGAGGTGTGTGCTGGTGCATTGTCGTGATGGAAAAGGACTTTCTTGTGGGCCAATCGCGGGCGTTTTTCTTGCAGCTCGGTTCTCAAACGGTCCAATAACGATGAATAATATTCACTTGTAATAGTTTTACCCTTTTCCAGATAGTCGATGAGGATTATCCCTTGCGAATCCCAAAAGACAGTTGCCATAATCTTTCCAGCCGAAGGAACGGTCTTCGCATTTTTTGGTGCAGATTCTCCTTGGTAACCCATTGTTTAGATTGTTGTTTGGTCTTAGGAGTATAGTAATGTATCCATGTTTCATCCACAGTGACGAAACGACGCTTAAAGTCCTCCGGATTCTTCTGGAACAGCTGCAAACCATCCTTGCAACACTTCACACGATTCCGTTTTTGGTCAAGCGTGAGCAATCGCGGCACCCATCTTGCGGATAGCTTTCTCATGTCCAAATGTTTATGCAAAATATTATGTACCCGTTCAGTCGAGATGCCCACAGCACTAGCAATCTCACGCACCTTAACTCTTCTGTCATCCATCACCATATCATGGATTTGATCAATGATTTCTGGAGTCGTAACCTCCACAGGCCGTCCAGAACGTTCAGCGTCACTTGTCCCATATGGCCAGTCTGAAAATTTTGAAACCACTTATAAACTGTTCTAATCGAAGGTGCAGAGTCACCATAATGTTTATCAAGCTTCTCTTTAGTCTCCTGAGGCGTTTTGCCTTTCATAAAGTAATGTTTAATCACCACACGAAATTCTTTTTCGTCCATTTCTTGAAAATCACTCGACTTCCTTGATTCAAACACAAAGAAATAGACCAATATGGCTGAAACTTGGTGTGCGTTCATTTAAGAGATGCTACTAACTAAACATGACCTCGATACGCCCCCAGGTGGTGCCATCTCTCGGACTTTGCACGGACTTTTCAAACCAGCCTCGTATAAGATGACTTCGGTGTCTGTCTGTCACACCCGATTTTCTCCGAAACTATTTGACATAGAAAGTTGAAATTTGGTACTAATATAGGAATTGATGGCCTCATCAGAGCCATGTAGCTTTGAGAGTTTAAATTTTGATTTAAGGAGTTAGTTTTGGGGGGTGAAATCGGAAGTGAAAAAAAAAAAATTTACTAGGTCATCGAGAGGGCTTGTGAAAATACGAGTAAAAAAATATATATATAATGTAATACTTGCGCGCACTTTTCTTTGTATTATTTTTAAAAAATCACGAAAAATCGCTGTCCCCCCGCTTTATCTCGAAAAGTACTTATCAAAAAATATTGAAAAAAATTCTGGAATATTCTCCACGGGGTGTAGATTGAACGAAAATTATCACGAGTGCATTATCTTTAATAATTTATCTGGTATATAAAAAAAAAAAAAACAAAAATTTGAAGGTCATCAGATTTCAGTAAAGATTGGAAACAAACTTTGTTGAAAAACTCATTTGGGGTGTGTTTTGTGAAGTCACTGATCATTTTATACCTCTGTAACAAAATTTTTCATTTTAAAAGCAATCAACGTACGGAACCCTAATTGCCCAAGTAACAATTTGCACTTGACCGGTTATTCATTTTATTTTCGATTTTGTAGGCTTAGCGTTCAATTTAGAGCAGCAAACTTTTTTTTATCGTATTTTACAGCCAAAAAACTACCTTTATGCTAAAATGCAGCCTGTTAACATTTAAGGAGAGCTTTTCGTCAAAATTTGCCCCTGACGACTGGACTACTGATAGTAAGATGTCTTCTAATAAATAAAAAATATAAAAGACTATCTTTATCATCTGCTATTTAAATTAACTTAATTATAGTTGCCGAAAAAGCATCTTAATATCACTAGCATGTTTTAACTGTTCTACTGCCAAAAACCCTGCACGGTATGTGGTCATTATTTAGCATTAACGAACAACCTAGTATAGAAAACTTTGACATTTTAAGGCTCCACAGGTTCAAATGACAGACTTGTCATTGTATGGGATCTCCTCGGAAATGTTACCACGGAAACGGAATTGTTTATGCCAATAGTAAGTCCGAACGCTAATGGTGTGGTCGAAATGCAATTGATGCAGAATAGTGATGTTGAAATGAACGAATGTAAATTAGTGGAGAAAATTGATGACATATTTGAGGGAGGTGTCAATAGTTGTTGTTTCTTTGGAAAGGATTTGTTAGCTACCGGATCAGGGTTAGTAACTGGAACACTAATTTCTGTTCTCTATTTACAGTAATACCCCGCTTAGCGCGACCCCGTTACGCGCGGTTTCACTATAACGCGAATTTCAAATTTCGCGCTCATGTAGTCATTAACTTCTCTATGGTCGCGGGGGGATCCCCGCTTTCTCTGAATATTCTCTTTGAAGAATTGGGAATTCCCTGTCCTTCGACTTTGTTCTATGGGGATTTCCTCGTTCGTTTCGTGTGTTCATTTGTTCCGTAATGTTAGTTCGGTCGGCTGGCAGTTTTGTTTTAATATTTATTGGAGATACATACATACATAATTTAACCCTACGTTAAAAATGCCGCCTGTAAAGAAAAAAGAGCGTAAAAGCGTCACTTTGGAATTGAAGATGAAAGTGTTAAGAAGAATGGAAAATGGAGGCAAAGCAACAATTGTTGGGAGAGATTTTGGACTCTCAGAATCGACTGTGAGAACGATTTATAAAAATCGGGAAAAAATTAAAATCTCCAGCGAAGGTTCAACACCTATAAGTGCAACAAAACTTTCTCGTTCGAGATCATCTATCTTAGAAAGAATGGAGAAATTACTGTCAGTCTGGATCGAAGATTTGAATAAGAAGCAAAATCTTTGTATGAGATGCTGAAAACAAAAAGAAGGAGAAAGGAGTGCCACTCCGACTTTTGCTGCCAGCAGAGGCTGGTTCCATCGGTTCAAGCAGCGTTCTAATCGTCACAATATCCACATAACAGGCGAGGCGGCCAGCGCGGACATTCAAGCTGCAGCTGAGTTTCCAGACAAGTTTCAAGACTTCGTTAGACGAGAGAAAATTCCTGCTTGTCTCATCTTCAATGTTGATGAGACCGCACTTTACTGGAAAAAAATGCCATCTCGAACATTCATTTCTAAGGAAGAACGTCAAGCCAGTGGTTTCAAAGCTGCGAAAGATCGACTAACACTTCTGCTGGGTGGTAATGCCACTGGTGATTTCAAACTGAAACCTTTACTAGTGTACCATTCAGAAACACCCCGTGCAATGCGAGGCACAGACAAGACAAGTCTACCAGTTGTGTGGCGATCAAACAGAAAGGCGTGGGTTACACGGGAAATTTTTCAAGAATGGTATTCTAATAGTTTTTGCCCATCAGTCAAATCATACTGTGACAGAAATGGGCTTGAACCTAAAGTTATATTACTCTTAGACAATGCCCCAGGACATCCAACCTCACTTGATACGCCCAGAGACTTAAAAGTGTACGTAAAGTTCCTTCCACCAAACACTACGTCAATATTACAACCTATGGACCAGGGAGCAATAGCAAACTTCAAAGCTTATTACCATCGCCGCACTTTTAGCCAACTAATTCATGAAACTGACGGGGAAGGAAGACAGTCTATGCGAGAGTGGTGGAAGTCATACAACATTATGAAGTCTATTCACAACATAGAAGAGGCTTGGAAGGAAGTTAAAATGAGTTGTATGAATGGGGTGTGGCGTAATCTTTGGCCAGATGTAGTGGAAGCACCTAGAAGAATTGTCCAGATGCAGAGACAAGTGCTTGAAGACATTGCTGCAATGATTGAGGGGTCTGAACTTGAAGATGTCACGGTAGAAGATCTCGTAGAACTTGTAGCAACGCACGACGATCCTATTAGCAATGAAGATCTGATCGAGTTACAGAATAATCCTATCTACGATGAGGAAGAACAAGTAGAAGAGAAAGTTTTATCTTCAGGGGAAATACAAAATGCACTTTCAAAAATTTATTCAGGTTTGGACATATTGCAAAGTATAGACAATAATGATGACCGTGTCTTGACCGTGTGTCAAACAATTAAAAACAGTGTTGGGTGTTATGAACGTATTTTACAAGAACGTAAACAAAACGTTACCCAAAAGACAATAGATGTATTTTTCCGTAAAAAATAAGAGTATGTATTGCATAAAGTGTTCTTAGAATTAAAGTGATTGATTAAAATGATTTGTATTTTTTTGTATTAAATTTTGACTATGTTTAATCATAAACCTCGATATACGCGAATTTCAGTTAACGCGATTTTTTTCGGAACGTATCCCTCGCGTAAAGCGGGGTATTACTGTATTTGAAAGTGATAATAATAAATAGAGACCGGATTATATGCATTTGCATATTTTCATATGCATTTAGACCATTCTCACCGATATTGTATATTTTACCCAAAATCTAGTAATGATGCATATTTCCCCTATATTTCCAATATTTCTCGGTATTACTAGGCAATTGAATTGCTCAGGGTATTGTTAACGTCGCCATCTGGAACCGATCTTATCGCCGGAACATTACCTGCAATAGTCTAAACATCGATTAGGTTATAGTGCCAAGGGAATACCCAAAATTACGACGGTATTTTATTCCTTTGTTTCTTGGTTGGGATAATCGAAGACGAATTTTTATTTTAAAACAAGTTATCAGTTTTAACAACGCTTGCATCAGCGTAGTCTTTTTGCAATTTTTAACGTGTTGTGTTAAAGTTTAACGTGTACCATGCCACCCGCAAAAAAAAGTGTCTCTTCGTGGGTAGCTGATTATCCTGGAACATTTATATTGTCGAGTTTGCGAGAAAAATGTTTCGTGCACCAAAAAGTTTCTAATTGACCAGCATGTCATGACAAGTCTTCATATTGCAGGATTGCAAAAAAAGGCCCAGGACAACAACTTATAACAGCAGCAAGTAGCAGTGATTCCACTTCTATAGGCAAACAAAAAAACCACTTTAGCATGGATTTATGTGAAGCATTGCTTGCAAGTAATATTCCTCTCCGCAAACTTACAAATCCTACATTCAAAGATTTTCTGCGAAAATATTGCTTGAATCAAAAAATACCAGACGAATCAACACTGCGTAAAAATTACATACCAACAATTTACCAACATGTTCGGGAAGAAATATGTAATAAACTTAAGGATGACATTATGTGGATTTCAGCTGATAAAACTACCGATAGTTGTGGTCGCTATATTGCGAATTTAATTGTGGGTGCATTAAGATTAGAGCCTTCTTCCTACTATTTGGTGGCGTGCAAAGAACTTGACAAGACAAATCATTCTACGATCGCCAGATTTGTGAATGAGGGTATTATTAAAAAAAAATTCCTGAATCTTCTGCAGATGAAAGAGTGTTTATATTTCTCTCAGATGTTGCTCCCTATATGATCAAGGCAGCCAAAGTCCTCTAAGTACTTTATCCAAATTTAATTCATGTGACGTGCTTTGCTCACGGAGTCCATCGACTCGCTGAAGAAGTACGATCCACGTTTGGAAATGTAAATAAAGTGATTTCATCAACAAAGAAAGTGTTTCTTAAGGCACCTGCTCGCAATAACGCCTATAAAGAAAAACTGCGAAATGTGCCTTTACCTCCCGAACCAGTGGTAACTCGATGGGGAACATGGATTGAAGCTGTACTATTTTACAATGAACATTTCGAGGCCATCAAAGGTGTAGTAAATGACTTCCATAGTGCAGAGGCTATGGCAGTTCGTCAATCCAAGGAAGCATTTAACGATTCTGATATTAAAAAAAAACATAGCTTTGATTAGCACTCACTTTTCGCACATACCTGCGGGTATTAAAAAGCTTGAAACTCGAGGTTTGGCGTTGACCGAATCAATTCAGTTAATGAATAAAATCCGTCAAATAAACTCCACATTGCCAGATGTATTCCCGCGTAGAGTTAAAGAAAAGTTTGAAAACATTTTGTGCAATAACCCAGGCTTTGAACCTAGGTGTCAAATTGATAGTTTTATTAATGGGACGGGTGAACTTTTGTCAGAAACAAGAAGTGCTAACATAGCACCCAAATTCAAATACCTCCCAGTTACCTCTGTGGATGTGGAACGGTCTTTTTCCACTTATAAAAATATTTTAAGTGATCGAGGACACAATCTTACTACCCAGCATTTGGAATAATACCTTATTGTTTACGTGTACAAGAATACAAATGTTAAATAATTGGTAATTAAATTTAAACATCGTCGATAACTTGTTAATTTTATGCTGATTTTGAAATAAAAATTACTACTTTTATTATTATTTAATATTGCATATTTTGACCCTTTTCATGCATATTTTAAGCATTTTTCATGCATATTTGCATGCATATTTCACGACTTTTATGTTGCATATCCGGTCCCTAGTAATAAATTATCCAAAAATTATGCAAATTAGCATCAAGCCCCAGAGTTTTACCTACATTTTACCTGTAATGCAGCAGTTCAAAAATTTTATTGGAATACCAACTAGCGTCGGTCTAATATTCGTAATGTCTTATGTTTGAACACAATAGGAAAACGACACTTTTTTTGTTGTTTGGGGCTAAATAGTCTGAAATAGTTCTGGCTAGTGGCAGTGCGCCTGGGCGTATACGTATTATTTGCTAATAATAGAATGAAATAGTTTTATAATGTTCAAACCTTTATTAGAAAAAATAACATTTTTACGAGGCTGGTTTGAAAAGTCCGTGCAAAAATAAAACTACTTATGTGTTTGGGGTAAACCTTTTTTATTTTTCGACATAGTCTCCTTTTAGGCTTATACACTTCGTCCAACGATGTTCTAGTTTGTTGATCTCTTCCGAATAATAGGATTTGTCCAAGTCTGCAAAATATCCATTAGTGTCTGCAATCACCTCCTCGTTTGAATAAAATCTTTGTCCCGCCAGCCCTTTCTTCAAATTGGGGAACAAATAGTAGTCCGAGCGAACCAAGTCTGGAGAATAGGGGGGATGTGAAACGAGTTGGAATCCTATTTCCATTAATTTTGCGTCCACAACTGCTGAGTTGTGTGCTGGTGCGTTGTCGTGATGGAAAAGGACTTTCTTGTGGGCCAATCGCGGGCGTTTTTCTTGCAGCTCGGTTTTCAAACGGTCCAATAACGATGAATAATATTCACCTGTAATAGTTTTACCCTTTTCCAGATAATCGATGAGGATTATCCCTTACGAATCCCAAAAGACAGTCGCCATAACCTTTCCGGCCGAAGGAACGGTCTTCGCCTTTTTTGGTGCAGATTCCCCCTTGGTAACCCATTGTTTAGATTGTTGTTTGGTCTCAGGAGTATAGTAATGTATCCATGTTTCATCCACAGTGACGAAACGACGCTTAAAGTCCTCCGGATTCTTCTGGAACAGCTGCAAACCATCCTTGCAACACTTCACACGATTCCGTTTTTGGTCAAGCGTGAGCAATCGCGGCACCCATCTTGCGGATAGCTTTCTCATGTCCAAATGTTTATGCAAAATATTATGTACCCGTTCAGTCGAGATGCCCACAGCACTAACAATCTCACGCACCTTAACTCTTCTGTCATCCATCACCATATCATGGATTTGATCAATGATTTCTGGAGTCGTAACCTCCACAGGCCGACCAGAACGTTCAGCGTCACTTGTACCCATATGGCCAGTCCGAAAATTTTGAAACCACTTATAAACTGTTCTAATCGAAGGTGTCTTTAGTCTCCTGAGGCGTTTTGCCTTTCATAAAGTAATGTTTAATCACCACACGAAATTCTTTTTCGCCCATTTCTTGAAAATCACTCGACTTCCTTGATTCACACGAATGCCAAACACAAAGAAATAGACCAATATGGCTGAAACTTGGTGTGCGTTCATTCAAGAGATGCTACTAACTAAACATGACCTCGATACGCGCCGGTGGTGCCATCTCTCGGACTTTGCACGGACTTTTCAAACCAGCCTCGTATAATGAAACTTTATCAATTAAAAAAAAATACAAAGGAGGAAGTCAAACAACAATGAAAAAAGTATTACCAATCTTCTATCTCCGACATGCTTGAAAAACTATAATTGTCCACAGTCTTCCACCCTAAATACATGCTGGACGCATTTTCGCTAATTTTCTGTGGAAACTTTAGGTATAACATTCTGAAAAAGGTTTTGAACGTCTGCTAATTTATAGGTCGTATTGTTCCTGGCGACTTCATCTTTAACCTGTGCCCATATAAGTTATATCGGATTGAGCTCGCAATGATATGGTGGCAGACGATAAACACGTTCTAATTTTTTAGAATAATAGCTTGTGTTATCCATTACATTAATAGAACCGTCTGGTATTAAGTCTATCAACTACGAAAACCAATCTTAAAATACATCGGAATTATATCTTCGCGATAATCTCTTGTTTTCTTGGATACGAATGTTAAAAGACCTTCGTCTACAAAACCACTTTCGCCTGCAATATGCGTAATAATTAACCTACGTCCCTTACCAGATGGCGGTTTAAGACCAGTAGAGAGACCTTCATGCTTTTTTGATATTCCCATCTTGCCAAAATTTCTTGACCGTGTACCCTTCATTTATCCACGTCTCGTCTAAGTAATACTTCCTTTAACTAACGGAAAGCTATAACAAATAGATGCTTATATTGCACTCTGTCGGCGACTTACTAAGTCTATTCAAGCAGAGCGGCACAGCACGGCTAGCACTTATTGCAAAAAACGCACGTTTCTCGAGCTTACTGCTCGAAGGCATAGATGGCAGCATTGGTATAACAACTAAAGACGAAACGAAAAGAATCGCATTTTTAGAAGTTACCAAAAGTGTTCTTCGTATTTGCTGAACCATCCCCAGACGCGTTTCGCCGAATCACGGCTCATTAGCTGGGCTAGGTTGAGCAAATATGAGAACACATTTTTAGTCCGTTATCCAGGTAATTAACGGAAAACTATAACAATTAGATGCTTATACTGCTGTGCCGCTCTGCTTGAATAGACTTAGTAAGTCGCCGACAGAGTGCAGTATAAGCATCTATTTGTTATAGTTTTCCGTTAGTTACCTGGATAAAGGACTAAAAATGTGTTCTCGTATTTGCTGAACCCAGCTGATGAGCTGTGATACGGCGACACGCATCTCGGGATGGTTCAGCATATACGAAGAACACTATTGGTAACTTCTAAAAATGCGATTCTTTTCGTTTCGTCTTTAGTTGTTATACCAATGCTGTAATACATCCTTTTTCCATCAGAGCGAGCTTTTCTAGCTTTTCTTAAATAGTCTCTTCTCTCACACTTTTTCCAATTCAGACCCTTTTAAAACACTCCATAGTTTTACTTTACTCATTTTCGGTATTTTTGGGTGGCGTGTCGTAGCTTGCAGGATCATATCCGTAATTGGAATTCTTTTTTTTTTCCATTAAAAAAGTCATGAACAATACGCCTTACTGCTTGTTTTGTATTGTCTCAACTGAAGTACTTTTCTGTCTGGTCTTTTTTATAGGGTCTATACCCCCCTTTTTGGTTCGGTTATTAAGGAACATTTTGTCACACAATCGTCCACATTTAAATCCCAATTTTGATTTTTTCTAATTTAATCAAATACGTTTTTAACTATACGCTTTTTATTATGGGTTAGCTCCCCGAACTTTTAGCGTTTCGCTAGAGAAAAAAATTTGTTAACTGATTTGTCACTAACTGGCTTGCTACTCTAAATATGTACTTATAGTTGGGGCAACAGCAAGGTATGTTAATAAAAGTATTCGATCGGCAATAAAACTTCGTTACAAAAGAGTATTGTTACCTGGAAAATACCTGGGTATAGATAGCACGCCTTTGTTATAGGACCACCGGTCAGCCCATTGGCATCTTTATGACTTCAGTTTCAAATAAATAGAGTATAGTTGCTTGTAGCAGCAATCTTGTTTTATTATTGTATGTATATATATTTATATAACACATGGGCTGAAAAGTCCCGGGCCTAACAAAGAAAAACACGGTTTTTTTTTTTTGGTTCAAAATTAGCTTTATTCATCAACGTAATCTCCATCAAAAGCAACGCAATCATTCCAGCGCCGCTCTAACATTTCAATACCACTTTTGTAGAGCGATTTATCTTTTGCCTCAAAAATAGGCCTCAGTTTCAGCGATAACCTCTTCACGACTCGTGCGAAATTTTTTACCGGCGAGCATTTTTTTTCAGGTCTGCGAACAGCCAGTAGTCGCTGGGAGCCAAATCTGGCGAATACGGTGGATGTGGGAGCAATTCGAAGTTCAATTCATGTAGTTTTGCCATTGTTTTGATTGACTTGTGACACGGTGCGTTTGTCTTGATGAAACAAAATTTTTTTTTCGGGGGCTTTGCCATATGCGGTCGTTTCTTTGCAATTTCGGCCTTCAAACGCTCCAATAACGCTATATAATACTCACTGTTGATGGTATTTCCTTTCTCAAGATAGTCGATGAATATTACACCACGCACATCCCAAAATACCGAGGCCATAACCTTTCCAGCCGATTGTTGTGCTTTCGGGCGCTTTGGACGAGGTTCACCAGTTGCTGTCCACTCAGATGACGATCGTTTTGATTCCGGAGTGAAGTGATGGATCCATGTTTCATCCATTGTCACATATCGACGCAAAAATTCCGGTTTGTTACGTTTAAACATGGTCAAACACTGCTCAGAATCATCAACACGTTCTTGTTTTTGATCAACAGTGAGCAAACGCGGCACCCACTTTGAACAGAGCTTTCTCATAGTCAAATGCTCATGCAATATAAAGCCAACACGTTCTTTTGATATCTTTACGATGTCAGCTAACTCACGCAACTTCACTTTTCGATCATTCAAAACGATTTTATGGATTTTTTTGATGTTTTCTGGTGTTACCGCCTCATTTGGACGTCCACTGCGTTCTGCATCATCGGTGTCTCTACGACCACGTTTGAAGTCAGCAAACCAACGTTTTATTGTTGTTTCTGATGGAGCGGAGTCCCCATAACACTTTTCAAGCCATTGCTTCGCTTGAACGGTATTTTTTCCCATCAAGAAGCAGTGTAAAATTAAAACACGAAATTGTTTTTGATCCATTGTTTTGAAAATAACAAAAGTAGCGTCACTCTTAGCACAATAACTCACAAACTAATGAATAGAATATCATGAAATTTTAACAGCTGTCTTTTGAAGGTTAGTATTAACTGAAAAAAAAGGTGACTGCAATAAAATTAGCGCCATCTATGTGTTAGGCCCGGGACTTTTCAGCCCATGTGTTAGTTGGGGCAACAGCAAGGTATGTTAATAAAAATATTCGATCGGCAATAAAACTTCGTTATAAAAGAGTATTGTTACCTGGAAAATACCTGGGTATAGATAGCACGCCTTTGTTATAGGACCACCGGTCAGCCCATTGGCATTTTTATGACTTCAGTTTCAAATAAATAGAGTATAGTTGCTTGTAGCAGCAATCTTGTTTTATTATTGTATGTATATATATATATATATATATATATATATATATATATATATATATATATATATATATATATTTGTTTTCAATTCTTGGGCTTTGGGTTCGTTTTATGAATATTTGGTATTTAAATTAAACTTAAATTGACGTTTCGCCCTTGGTTTAGAGCATTTTCATTTTTTTTTCTTTAATTCTACAAATTATACAAAATATAAAATATAAAACTATAAAAATAATTTACATTTAGGTACACTAGTACAATACAAATTATTTAACACACACAACCATAAACTATTTACATAAATTCTTAGTTCTATCTTTAAAAATTAAAATCACATGGGACCTACCTTGAATCTCACATATTTTATTTACTACTGATAAGTCGTAGTGGCATTCTTATCGAATGTAGATTTTATTTTGTATTATTGATCCGCAATTTTTTTTTTTTTTTGTTTGTTTTTTGAATATTAAGCAGGTAGTCTTTTTGTTAATATATTAAGGATGAGTATACACTTTAAAATATTACCTTATTAAATTTGTATAAATATGGCTAATTCCTTTTATATCACTTTTATCATTCACTGTAAATTTCTCATTTTTTTAAATTTCGATCATTTCTTTTATTGCAAGTTTTCCAATATTAATGTCCCTGTTTAAAATCTTTGTTTCATTAAAGTTGAAGTCATGTCCAAGTTCCGTTGTGTGTGTTTATGAAGTGCCGTTGTTGCATTTTTTGTATACTTGTGTCCATTGAGTCTGTTTTTTAATAATTGGGTCGTCATACCAATATAATGCATTGGGCAATCTGCACAAGGTACCGAATAAACTACGTTGGATTGGTTCATGGTTGGTACCTGGCTTTTCAAGTTTGTAAATAGTGAGCTTAGTTTGTTCTGCGTTTTGTGACAAACAGTTTATGTCATATTTTTTTAGAGTGCCCCCTAGTTTTTCTGATAAATCGCGTGTATAAGGTAGTGGGAGAAATTTGTTCTGATTTTGTTCTTTGGTTTCCTCTTTTTTGATTTTTTTATTATATAGAATTTGTAGGTTCTTGTTCTTATTGTTTGGTTGATGTCTTTTTCTCTAAATCCATTTTGTATTAACACTGATTTCATTTGATTCAGTGCTTTCGGTCTTAAATTTGGTGAGGTCAGCGCTATTGCTCGGTCTGTTAAACCGACAATAACACTTACCTTTTGTGCCTTTGTGTGATTAGAGTAGAAATTCAAATACCTGCCAGACCACGTTGGTTTAGTATACCATTTAGTGATTATTTTGTTATGTTTTCTAATTAAAGTTGTATCCAGGAAATGTATTTCATTGTTATTTTCGATTTCTGAAGTAAATTGCAATTTTTGATGGAAACTGTTGAAATCATGCAGGACTTTATCAGTGTTATCTGTTTTAACTGCCAATAAACAATCATACACAAATCTTTTGAAAAATAGTATGCCACTACGACTTGTCAGTAGTAAATAAAATATGTGAGATTCAAGGTAGGTCCCATGTGATTTTAATTTTTAAAGATAGAACTAAGAATTTATGTAAATAGTTTATGGTTGTGTGTGTTAAATAATTTGTATTGTACTAGTGTACCTAAATGTAAATTATTTTTATAGTTTTATATTTTGTATAATTTGTAGAATTAAAGAAAAAAAAATGAAAATGCTCTAAACCAAAGGGCGAAACGTCAATTTAAGTTTAATTTAAATACCAAATATTCATAAAACGAACCCAAAGCCCAAGAATTGAAAACAAATATAAATTGATGGTTCAAGAAAATTCTTAAGTATATATATATATATATATATATATATATATATATATATATATATATATATATATATATATTGTACACCGGCAACTGGTATTTAGAAACTGTGGGAACACTAACTTATTTAGATATATGAGATATACACTACTGAAACAAGTTTTCGGTTCAGTGTGTTTATGAAATTTGCTTCTGCAGTAAAAATAGAGACATTATTGTTTTGATTTAGAGACATAACATATAAATCCACTTAAAAATGTTAAGATGATAGTGCTTTCTGCTTAAAAATGTTTAGTTGATAATGCCCCTGACCCTACCCAAAA
This sequence comes from Pachyrhynchus sulphureomaculatus, assembly GCA_019049505.1. Classification (NCBI taxonomy): domain Eukaryota; kingdom Metazoa; phylum Arthropoda; class Insecta; order Coleoptera; family Curculionidae; genus Pachyrhynchus; species Pachyrhynchus sulphureomaculatus. Next base: position 239,593,204 of record CM032446.1, read on the forward strand.
GATAGTTCACTTCAATTCTATGTTAAAGAGTACTATAGAGAGTACTATGACTTTAACCGATAACTATTTTTTCTGGTTTTAAAGTCGTATTTACGTCCGCGCGGTATAAAGTTATCTTTTTTTTTCAGTGATAAATTTTTAAGGCTATTTAAAGTAGTAGAAGAAAACAATAACATAGAAGAAATGAGTATTTCCCCGTTCGAGGGACATACTTATGCTATAAACCACGTTGAATTTTCTAAAGATGGAAGCAAATTAGCATCTTCGTCTTTGGATGGTTGTACGTTTATATGGTGTAGTCAGGTAAGTTTTATACTTGTAAACTGAGGTGTCCGTTACTTTATGATAGTACATTTTAAATTTCTAAATGAAATGAAACGAATTATTTTGTTATTTGTTACTTATTTTTTTATTTATCTGCTACTGCAGTTTCGTAGGTTTTCTACATTTTCAAGCGTGATACTACAAACTAAGGTGGTTAATTTGTAATTTATAATAAATTTCCAGATACAATTTGGAATTACCCATTATTAAATTACCATGACCTTAAATTAATTTATTACAGAGGATTAAATGACATTATTGCTTCAAATTTGAAGAAATACTTTTCAATATTTTCTTAGAACTTTTTACAAAAATTCCTTTTTTAAAGATATATCTAAAACTTTTAAAATACGCCAAACAGGGTTGAATTCTGACAATCTGTTTGATTATTTAATAGGATTATATCCTTATTTTTATTGTGCATGTAGATCTCTATAGCTTCTAAAACATTTAATTTTCTTCCTTTTTGTGCTTTATGTAATATTTGTAGATTATTTATGTCTGGAAAAATATGATTTGTTTGATGGAAGTAGTTAGCAAAGTTGAAGTTTTTTTTGTTTAATCTAAAAATGGCGTGGGCATGTAGACGACATATTGGTCTGTTTTAAAGGAGGCGACGAAGCCCTCCAATCCACCCTAAATTCCTTGAATAGAATCCATCCGAGTATAAAATTCACATTAGAAACAGAAATGAATAATAAAATAAACTTCCTAGACCTCTCCATCACCAAAGATAACAATAAACTCTCATTCGATATTTTTAGAAAGCCCACTTTTACAGACACCACTATTCCCAATAATTCATGCCACCCCAACTCACATAAACTCGCAGCCTATAGATCCATGATTGATAGAGCATTCTCCATCCCTTTAAATAAACAAAATTTAGAGAAAGAATTAGATATAATCAAGAATATTGCCCACAATAACGGATTTCAGAAAAAAAAACATAGATAGTCTAATTAAAAATAAATAAAAACAACTAAATTTAAGAAATATTTATCCACACGTTAAAAACGATGAAAAACAAACTTTTTCCTCATTGACATATTTGGGACCAATTTCTAATAAAATTGCATATATACTCGCAAAAGACAACATAAATATCGCTTTTAAATCACCCCAAAAACTTTCCTCCCTCTTTTTTAATGTAAAAGACAAAACTCATAAATACAAAGACAGACAGTTTATAAACTCATGTAATGAATGTAATAGCTGTTATATAGGCCAAACAGGGAGAAATTTCAATATTAGATTTAAAGAACACCAAACATCTTTTAGATTAAACAAAGAAAACTCCAACTTTGCTAACCACTTCCATCAAACAAATCATATTTTCCAGACATAAATAATCTACAAATATTACATAAAGCTCTAAAAGGAAGAAAATTAAATATTTTTAGAAGCTATAGAGATCTACAAGCACAATAAAAATAAAGATACAATCCTATTAAATAATCAAACAGATGTTCAGAATTCAACCCGGTTTGGCGTATTTTAAAAGTTTTTTAAAAAAAGTTTTTTAGATATATTTTTAAAGATGGAATTTTTCTAAAAAGTTCTAAGAAAATATTGAAAAGTATTTCTTCAAATTTGAAACAATAATGTCATTTAACCCTCTGTAATAAATTAATTTAAGGTCATTGTAATTTAATGATGGGTAATTTCAAATTGTACCTGGAAATTTGTTATAAAATCACAAATAAACCACCTTAGTTTGTAGTATCACGCTTGAAAATGTAGAAAACTTACGAAACTCCAGTAGCAGATAAATAAAAAAATAAGTGATAAATAACAAAGTAAATCGTTTCATTTCATTTGGTTTTATACTTTAACTGTAAAAACTGACCTTTGCAATGCGTTAAACTTCATTTGATGCGAAAAGTAGCTGACTGGGTTATAACTTACATGTTTATTTTTTTTTGTTTGTACGGGCGTGGCACACGTGCTACAGGGAAATCCTTAAAGCGCTATAGGAGCGGCGTGTATAAAAAAAGCGATTCACGTTGCTCTTGAATCGCTGTAAAATGTGGGAAACACAGTCCTGGATAAATTATTCCAAAGAGGTGAAGTTCTCTAAAAGCTGCTTGAAAGGGGCTATACGAGGAGCGACGAGCTGAACCATAATACGTGAAGTATTAGCGTGACGTGTATAGCTAACATGTATCACTCTGGAGGAATTAAGCGGGCTACATCCATCGAACACTTCATGCAAATACTTGTAGAACAGACTAACCGTTCTTCGCTGTTTCAAGGAATCAGTGTTACTGGAGAGTTCTGGATCTCCAATCAGGCGAACCGCTTTCTTCTGAACAGAATCCAACAATTGCTTTGGAAGCAATATTCGAATTTGAGCTTTGTACAGAATTAAAAGTTGTTGTCGGGTGTAAAGTTTTTTAGTTTGAAATAATATTCCCAGCTTTTGAGAAGCTCTTTTTTCTATGCATGCGACATGTTCATGCCAACACATGTTTACTTCCAACCACACGTCCAGGAAATTGAGTGGCGATACTCGAGCAATGGAGTGTCCCGTCATAACTATGTCGGGTTCCACAATGTTAACTTTTTTAGAAACCGAAAAGTACTAGCTCAAGGGGCCGGGGAATTAGAGAACATTAGCGTAGGCATAGTTTTTTTTGTGCCATTTAAGTAATTTAATCAGCCATTTGTTAATTGGTAATAATTTCAATTAATTAATATGTCTTATAATTTACAATATTTTATTAAAGATAAATTTGAATTGTACTGTACATTTTAATCTTTATTATTATTGTTATTCCTGTTTTAGACTGGTGAAAGGTATTGGTCTGTGCCAGAAAATAGTTTGTCAGTAAAAGTTTCCCGATTTTCGCCTAATGGGCGGTTTATAGTAACAGGGGGCGATGATGAAAAAGCAGTTATTTGGGATGTTGAAACTATGGAAAAAGTCTCGTAAGTTTGTTCTCATATCAAACACTACTTTATGGCGTTTTTACTTACTTATTTACATATTTATCAATACTAAGGAGCTCTTTATAGTCTTGGACACATTCTGTCTTACTAACTACTTTCTACTTTTTTCATATCAAGTTAACTTTTCAGAGTTTTAGAAGGACACTTGGATACCGTAACTTCGGCATGCATATCACCAGATAACAAAATTCTAGTAACAGTATCATGTAACGCAGATTACAGAATATGGGATGTGGAAACTGCCAAGTGCATTTTCGTCAAAGAAGACGCGCACGAGGGAGGGATACAAAGCTGTGATTTTTCGGAAAATTTGGAACCTATACCAAATGTAATAGGCGACGGTCAAACTTATTTGTTGGCCACTTGTGGCAATGATAGTTTGGTTAAATTGTGGAGAATATGCATAGAGAAGGTTAGTGAATGTTGTATTTTCTAGTTGTAAAATTCGTTCGAAAATGGTCCTATTTCACCAGTAAAACTATATAATTCTTCGGGAAAAAAATGTAACGTATAATCTGACCCCTCAAAAACTCGAAAAACAACCGTTTTTGGCTGGAAAAGTGGGTCCAGCTTCGTCCCGGTTTTGATGGCGTCTGCCTTTTGCAGGTTCCCTCTTATTTTACCAAGGACAAACTAAATTTATTGATTTTATATGGTTAAAGAACAGTCCCTTTTTGGATCGATGATTTGTGGACCCTAAAGCTGGCATCTGCCCTTTGGGGCACTCGGCTTTTTAGTGTCAAAAAATGTTATGATACTTGATTCAAAGGCTTAAATGACAGTCCGTTTTTGAATGTGTCATTTTAGGTTTTATCTGGACATTTAAGGGCACGGGGGCCGCAAAATCAACGTTAAAGGCTCTTATTCGACTCGTCCGATAGAATGAACAACTAGGCAGACGGTTAGTCGACAGCTCAAAATTTCGAGTCGCTCTCTTGGTCTATATATACAGTATTTTCGTATGATCATGGTCACAATTAAGGTTGACATTTAATATAAATTTGTTTACCGACTTATTGACGAGTGATATTAAATGCGTTGTTCGCCTGTTGGCTGTAACCGCGCTGTTGTCATAAGACAACTCTTATTTAATAATATCTACCCAATCACTTTTTTAACAAAAAAACATTCAGTGTACAGGGTGAGTCAACGAAAAAATGCTAAATACAATAGTTTTAGAGAATGTTAAGGTGCACAGTTTAAAATTATTTTTGAGTATACAGGGTACTTCAAAAAAGTGTGGCCGATATAACATCCTATTTTCTAATTTATTTTTAAATTTTGCGTAAAATTTTATAACTTTTTTATTAATAATGTTATATACCTAAACCTAGTAGTTTTTCTAATATTTCAATTTTTTTTAAAAAATAGTAGTTTCAGTTTTGTAAAAAATTGCCGGCAGCGCCATTGTTTCTGAAGGTGGAATACTCATAATTGGTACGAGCGTTCTATAGAGATATAGAGATGAAAAAAAACATATATGTAAAGAAACTTGAGTAATTTATTTCTCAACATAATCTTTATTGAGGTAAATACATGTGGTCCGGCAAGATCCAATTTTTTTTTTCAACTGTGCATAATATACATTTACAACACAGATAACTTTTTCATTCGACAAAAGTTTCTTCCTCTCCAACAAATTTTTGAGGTTAGGAAACAAAAAATAACACTTCGGTTCAAATCTGGGGAATAGGGTAGGTGGGGAACTATTGCGAAACCCAGCTCTTGCACATTACAACGCCGATGTGTGAGTAAGCGTATTGTCCTGGTGAAGAAGCAGTTTTTATCCTTGTTTTTAATACACTTACGTTACTGTGTAAACATAAACAAATAGTTAATAATAATTTTAATATAGTTTAACTTATCTAATGTTTAATTATTATGACGTAATAAATGTTCAAAATATGCCCGTCTAATTGAATACAGATGCTTAGTCGTTTTACTATATTTTCCTTCACTTTCCTTAGCATAAAGGACGTTATTGTCCTGCACGCATCCCGTGTCCTATTTTCCATATCTACTAGTGTTGTAGGGGGATTCACATAAACACGATCTTTATTGTGGCCCCACAAAAAGAAGTCCAAAGATGTTAAGTCGCATGATCGAGGGGGCCACGGAATGAACTCATCCCTATCGATCCATTTTTGTGGGTAACGATCGTTTAAAAATTCCCGAACTTCCCAATGATAATGAGCAGGAACTCCGTCTTGTTGAATCCATACACAAATTGAAAAATTCAAAATAAATCGAAAACTATTAGAAATAGGTATATGACATAGTTAATAAAAGTTGGAGGGTTTTATAAAATCTATCAGAAAAAATAATAGTATACAGGGTGTGCAATTTAAAAAATTTGAGATTTTTCAATTTAAAATAGTCGAAATGCATAAATATATCTTTTTTTTTCATCTCTATAGAACGCTCGTACCAATTATGAGTATTCTACCTTCAGAAACAATGGTGCTACTGGCAATTTTTTACAAAACTGAAAACTAGTATTTTTTTAAAAAAAATTGAAATATTAGAAAAACTACTAGGTTTAGGTATATAACATTATTAATAAAAAAGTTATAAAATTTTACGCAGAATTTAAAAATAAATTAGAAAATAGGATGTTCCATTTAAAAAACATATGTTATATCGGTCACAGTTTTTTGAAGTACCCTGTATACTCAAAAATAATTTTAAACTGTGCACCTTAACATTCCCTAAAACTATTGTATTTAACATTTTTTCGTCATTCCCGAAACAAATGAGATAATGAACTTTACTCTGTCGTTGACTCACCCTGTACAGGCACAATTATGAGTCTATTATATGTATCGATTGAATTGTTATTTGTAATATTATTAATAAAACCATTATTTTAATATCACCAATATGTGTACATATATGTGAATAGCCTTCATCTTTTCAACTTAAATCTTTCTTGTATTATTTTTATAATTGTTTTTAATTTTAGACATCCGAGAACGAGCTGAACTGCGACAACATCGAAGTTAAATTGTGGCGTTCACTTCAAGGACACGGTGGCAACGTAATATCCGTCAGATTTTCACCAAATGTTGGAGAAGTAGTATGTTCAACAGCAACAGATAGGCAAGCACGATTGTGGTCAGTATTTGGAGGTCATTGTTTACATGTTCTGGATCATGACTCTATTGTTACTTGCTGTTCGTTCAGTTCTGATTGTTCTTTGTTAGCCACCGGATGTTTAGATAGAACTTTGTGGCTGTGGAAACTTCCACAACAATTGGTAAGTAAAAGCCGGTCAAGAATTATCGATTTAACAGTTCCAGAAATTAAAAAATTGGCAGGTTGTTTGACAAACATGTTTTTATGTTAAAAGCGAGATTTATTCAATTAAATTTAATAATAGAGCATTATCCCTATACTAAACAAGTAATGACCAGCATCATTTTCGCTCTGGGCATCTATGTTAGTCAACTCTAACAGCATTAACACAAGGCATGACAATGGTCCTAGATAAATCCGCCCATGTGAACGCTGCTGTCCTGCTGGACTTTCGAAAAGCATTTGATATTGTTCTCTGCTACCTTTTAATTAATAAGCCGCAATCACTGAAGTGTGAGAGTTGACAGTTTCGTATCAGCGGATATTTCAATTACTTCGGGAGTGTGCTAGGAACGTCTATTCGGTCGTTTGTAACCTTTATAAATCACTTTCCTCGAGACATAACCTTAAAGGTTTAACACTTCTCTAACACATAAAGACCCTGTATTTGGGTGTGAAGATGTGTGAACCGGTAGTATTATGTGTAATTTCGTAATGAAAACAAACCAGGCCGGAAGTCAGGGTAAAAGCTTATTTAACCTCAGTGAGGCCTCTGTTGGAGAATTGCTGCTTATTTTGGCATTTAGTGCAAGTCGAGTTAACCAAAGAGATTGAAAGGGTCCAAAGGAAAGCTGCAAGGTGGATTTATATAAATTGAGAAGAGATTTCTATCCATCTGAGGCAAACAGAGTTTTAAACTAAACAAGAAATTTTATCATTGCCTGTATGTACAAAATTTACAATAGGGTTCAATATATAGCTAGAGGAGACCATCTTATAGGTCAAATACCCCTTGTTTAGAAGAAATATTGGTCTTCATGCTCTTGTTTGTGTCAGTGTTAGAATCTGGAACACCCCATGATTTCCTTAGGAAAATTATAGGAGTAGCATAATTATTTGTCCCCGAAATAGTTTCGTTTTTAAAGAATCTCCATTTTAGGTATTTCAAACTGCTATAGCTAACAAACTAAAGAGTCACTCAAAAACAGTTGCCGATTGGTCAAACAATGACGTCATAAAATGGTTAGATGACATTAACATGAGCAAAAATTGCCGAGAATGTGCGAAACACAGGTCTGGATGGTAAAAAATTGTTAACATTATCTGAAAATGAAGTTTGTTCAGGATTAGACTTGGGTAAGCAAGATTTTTAATCTAAAATGAGTTCCATACAAAATTTGAATTACATTCCAGTCAATCTCAAACGTAACACAAAGTGTAATGACTGTTTTAAGTATTTCGTGCAGTCTTACAATATAACTGTGACCGCCACGTTTCCAGAACAGCGCATACCATTAAATTGTCCAGTGACTATACAAAAAATGACCAATCTTTTGAAAAATTCAAGTGAAGATTTTTCTTCGGGGTTTTCTTTGATTCAGTATCAGGAATATTGTATTAAAAGTCCATTGCGAAATTGTGTCGACAGAAAAAGTTATCGAAGATTAAAAGTCGCGAAAATCAATTTTTCTCAAATATCTCGTAAACTATTGATTTTACGTAAGTTTTGATTATTACGATATTTGTTCATCATTAAAATCTGCATAAAAAAGGCCCTATACAAAATTTACGTGGGGCTAATAGTTCTCGAGATATGAGGCTGAGAAAACTTAGGCGTTAATTTTTATACGATGCATTCGTTTCCGCACCTTTAAGGTAGAATTGAGACGTTGAAGGAGAACCACTCATATGACGTTTTCTTATATTATTCAATGTTGAATTTCTTTATATAATTTTTACGACACTCAACATGCATAGTCTCAGTATTTACGCTTGTAAATATTTGATATGTTCATCACCCCTTTCAACACTCGCATTTTAATTGTTTCTAAACCGAGAACAACAGTTACTATCGCGCCACTCCACAAAGTTTCATTACAAATGAAAATAAGTGTTATCAGCCATTGTAATAAAATTACCGAATGTTTTGATATGAATAAAATATCCGAACTCTACGATACGTAGCATTAAACTGAGTTTTAAAAGGGGCAACATGTTTCGTCAAATATTTTCAGATATACATTGACCCATGAGATTACAATGGAATTCTAGACAGCTGCAACTCAAGGTCGTTACTATCATTATTCCGAAAAAAGAGTCCACTTCAAGGACACGTCAGAGAGGAAGAATTATGGGCGTGTGTATTAAACGGCTCCATTATACGTAAACGTAAAGTGGAGTATGCTGCTCAGCCTCATATCTCGAGAACTATTAGCCCCGTAAATTGTGTATAGAGTCTTTTTTATGTGAATTTTGATGATGAATAAATTTCATAATAGCCAAAATTCACATTAAACCAATAGTTCACGAGATTTTTGAGGAAAAACTGATTTTCGCGACCTTTGATCTTCTATAACTTTTTTTGCCAACACGCAATGGACTTTTGACCCAATATTTTTGATACCGAAACAAAGAAAATCCCGAAGGAAAATCGTCACTTGGATTTTTTCAGAAGATGGATGCTATAATGACTGGACCTCCTGCGAACAAGACTACAGTTCTTTTAAAAAGTAATAAGGCGTACTTTTGCCAGACACAGTTGGATCTTAGGGCTCTTCCAAACAAGGTCAACGATGTGTTTCCGTGTTGTCCAATATTTTTAGTTATATTTATTTGTAGATGACGAAACTACAGAAATAATGATGAAAGAACTCAAGTGGCTGAAAAAAGTAGAATTCCAAATCGAGAAACCGTTCAACATGGATATACCCGACGAATTTCTCTGTCCGATTACACACGAAATAATGAGGGAACCAGTAACATGCTCTGACGGTTTTACGTATGAAAAGAATGCCATTGCAGAATGGTTCATGGCGGGCAAGTTTTCTAGTCCGATGACAAATGAAACTCTTGCCAACACTGAATTTACTCCGAATTTGGAGCTTAGAGATGCAATTAGAAAGTTCCTAGAGGGCGGTGATGAAGAAGAGGAATAATTTTTTTTATCGTCGTCTACACTATTTTTAGGATATTGTGCACTGAATATAAAGTGGCGGTGCCGAGTGACAAATAGGGTGAAGTACGAAGGTTGTATGATAAGTACCTGGCACTGACAAGAAAAAAACATAGTCCAGCGTTTTTTAATTTCGGATGGTTGTAGCTTCTACTTGATGGAAATTCATCATAAATATATAATAAAAGACTGTTTTTAGTCAATTTCCACTGGTTTATTTATAATTGTGATGACGCGTCGACAGCGAAACGCGTCATCACAATTATAAATAAACCAGTGGAAATTGACTAAAGACAGTCTTTTATTATATATTTATAATGAATTTCCATCAAGTAGAAGCTACAACCATCCGAAATTTGAAACATGCTGATATAAGCTTTCTAGCTTCAAACTAGTTTAAGTTAGTTCTAAAATGTGTAATAACTACGCAAAATATTTGGTTTTTCAATCAGTGCCTCCAAAATCAAGTAACACAGTTAACAAGTAAGTACAAAAATCTTAAAACTCACAACACCAGCAAGGCAGCCAAAGAAACAGTGTAAAATATAGATCCGAAGAAGCTGCATCGACAACGAAACGCGTCTTCACAATTTTAAATAAACCAGTGGAAATTGACTAAAAACAGTCTTTTATTATATATCCAACGTTTTTCTATCTTTCGTATCCCATCTAAAAAATATGATTTCTCCAACCCTTCGAAGTAGGCGTTTGTTTCAGCAACCACCTCATCGTTTGAACCAAATTCGTTTCTGCCGAGCTGATTTTTCATATTCGGAAATAGGAAATAATTCCTGGTGGCTAAATCTGACGAATATGGTGTATTCGGTAGCATTTCATATCCTAATTCATGGAATTTTGCTATGGCGATGATACAAGTGTGCACGTGTGCATTGTTTGTCATTTTTAGTGTTCCGTACGGAACACTTATAAGATGACTTCGGTGTCTGTCTGTCCGTCCGTCACACCCGATTTTCTCCGAAACTATTTGTCATAGAAAGTTGAAATTTGGCACTAATATAGGAATTGATGGCCTCATCAGAGCCATGTAGTTTTGAAAGTTAAATTTTGACTTAAGGGGTTAGTTTTGGGGGGTGAAATCGAAAGTGAAGAAAAAAATTTTTTAGTAGGTCATCGAGTGTGGTGTCAAATAAAAGCTTGTGAAAACACGAGTAAAAAATATATATGTAATGTAATACTTGCGCAAACCCAAGGTGGTTACAGGATGGCTCACAAAAGTGGTACACGGATGGATCCAAAACGCTCCAAGGAGTGGGAGCAGGAATAGTGGGGCCTAGAGCACACAGATCAATAACCTTGAGCAAGGACACCACAATTTTCCAAGCGGAACTATACGCAATATCGGAAACTGTAGGAATCCTATCCGAAAGGGGACACATGGGAGTAAGGATTAAAATACTCTCGGACAGTCAATCAGTCCTCAAGGCCCTGGGCAGCTGTACATTTACGTCCAGGGCAGTACTGGAGTGTCACAACATGCTCAACAACCTGGCGATTTAGAATCAGATTACTCTGGTCTGGGTGCCAGGACATGAGGGACACAGAGGAAATAAGATGGCAGACATCTACGCCAAAAGGGGGGCTGAGGGGACTTTCACTGGACCCACTCCATCCTTTGGCTTCAACAAGAGTCTCCTTAAAGGGGAGATGAAGAAATGAACAACATCCATCGTGGGGAAACACTGGAACGATATTAATGGCCTCGAACATTCCAAAAAGTTTCTGAGCTTTGATGGTAAGAGGGCGAACTTTGCTCTGAAACTGGATAGGAAAAGCCTAAGGACACTGTCGGGGGCACTCACGGGTCATTATGCCTGTAATAAGCACCTATACAGAATGGGCATTTCAAATACCAGCACTTGCAGATTCTGCGGTGAAGAAGAGGAGTCAATGGAACACTTGATCACTAACTGTGTGGCACTGGGACACAGGAGATACAGGCTACTACATGCCTATACGCTGGGTGAACAGGACTTGCTAACACTCCCATTGAAGGAGCTGGTCCGGTTTCTTGATGTATTAAACCCGTGAAAGACAAGGGGAGGCACAATAGATCAACGATGGTCGCAGTGCAAAGGGCCGTTTTGGGCCAGACCCCACCTTTATTACATTACCTTACATTACATTATAATACTTGCGCACACTTTTCTTTGCATTATTTTTAAAAAATAGCGAAAAAATCGCTGTCCCTCCACGTAATCTCGAAAAGTACTGATGAAAAAATTTTGAAAAAATTCTGGAATATTCTCCACGGAGTGTAGATTGAACGAAAATTATCACGAGTGCATTATCTTTAATAATCTATCTGGTATATAAAAAAAAACAAAAATTTCAAGGTCATCAGTTTTCAGTAAACACTGGGAACAAACGTTGTTGAAAACTCATTTGGGGTGTGTTTTGTGAAGTCAGTGATTATTTTATACCACCGTAACAACATTTTTTATTTTAAAAGCAATCAACGTACGAAACACTAATTGTGGAAGTTCAACTTGCACTTGACCGGTTATTTCTTCGCCAGATGCCGACGTTTTTCTTTCACCGCATGGTTCAAACGATCTAATAAGTTGACATCAATCTGTTAATCGTTTTGCCCTTTTTAAAGTAATCGACGTGAATTCTGCCGCGTGCATCCCAAAACGCTGTGACCATGACTTTGTTGATCGATAAAGTCGCCTTGGCCTTCTTTGGCGCCGGTTCGCCACAGTAAACCCACTATTTAAACTGTTTTTTGGTCTCTGGTGTGCTGTGATGAATCCAGGCTTCGTTAACAGTTATGAATCGACGCCAAAAATCATTCGGATTGCGCTTTAACATCGCGAAACATTCTTTTGAAGTTGATACACTTGCGTGTTTATTGTCAATTGTGAGCAATCGCGGCATCCATCTTGCAGAAAGCTTTCTCATATCCAAATGAGTTATTGAGTTCACTTGAGATGCCTACAGTTTCAGTAATCTTACACATTTTCACTCTCCAATCATTTATGACTGTCGTGGATTTTTTCAGTCATTTCTGATGTAGTGACCTCACTTGGACGACCTGGACATTCTTCATTAACAATGCTCGTACGGCCGCGTTTGAATTCAGCTGCCGAATATTTTATCTCTGCTCGATATTCAATTTTTCCATTGTTGTAAAATCACAAAAGTTGTTGTATTTAAATGACTGCCACTCACAAACTACATCACGCAGCGACTTTAAAAATTTGACAGGATTCTTGTGAAAGGTTATGCTTACGAAAAATATAATTTTTTAAATAGTTGTAGCGCCATTTTTGGCCGAGGCCTGGTACTTATCATACAATCCTTGTAATATAATTTTACTTGATCATTTATATAAGTTAGGTGTCCGTTAAAAATAATATTACGTAACGGCACAATTAGCTACACTTGTTTTATTAAAATTTAGTACTCTTTTTGTAAGTAAGCTACACAACTGACATTTACCGATACTAACGTAATTAGTTGGGTCATTTGAATATTACAGTGTATTTTCATTGGGATTCCAGAAGAAAAAAGATGATAACATTTGAGTAATACACAATAGATTTGGAATACTTTGAGGCAGTACTTTGCAGTGTGAAAGGGAAATGTTTTACCCAGTGAAAGTGTGGACAATTTGGATTAAAACAGTCTTCCATAGGAGGAAGTTAAATATTTACCGATTTTGATAAAAAAAAATACAGATTTGTTTAGGATGGCTAATTAGAGCATCTTTAATTTAATTCTTGTAGAAAAAGGTATAGTGGTGTATTGGACGAAGGTCACCAATAACGTTTGTCCTTGGAATAAAAGTACAGGAGGTCCAAGAATAATGGACAATCCCGTTTGTGCTGTCTATCAATGACCAAACCACATGTTTCATTCAATTTGCTTTGCCTTTAATTTAAAAGTTTTGATATTTTCACATAGGCGCTACAGTTTGTTGCTGCTAATATCTTTTGAAATATATTTAACTGTTTGCTGCTGTCGTGTTTATGTCGCGGAAAATCGAACATTGTCTTCTTCACGTTGATTGAAATGGAGCGAAACATGGGATGTCCTAGTTTTTTTATTCATAGACGACACGCCCGGGTTGTCAGATATTCTTAGACCTCCCAAACTTTTAACGCAAGGGCCTAACTTCGTCCGTTAAGTCGCTGTACATTTTTCTGCGCATTTTCACACCCATTTTTCGTAAATACTGTTCTCAAAAGATACTTACAAGGTTTCCAGAGGCCATTTTTTAATTTGTAACCTTATTTCATTTTTGACTCAATATTTTAAAATGTAAGGACTTTCTAAAGAGAAAAGATTCCATTTTTATAGGATGCGAGAGTGGCGATTGAAACATGTCATGTTTCGTTCCATTTACGTTGCCTTTGGTTTAAAAGTTTTGATATTTTCACATCAGCGCTACGGTTTGTTGCTACTAATATCTTTTGAGATATATTTCTTAACTGTTTGCTGCTGTCGTGTTTGTGTCGCGAAAGGTCGAACATTGTCATCTTCTCGTTGACTGAAATGGCGCGAAACATGGGATGTCCTAGTGTTTTTCTTCATAGGCGACACGCCCGGGTTGTCAAATATTCTTAGACCTCCCAAACTTTTAACGCAAGTGCCTAACTTCGTCCGTTAAGTCACTGTACATTTTTCTGCGCATTTTCACATCCATTTTTCGACAACACTGTTCTTAAAAGATACTTACAAGGTGAAAAATTCAAATTTTTCAACCACGATGTTCTCCTTCTAATTTGCGTCGCTTGATCGTCGTGACCACCTCCAAGTCCTTATCCATGCAAGTGAGAACGCCGTCGTTACTAATTTTGTCCATACAACTGATCTTCAACAGTCGTCGATACACTCACATCTCGAATGCCTCCAGACGTTTAAGTATTGCTTCAGTTACCGTCCACGCTTCCATGCCGTACAAGAGAACCGGAAAGACATAGCGGCCTACCATTTTCACCCGTAGTTTCGATGATAGGTCGTGACTAATTAAGATTTTTTGTTCTTCATAAATGCAGCTCGGGCCTAAAAAAATTAGAGCCCCCCAAAGGCCAACAGGTATTCTTCAATATCTTTAAAACAGTTTGTATTTCAAATGAAAAGATTTTCCGAAGGTGTTAGGGTAAATATTGCCATTTTTTTAATTTGTAACCTTATTTCATTTTTGACTCAATATTTTAAAATGTAAGGACTTTCTAAAGAGAAAAAGATTCCATTTTTATAGGATGCGCGAGTGGCGATTGAAACATATGTTTCGTTCCATTTGCTTTGCCTTTGGTTTAAAAGTTTTGATATTTTCACATCAGCGCTACGATTTGTTGCTACTAATATCTTTTGAGATATATTTCTTAACTATTTGCTGCTGTCGTGTTTGTGTCGCGAAAAGTCGAACATTGTCATCTTCAGGTTGACTGAAATGGCGCGAAACATGGGATGTCCTAGTGTTTTTCTTCATAGGCCGCACGCCCGGGTTGTCAAATATTCTTAGACCTCCCAAACTTTTAACGCAAGGGCATAACTTCGTCCGTTAAGTCACTGTACATTTTTCTGCGCTTTTTCACACCTATTTTTCGATAACACTGTTTCAATTGATACTTATAAGGTGAAAAAGAAACTTTATTTTAGTGAACTAATTTTATGATGTTTTAATACCTTTACGCGATGAAGTATCAATACGGAACACTCTAGGTACCTTCAAAAACGTCGCGAAAATTAAATTCTTCAGTGCCAGTATGAATTTATTTATTTAAAAAGGTTTTATAAACTTGAAAACTACACACAACAACATAACAGAGCAATTACGGTTATATTCTTTCTTTTGTTAGATGTAAGAATGATTCTAAAGCAGTCAGAACAATATTGCCACGTCATCAAAGAAAGTAGAATGCTTCAAACTGCTTTTAGGCTAGAACTATTGAGTATTGATCTCCAGTCATGTAAGGCTTTTTTGTTCTAAATAATTCACATTTTCACGTTGTACAATATTTATATATTGTTTGCGTAGAGGTAAAAGCATTTACATTTTATAACATTCGCATCTTTTCGTTACGATATAACTATAAATACACATTTCGTTTTGGGCGTATCACCTGAAATTTTGTAATTCTTGAATCAGAACAAGTTGTCCTATGTTTTTCCATAAAAATACTTGACAACTTTTGAATTTTTATTACTTTTGTTTGATTTTGCTCATACCGTTTCAAAGAATATTTATTTCTAATCGTTTTCCATATTATATTTGAATTAATTTGAAATTAGTAAGACTTAAATATTAATTAAAGCTTTGTGAGTAAATTTAAGTAAAGATAATGGAAGTATAAGAAGAAAATTTGGTTCATCGTTTTCTTGGGATACAATGATAGCAAAAGAGAACTCTAGCAAGCCTTACGGGATCATTTTCGAAATCCCATGCAATATGAACGGTGTGTCGATCGTAGAATTGTTGAACGATAAGTTCGTAAGAGACTGAAACCTAGAGACCCAACTCTGAAGATACTAGATCTCTGCTGAAATTAAAACTGGAAAGACCTGAAGACGATGACAGGAATCCTTACCGAACACTGTCATCTAAATCAGCATCTAACTCGTATCGTGATCATTTCTAACACATATAATAAGGGACACACTAATATTACAGTACACCCAATACAGTAGCAAAACTCGGGGCTCTCATTTTTCAAGAGGTCACGTGGCAGTCCGCCATGTTAAAAAAGGGGGCCAGCGGGAGATTTTAAATAGATATAATGTTACTGGGCAAAATTTTATCGTTCATAATCATAGATATACAAATGTTTGAAAATTTATAGTAGTAGTAATATAAAAAAAAGAATAGAGCACTTTGTTAAGAAAATAGATGAATACAAGTGACAAACTTGAGAGGAAGGCATTTTCGTCAAAAATGTTGCGGGCAAAAGTTTTAACATTCTCTCCAGGGAATTGAATAGGCATATCAGATTTTGGGCCCAACGCTTTGTTGGGACTCTATAAGACCCAAAAGTGAAAACTAAAACCCAAATTTTTAAATACATATTTGAATTCAGCAAGGAATTTTATGTCCGAATACAAATTTAATGTTTCTAGGCCTGATTGGGCCTCATTATAACTACAATAAAATTCGGCTCTTATAAGGATCTTTACCAGTGTTATTAGCCTTTCACACACGGAAGATTCTTTAACTAATCCTATATTAGCGTCTGGATACGCATGGTCGAATAAACAATTATTCAAATCATTTTTAAACATTTTCTGAGAAAAATGTGAGGCGCATATTTTATAATTTTTGTACAAAGTTGCAATTGGACAATTGACGACGCGTTTGTTTGTTCCAAGCCAAATCTTTGATCTATAACCAAAAAAATGTCATAAGAGAAATAGCTTCTCAGAATTCTAAAAATTCTCAACATCTTTGGTAAGAAGGAGAAACTCACTCTCAGCGTACTTTTTGAATTTTTTTTACAATTGTCGACAGCACAACAATAACCTCCTTTCTCCATGATTATATCAATTGGTCGTCAACCTTTTCGATTCTCTTCACTTACAAACGTTTTTAATTCTCTTTTTATACAAACTCTCTCTACCTTCTGACTTTAAATTCATATACCAGATATAAACATTGAGCGGCCATTTTGAAAGAGGGATCCGTCGACGCACGCGCCGTCAAAATTTCGTCACCAACTTGGAGCTCACGTTCGCTACTGTATTGGGTTTACTGTGCTAATTTCATCACTCCACATGCGGTAATGGGTGTTCATATTTAAGGAAAAATACCATTTTACAACACTGTAAACAAAAGAACGCAGGGGAAATGTTTATTGCAACCACAATTTGACGGGCTTATCAATATCAATTAAAACAGACAATTAATTGCGCTAAATTCTGGTCGATGTTAACATCTTCCCTACGCGATTTTGTTTAGTGTCGTAAAATAGCGTTCTTTTCTTCATTCAACGGCCAATACATAAGTGCAATAGGCGTAACTCGCCTTGAATGGAATCGTATACACTACAATTTAATTTAATTTCTATGTTTTATTTGAACAATTATTCAAATATACAATAAATACGGCTAAAACAATGATCCAAAATTATTCTCATTTTGTAAAACTTCAGTTAAAAGTTCTTATTGGTTAAGATTTTTAATTTAAAATTTTTATCAAATGAAAGTTGTTTTTCTATTTATTTTAGCTGCCATCTTTTTCAGTTTACTGTTGGTATTCGCAGATTCAAATAAACATATGACCGTTACATCGAAATTTAGAGTAAAGCAAGTTATCCCATTCCGACTTGTCTGTTTGTTTAAGTTTCAGATTAATTTTTGGTTATATCTAAAAACTTAACTAAACCCAAAGCCAATAGTACGTACTTAAGACAAATCAACGACCTCCTATATGTAGCTAAATTGAGAGATATTGAAATTTCATTCTTGTGGATCCCTGGGCAAATGAACATTGGAGGTAACGACATGGCCGACAGAGAGGCTAAAAGGGCAGCAACAAGCGGAACTCCTTTCTCAGGGAAAAACAACAGTAATGATTTTACAAAGATGCTACGCTCAATTAAAAGATATTTATTTCAACTGGAGTGGGACTTGAAGAATAATGAAAACAAACTATGGCCGATAAAATCTCACGTATTCCTCCTCTACATAATTCAAATAACAAAAGATCGGACAATGAATTGCTGAGAAGATTTGCCATAGGTCATACTTACCACACTCACTTATATCTCCTAAAAAAAGAACCATTGCCGAAGTGTGATGTATGCAGTTGCACTCTGACGGTCAAACATATCTTTGAAGCAAACCACTCCCTTCATCGGAGAATTAAATATAACATTCCTCATTCAATTAAGCAGTGAGCAATTCACATCAATCAAAGAAAATATTTACAAATACCTAAAAGAACTAAAAATATCTATATAATTATTAATTATATAGATATTTTTAGTTCTTTTAGGTATTATATGACCTTAGCAGTCGATGCGCTCTGACCAATTAAAACAACAACAACAACAATAAACTCAAAACTCAATACAATCTGCATTAAACTCGACCCTAATTTTAAAAAAAAATTTGGAAGAAATTCTGGTGGCGGAACACAATAAAACACTCGAATATTCTTCTTCAATGATACGACAAAGAATGCAGAATTCACTGTTATTTTATTACCGATAAACCTCACCATCAGCGCCCTTATTGGAAGCTGACCTTGCCAATAGTACTGATATTTAGTAAAAATAATAATAATAATAAAATATATTATGCCCAAGAAGGTCTATATGTATTATTAATATATTTTGTCACTTGGTTTTATTTAAGTGTAGTAGGAAATTATTATGTAGGTATAATTACAAAATTGTTGGTGTAATTTATATAAAGCACTTTATATGCATATTTAAAATAATTCTAATATTTCTGTGCCTTTCTTTACACATGTTGATTTTTGTAGACAATTTTCAGAGTCAAAATCTGTGATATTTGTACGTTAAAAATTCTTTCTAATAAACCTGATGTTTTATCACTTTATTGTTTTTTTTCCTTGAATTTTAAAATGTTACATTCTCAAAAAACTAACAATATTTCTGATTTGCTGGCTCAAATTAATTCTTTTTGTTATCGTTTTCTGATACTTATAAAAATATATGAACATGTATTCTGAAAAATTCCGAAGATTTCCGTAGCACTGCCTCAAATTTTTCAACCCCGTTGTTCTCCTTCTGCCTGCACCACGTCTGCCTGGAATCTTTCCCTGGATAATCAGATGCAAGATTTCATATTTTTTGGATGTCTCATAATGTGGCCAAAATATTCTAATTTGCGTCGCTTGATAGTCGTGACCACCTCCAAGTCCTCGTCCATGCGAATGAGAACGCTGTTGTTCTTTTACAAACAAAACTCAACTCCAAATATCTCACTAAAGCCATCAACACGTTCGCTATACCTATACTCACATATTCATTTGGTATCATCAAATGGTCACAAACAGACATAGAAAATATTCACATCCTTATACGATCTCAATTCACCAAATACAGGAAATTACACCCCAACGCATGCAAAGAAAGACTTACCATCGAGAGGAAGGCAGGAGGAAGAGGAATTATAGACATCAGATCATTATACACAAAACAAATACAAGCACTTAGGAAATTCTTTCACACCAAGCAAACCAGCCTTCACACAGCAACAGTCAAAGCAGACAAAAACTATACCCCACTCGACTTATCCCGGGTAGACCACCCAGCAGATACACACAGTCACATCCAATTACAACAGGAAAATATGAAAACGTGGTCAGAAAAAACACTCCACGGAAAACACAGATACCACATAGAACAAGACCACGTAAATAAAAAACAATCATACACCTGGTTACGGGATGGGCAGCTATTCCCGGAAACAGAAGGCTTCTTACTTGCCATCCAGGATAAAGTCATATTAACCAGAAACTACCAAAGCATATCATCAAAGACCCAACTATTACAGAAGACAGATGCAGAAAATGCCACCAGCAGAAAGAAACGATCGAACACATAACAAGCGGATGTAAAATATTAGCCGGAACGGAATACACAGCCAGACATGACTCAGCGGCAAAAGTAGTTCACCAAGCACTAGCCACAACATACAGGCTCATAGAAAACACAGATCTCTACTACAAATACATACCAACATCCGTACTTGAAAATAAAGATTACAAACTCTACTGGGACATCAGTATCCATACAGATAAAACAGTCTCCGCCAATAGACCCGATATTACTTTTCAGTGCAAAAAAGAAAAAGTCACCTATCTAATTGACATAGCTGTCCCCAACGATACAAACATCCAAACGAAATACACAGAAAAAATTTCCAAATACACAGACCTTGCAACGGAAATAAAAAGGCTATGGAAACAAGAAAAAGTCATCATTGTCAACCTCATTATATCAGCCACAGGCCTTACACCAAAAACATTCACACCACACTTAGTACAATTAGGACTCAACACAAACATACACAAAATCATTCAGAAGTCAGTGATCTTGAAAACATGTAACATTGTCAGGTCATTCCTTAATACACAATGGTAATGCGTTTGTGCTGACTTGGTTTGCGCCCGTCAGCCAAACATGGAACCACATTGACCAAATGTGAGAAAGAAAAACAAAATATATTATGCCCAAGAAGGTCTATATGTATTATTATATATTTTGTCACTTGGTTTTATTTAAGTGTAGTAGGAAATTATTATGTAGGTATAATTACAAAATTGTTGGTGTAATTTATATAAAGCACTTTATATGCATATTTAAAATTATTCTAATATTTCTGTGCCTTTCTTTACACATGTTGATTTTTGTAGACAATTTTCAGAGTCAAAATCTGTGATATTTGTACGTTAAAAATTCTTTCTAATAAACCTGATGTTTTATCACTTTATTGTTTTTTTTTTTTCTTGAATTTTAAAATGTTACATTCTCAAAAAACCAACAATACTTTTGATTTGCTGGCTCAAATTAATTCTTTTTGTTATCGTTTCTGATGCTTATAAAAATATATGAACATGTATTCCGAAAAATTCCGAAGATTCTCGTACTACTGCGTCAAATTTTTCAACCACGTTGTTCTCCTTCTCCCTGGACCACGTCTGCCTGGAATCTTTCCCTCGATAATCAGATGCAAGATTTCATATTTTTTGGATGTCTCATAATGTGGCCAAAATATTCTAATTTGCGTGACCACCTCCAAGTCCTTGTCCATGCGAATGAGAACGCTGTTACTAATTCTGTCCATCCAACTGACCTTCAGCAGTCGTCGATGCACCCACATCTCGAATGCCTCCAGACGTTTAAGCATTGCTTCAGTTAGCGTCCACGGTTCCGTGCGATTCAAGAGAACCGAAAAGACAGCAACCTACCATTTTCATCCGTAGTTCCAATGATAGGTCGTGACTAGTTAAGGTTTTTTTGTTCTTCACAAATGCAGCTCGACCCTAAAAGGACTAGAGCCCCCAAAATCCAACAGGTTTTCTTCAATATCTTTAGAACAGTTTGTATTTAAAATGAAAAGATTTCGTAGAGGCATTAGGGTAAATATTGTCAGTTTTTCTTATTTGTAACCTCGTGGCGATTAACACCAACTTAAAAATGAATGTGCTACAAAAACAATATTTTGTGAGTCATGTTTGGTAGGTTGGACAGCACCTTTTAATGGCCAGGTCAAACATACTTAAATAAATTAATTAATAAGTACCAGGTGTACAAGTATGAAATGCGGATTTCGGACAACAGATGGTGCACCAATGCAGTTTGTGGTATAAAGATTTGACACTGCGCCATTTCGTTGTGTCATCAACAAGTGTCGGACGCGCATGAGTGATAAATTGGAAAAGTGTGTGCATAGTGTTGTGTTCAATATGTCGAAATTTATACCGAACAAAGAGCATTCGCGGACAGGATTAATTTTTTGTTTCCATTTGAAGAAAACTGCTGTTGAATCATACCGATTACTTCGAGAAGCTTATGGTGAACATGCTCCATCGCAAGATACGTGTGAACGATGGTTTCGGCATTTCAAAAGTGGTGACTTCGATGTTGCAGACAAGGAACGTGGAAAACCGCCAAAAAAATACGAAGATGTGGAATTGCAAGCATTGTTGGACGAAGATGAATCGCAAACACAAAAACAACTCGCCGAGCAATTGGGCGTTAGTCAACAACCTATCTCCAATCGGCTACGAGGGATGGGAAAGATTCAGAAAACCGATAGATGGGCACCACATGAGTTGAACGACAGGCAAATGGAAAAATGCAAAAACACGTGTGAGATTGTGCTCGCTCGGTAGGCCAGAATATCGAAAGAGGCAACACAAAGTCATTTTTCTTCATGCCAGTGCTCCATCACAAACCAGTTTGCGACACGTTGGAAGCACTCAGCTGGGAAGTTCTACCCCATCCGGCTTACTCACTAGACTTGGCTCCTTCCGATTACCACTTGTTTGCATCGATGGGTCACGCACTTGCTGAGCTGCTTTGGTTCGTACGAAGATGTGAAAAAATGGGTCGATGAATGGTTCGCAGCAAAAGGGGAAGATTTTTATTGGCGTGGTATTCACAAATTGCCCGAAAGATGGGAAAAATGTATAACAAGCGATGGAGCATACTTTGAATAAAGCACTTTTTATCATTCTTCCGAATTTAACATGTTTTTTTAGAAAAAAAATCTGCATTTTATACTTGTACACCTGGTATACCGACCTGCGGGATTGAACTCTCGACCTTCTGCACCGTAAGGAAGGTACTACACCACGGAGCCACGGGCGGCCACAAGCAGGTCATTGAGTGAGCAGTCAAATGAAAGCTTGTGAAAACACGAGTTGAAAAATATATATGATGTAATACTTTCGCACACTTTTCTTTGTAATATTTTAAAAGGAATGGCCAAAAACCCCTGTCCACCCACCCTATCTCGAAAAGTACTGTACAAAGAATTTTGAAAAAAAATAAAGTTTAGTTTGAACGAAGATTATCACAGGTGTTTGAGAATTTATCTGGTATAAAGAGAAAACTATTTGACCGCCAAAATGGTGAAGGTTTATTTCATCGGAAGTTGTGCGTGTGAATTTTGTTCGCTCGGTACAAAAGGAAGTCGTTTTTGTATCGTATAGTTACAGGGGATGAAAAGTGGATTTATTTTGAGAATCCCAAGCACAAAAAATCATGGGCAGACCCCAGGCGCACCATCCACACCGACCGCAAGGCCGAATCGCTTTGGCAGAAAGACGATGCTCTGTGTTTGGTGGGACCGGAGGGGCGTGGTCTATTATGAGCTGTTAAAACCTGGGGAAACGGTTAATACTAAACGTTACCAACAACTGACCGATTTGAACCGTTCGCTGCTTGAAAAAAGGCCAGAATATCGAAAGAGGCAACACAAAGTCATTTTTCTTCATGTCAATGCTCCATCACATACGGCAAAACCAGTTCGCGATACGTTGGAAGCACTCAGCTGGGAAGTTCTACCCCATGCGGCTTACTCACCAGACTTGGCTCCTTCCGATTACCACTTATGTGCATCGATGGGTCACGCACTTGCTGAGCAGCGCTTTGGTTCATACGAAGATGTGAAAAAATGGCTCAATGAATGGTTCGCAGCAAAAGGGGAAGATTTTTATTGGCGTGGTATTCACAAATTGCCCGAAAGATGGGAAAAATGTATAACAAGCGATGGAGCATACTTTGAATAAAGCACTTTTTATCATTCTTCCAAATTTAACATGTTTTTTTAGAAAAATAATCCGCATTTCATACTTGTACACCTGGTATACCGATCTGCGGGATTGAATCCTCGACCTTCTGCACCGTAAACAAGATACTACGTTACGGAGCCACGGGCGGCCACAACTAGGTCATCGAGTGAGCAGTCAAATGAAAGCTTGTGAAAACACGAGATTAAAAATATAATATATATGATGTAATACTTTCGCACACTTTTCCTCGTAATATTTTAAAAGGAATGGCCAAAAAACCGCTGTCCACCCACCCTATCTCGAAAAGTACTGATCAAAGAATTTTGAATAAAGTGTAGTTTGAACGAAAATTATCACAGGTGTTTGAGAATTTATCTGGTATAAAGAAAAAACTATTTGACCGCCAAAATGATGAAGGTTTATTTCATCGGAAGTTGTGCGCTACTGCTTCAAGCATTGTCTATTAAGTAGCAAAGACACTATAAATATATACAATATTGCCTAAGAAAAAACGTGAAAATACATATTGCTTTTTAAGATATATACATGTCATATGGAACTGTTTATCTTAGTCTGGTTCTGGCTGTTTAGCCTGTTGAGTCAGTATCTGACTAGATATGTTTGTAATTTGGGCTGTTAATTCTTTTATTGAAAACTCATTTGGGGTGTGTTTTGTGAAGGCGCTGATCATTTGTACTTCCATAACAAAAATCAACACAAAACAAGTCCAACTTGCACTTGACCGTTTTTTTTAATCAATTTTATTCCAAAATGGATGATTACGCTTTTTCCCCACTAATATAATTTTAAAATTTTATCATAAATAAAGTAACTTTATTAATAAAAATCGGAGAATATTGAGACGCAAGGGCTTTAGCCCTGTTATGCAGCATTTTTAAGGAAATTTGTATGTTTTTTATCTTATTTTTGGACATATAATACGCCTTAAAAACATGGCTCTTAATTTTTGAGATACTCTGTACAACACAATCGAAATAGAAACTGTCTCTACATTAACTGTTTTTAGAGTTTTTTTTTTCTCAAGCCAAGGATAAATTTTTGGAGGATCAGATTCCTGGCTTGGTAATGTCCCTAAAAATTTGGTAGTGGTGCATATTAAAATTATATTATCGTATAAAAAATACATTAATTACATTATATCATTACAAAAATAAATTAATTACCGTACATGTAAACCAAAAATATGGTATTGGTGTTTGTAATTATGAGAAACATTACTTCACAATACTTGATCGTAAAAAAGATGTTTATAGAAACAGGTATTTGAATGAATTGATTTTAAAAATTAAAAGACAACTTCATGCCGGTGATACAGGATAGTATATGTACTGTTATAGCCTGTCCCAAAATATAAGATCCTGATTTTTGCCGTTTTAAGTGGGCAATATAAAAATTCTGACCTTTTTTTTATTATCGGTTGCAGAGATGGACTTAGGAATTTTATTCATTAATGCAAATAAATAAAATTATAAGTGCTTTTGGAGATGTTAATTTATAGATGCATGTAAAAACAAATGGATAAGAAGTACAAATATACAGTTTGAATGAATGGGGTTTACAAGAGGGGACATATTGTATAAATAAAAATATATTTTAACTTAAGCCTAGTTCATATGTAAATAATATCAGTGGTTTTATATTATTTACATAAATATATGAATCTTCAACTTTAACAACGTGCTGAATGGAATTCTTCAATCTTTCACAAGGTATATCATTTATAACTCTTTTTATTAATTCAACCACTGACACGCTTAAAGTAGGGAAAACATTTTGTGCCCTTATTTTGGATTGCCAAATATGTTCAATTGGATTAAACATACAATAATACACGTACGGAGGAAGCCGTAAAACAGTGTGTCTCATTTTCTCAGCCATACTATCACAAACATATTTCTTTTTCAATTTATAGTCTTTCAAAACTTCCAAACGATTACTTTTTTTATAACTCAAGTCAAAATAAATGTCATTTTCTAACATATATTCCTGTATTTCCGATTTGGTGTTGGCTGCATCAGGAACCTTATTTAGTAGGCGACTATGGTAACTTGCATTGTCCCTAACTATAACACTCTGTTCGGGAACATTTGTCAAAAGATAATTTTGAAACCAATTTTCAAAAAGTTCTGCGGTAGTGTCTTCTTGATAGTCCAAACTAGATTCTTTTATGTTTTTTGCAGATAATAGTAGACAATTTGAAACCCAGCCCTTTTCAGATCCAGCATGCAAAATGGTTATTCGTTTACCTTTATTTGAAGGTGCATTAGTCTGACATTTTGTACTGCTGTCAACCCACACTTTTTGCACAGTGTCATGGGTATCGAACTATATTTCGTCATCTTTGTGACTCCATCACTACTTTTGTTGATTTTTCAGAACGTGAATCCCCTTCTTAAGAGAATTCTGTGAAGGGTTGATCGGCCACAATGTATATTGGTCCCGTCTTGCACCGATTTTAATTTTATTTTGTCTAGTGTCGGCACCAACTGCTCTTCATACATAGAATATATTTTTCTCGTGATGATGCGTCTACATGATGCATTTGAAAATCTTTCCGTTTCTTTCCTGTTCTTGAGTGATGGTTTTCTTAAAATAACCTTAATCGTAGAAATTGAGGTTTTTGTTAGTTCATTGGTTTCTTGCAAAGCACTTTGTTTATTCAAATTTCTTTTTACCAAACTGCCGTAAACATTTTTCATTATTTATTTAGCGTCAAGTGATAAATGTTTTCTCTTGCGATAGCCACTATTGCAATTTTCCCACGGACGCCACATATTTAAAATAGAACCGTTACCTTGTAAGTAAAACTAAAAATAAAAATAATAAAAAGTATCTTTCGAATCTTAATGGGGACCTGTGGTCATTAGGCCTATATAATCAAATACTTAAAGGGCTCCAAACCGGGTTGACAGGTAGTAAATATATAGGTAAAAATAGATCCAATATGATTGCAGGTGCAAGTGAGGGCGGTATACAAAGCAGGCAAAATAAAAATACGTTTATCGTAATACCTCGCAACTATGCACAAAACTTTAATAGGGTCGTTTATTGCCCCATTGAAAAAGCAAAAAGGCAGGATCTTATATCTTGAGATTTACTATACTTTAAAAATATTTGTAAAGCATGCATAATAATAGGCTATCACGTCGGTGCTGCAAAATTACTAAATATATTTGAACATTCTTTTACTAGCACACACATAATTTTATTTTATACTTATGAGTGAAATTTTATAAAAATATTTACTGAAATTACGAAGCCCACTGTATTATACATCATTTCTCCGTCTAATCTTCACTTTGTACCTTTGCTTCCTTACTTTTTTTCCTCCGAAACGATCGTTTTTGACTTTCTTTTATGCTACCGGCTAGCTTACCCTGTCTTCTGAGGCTGTGCAATTTCAGATTCTTTACTTTTATTTCTTTTTTTTTGTTTTCGCCTTTTTTCTTACCACCTTGAGTGTACAAAACGTTTATTCTTCTACCTTTTATTTGTGAGTGATGCATTGACAAGCATTTCTAAAAATACAGATTAATTAAATTTAAATTATCTTTATTTATATAGAGGTTTTAGTAAATTCACATCATTTTAAATTATACTACTAATTTATTAACATTAAACTGTTAACGCAATAAAATAAGTTTTTGTTATAAGGAGAACAATCATATAAGCGCCCTTATCGATTTAGAAAAAAACGCCTCCCCCCTATAAGCCTCCGCCTTTAATGTTTTCCGTAATAATAATAAAAAAATACACACGACGTTGTAGATCCATCTGTCCCGCCTCTAGAGCCAGACTACCTCGCTGCTTATTAAAAGTTAGGCATTTGTGTTTATAAATATTTAACAAAATTACTGAATGATTAATTTTAAACGTCCTTCTTACCCTAACTCTAAGAACTTCAGTTTAGATAATTTCTGGATCTCTTTTCAATTTCTGTCAGTCTGTCTGTCGATCTGTTGCCGCGATAACTCCCAAACAAAATGAGATATCGGTTGCAAACTTATTAAACAGGGAACTCGAAGTAAAAAAGGAATCTACAGTTTTGGAGTCATATCTCTTCAGGCGAAGGGACTGAAAGGAGTGTGAGTTGGTTAATTTTGTAATGTTAATATGATGATAAAAATGTATGTCTTTTACGTAGTTCTCGAAGTGGAGAAATCTGAGTAGTGTGTTATTGTTTCATTGTTAGACATGGTTTGTAGAGAGGGATGGGACAAGATTAAAGGTGAACTGTTTTTATTCAGAGAAGGAGGTAATTTTTAGTGTATTTATTTTTTATCGAACAAATTAAAGGGACAGTGGGTAGCTTCAATACTATCACGTTTCGGAGCCCCTAGATCAAGAAAAATATAGTCCCTTATTTCCGTTAATCTGCCAGTCTGTTGGTGTTTTCATGCAACTCTCGAACGAAATTACATATCGATTTTAAATTTGGTATATATATAATACGGGAAATGGGAATGGAAACCTAGAGTTTTTGGGCGATATTGCCAAAGGGGAAGAGGGTGAAAGGTAGAGGAGTAGGTAAATTTTCTTTCTTTTCGGTATCATTTTTTTTTAAATACTGAACACATTTTAGGCATAATTTTGAAAAAATTTTGGAATATTCTCCATAAGGAGTGCATTTCCTTTGATAATTTATCTACTCAGTGCCATTGCCGGACGGAACACTAATTGCGCAAGTGGCCGTTTTTTTTTTTTTTTTATTACTTATAGTTAAAAAGATAAGAGATTAATAAGGTGGGGTAGGAGATTACGGAATTTGCTTTGTATACATTGTTATATGGTTTTTTCCAGGGTTTTTTTTGGGTTGAGAAAAATGAAAATTGTGTTATTTTTAGTGTTCCGTACGGAACACTTATAAGATCACTTCGGTGTCTGTCCGTCTGTCACACCCGATTTTCTCCGAAACTATTTGTCATAGAAAGTTGAAATTTGGCACTAATATAGGAATTTATGGCCTCATCAGAGCCATGTAGTTTTGAAAGTTAAATTTTGACTTAAGGGGTTAGTTTTGGGGGGTGAAATCGGAAGTGAAAAAAAAATGTTTTTACTAGGTAATCGAGTGTGGTGTCAAATGAAAGCTTGTAAAAACACGAGTAAAAAATATATATATAATGTAATACTTGCGCGCACTTTTCTTTGTATTATTTTAAAAATATCGCGAAAAAAATCGCTGTCCACCCACCTTATCTCGAAAAGTACTTATCAAAAAATTTTGAAAAAATTCTGGAATATTCTCCACGGGGTGTAGATTGAACGAAAATTATCACGAGTGCATTACCTTTAATAATTTATCTGGTATATAAAAAAACAAAAATTTCAAGGTCATCAGATTTCAGTAAAGATTGGAAACAAACTTTGTTGAAAACTCATTTGGGGTGTGTTTTATTAAGTCACTGATCATTTTATACCTCTGTAATCAAATTTTTTATTTGAAAAGCAATCAACGTACGGAACACTAATTGTGCAAGTTCAACTTGCACTTGACCGGCTATTTGTTATTTATTTTCAGTTTTTACAGAAATAGTACGTAGACGGACAGGCCTGGTTTAAGTTTAAACTCTTCCTCTGCTTAGCGTTTTTGGTAATTAATATAATTCCATAAGGTATCTATCATTTAGTTATTTAATTGCAGCGTAGAGATTACATAAGTTTTTAGTGAGAAAGTCAACTGTATTATTTATTTTAGAACGTATGCGCGGGAGATACTGCGACAAATTACTATGACAATTTTCTCCAACGATAACAGGAATGATATATAGAGTAAAACTTGCATTTGTAAGGAAAGTTCCAAGTAACTAAGTTTAACAATTTTTTTTTTTTTATATAAAATGAACTTTCTTATGACCCCAAAATGATCGTAAAAATATAGCAAATACATACCTGATATGTTATTTCATCTTTAACTTCGATATAACCAAAACCTCTAGGTCTGTTGCTGCCTTTATCAGTAGGAATTCGAACATGTAAAATCTCCCCCGTTTTACTAAAGTGTGATTTTAAATCTTGTGTAGTAGTATCATAAGGAATATTACCAACAAAAAGTACAAATCTTTTTTGTCCTTTAGTAACCAGATTGCTGCTTTTAAGTTGATCTAAGTTTACTTGTTTTGAATTTTTGTCTTGTGATCCTTGTTTTCCTGCTTTGATCGTGACAGTTGACTTTGATTTTAACTCTTCTGATTTTGGATTTTCTTCCTTTCGTTTTATGTTTGAATCTTTTTGTATCGTAACCTTTTTGCCTGGTGGTTTTTCCTGAAGGGAAAAACACACTTTAATAATTGGATTTAGTTCATTGCTTTTCATCTTTGTTTTTTTTTTAATTAAACGGTATTATCCTCTCTTGTAAAAGATAAGTGCTTACTGCATATGTATAAATTATTACTAAAATTAATGATAGACTATAGAAAAAAAACCTATTGAGTTTTTAAGAACTTT
This sequence comes from Pachyrhynchus sulphureomaculatus, assembly GCA_019049505.1. NCBI lineage: Eukaryota > Metazoa > Arthropoda > Insecta > Coleoptera > Curculionidae > Pachyrhynchus > Pachyrhynchus sulphureomaculatus. The sequence continues at coordinate 239,623,425 of CM032446.1, forward strand.
GTTCCTAAAAGTTGGCATATTTGTTTTTCCGATTGTGATGAAACCGTTTTGGGATTTCGAAAATACCTGAATAATAACTCCCAGGGACGGCAGCAACGAAAATCTTAGTTTAACGGCACTTCGCGTCCGGAGAGAACCCCGCAGTTTCTCTATGGAAAGTGGCCGTCATTCAAATGGGTTCAAACTTTCAAAACATATTCTTGGAGTCATTCTGAACAGATGTCTTGCTAGGCACAATGTAATTCTATGAGTAGATTTTGCACTACAAGCATTTTAAGGGATTACATGCACCTGGGCGCTGCAAGAATTATGTATATTTTAAATCTTATTAAATTTTAAATCTTTTTTTTCCTATAATTTAAAGTACAATAAAAATATATAATCGCTATTCTTTTGTTTATTATTCACCTAATAACCTTTAAAATATCTTTTTTAAATATACATAATTTTTGCAGCGTCCAGGTGTATGTAACCCCTTAAAATGCTTGCAGAGCAAAATCTACTCAGGATTGCGTCATACCCAGCAAGACATTTGTTCAAAATGAATGAAATGAAACGAATTACTTTGTTATTTGTTACTTATTTTTTTATTTATCTGCTACTGCAGTTTCGTAGGTTTTCTACATTTTCAAGCGTGTGATACTACAAACTAAGGTGGTTTATTTGTAATTTATAATAAATTTCCAGATACAATTTGGAATTACCCATTATTAAATTACAATGACCTTAAATTAATTTATTACAGAGGGTTAAATGACATTATTGCTTCAAATTTGAAGAAATACTTTTCAATATTTTCTTAGAACTTTTTACAAAAATTCCTTTTTTAAAGATATATCTAAAACTTTTAAAATACGCCAAACAGGGTTGAATTCGGAACATCTGTTTGATTACTTAATAGGATTGTATCTTTATTTTTATTGTGCTTGTAGATCTCTATAGCTTCTAAAATATTTAATTTTCTTCCTTTTTGTGCTTTATGTAATATTTGTAGATTATTTATGTCTGGAAAAATATGATTTGTTTGATGGAAGTGGTTAGCAAAGTTGGAGTTTTCTTTGTTTAATCTAAAAGATGTTTGGTGTTCTTTAAATCTAGTATCGAAATTTCTCTCTGTTTGGCCTATATAACAGCTATTACATTCATTACATGACAGTTTATAAACTCCAGAGTCTTTGTATTTATGAGTTTTTTCTTTTACATTGCAAAAAAGGGAGGAAAGTTTTTGGGGTGATTTAAAAGCGATATTTATGTCGTCTTTTGCGAGTCTATATGCAATTTTATTAGAAATTGGTCCGAAATATGTCAGTAAGGAAAAAGTTTGTTTTTCATCGTTTTTAACGTGTGGATAAATATGTCTTAAATTTAGTTGTTTTTTTTTTTATTTTTAATTACGTTATCTATGGTTTTTTTTCTGAAATCCGTTATTGTGGGTAATATTCTTGATTATACTTAATTCTTTCTCTAAATTTGTTTATTTAAAGGGATGGAGAATGCTCTGTGAATCACGAATCTATAGGCTGCGAGTTTATGCGAGTTGGGGTGGTATGAATTATTGGGAATAGTAGTGTCTGTAAAAGTGTGCTTTCTAATAATATGAATGACAGTTTATTGTTATCACCATCACCAAAGATAACAATAACAATAACAATAAACTCTCATTCGATATTTTTTAGAAAGCCCACTTTTATAGACACCACTATTCTCAATAATTTAGAGAAAGAATTTATATTTATTATATATAATATATAATCGAGAATATTGCCCATAATAACGGATTTCAGAAAAAAAATCATAGATAATCTAATTAAAAATAAACAAAAACAACTAAATTTAAGACATATTTATCCACAAGTTAAAAATGATGGAAAACAAACTTTTTCCTCATTGACATATTTCAGACCAATTTCTAATAAAATTGCATATATACTCGCAAAAGACAACATAAATATCGCTTGTAAATCACCCCAGAAGCTTTCCTCCCTCTTTTTAAATGTAAAAGACAAAGCTCATAAATACAAAGATTCTGGAGTTTATAAACTGTCATGTAATGAATGTAATAGCTGTTATAAAGGCCAAACAGGGAGAAATTTCAATACTAGATTTAAAGAACACCAAACATCTTTTAGATTAAACAAAGAAAACTCCAACTTTGCTAACCACTTTCATCCAACAAATCATATTTTTCCAGACATAAATAATCTACAAATATTACATAAAGCACAAAAAGAAAGAAAATTAAATATTTTAGAAGCTATAGAGATCTACAAGCACCATAAAAATAAAGATACAATCCTATTAAATAATCAAACAGATGTTCAGAATTCAACCCTGTTTTGCGTATTTTAAAAGTTTTTTTAGATATATCTTTAAAAAAGGAATTTTTGTAAAAAGTTCTAAGAAAATATTGAAAAATATTTCTTCAAATTTGAAACAATAATGTCATTTAACCCTCTAATAAATTAATTTAAGGTCATTGTAATTTAATGATCTGTAATTCCAAATTGTATCTGGAAATTTGTTATAAATCACAAATAAACCACCTTAGTTTGTAGTATCACACTTGAAAATGTAGAAAACTTATGAAACTGCAGTAGCAGATAAATAAAAAAACTAAGTGACAAATAACAAAGTAATTCGTTTCGTTTCATTTAGAAATTTAGAATGTAGTCACAAAGTAACGGACACCTCAATTATACAATGTTCAGAATGACTCTAAGAATATATTCTAAAAGTTTGAACCCATTTGAGTGAAAGCCACTTTCCATAAAGAAATTGTGGGGTCCTTTCTGATGTCTAAAAATGAAATAAATTTCAAAAAACATTAAACATTGTTTTCAAGAAAAAACTAGAGTTCTATGTGCAAAGACAAAATCTATCTTTAATAATTTAAACAAGAGCAAACAAAGTCGGCCGCCTTTAAAGATTTTTAAGGGATATTACTCAGAAAACTTTCGTTTAGTTATTTTTCATTTCCTATTTTCATGCTAAGAATAAGGAAGAATAAAAACAAAAGAACATTTTTTTTCTTACCAATTGTTTTAATATTCCAATATTTCCTTATATTATACAATAACTCAACACTAAACATTATGTAAAATTTTCAAATGATGAAAATTCATAACTCTCCATAAAAAAATACATAAGTCGTCAAAACATAAAAAAATATATAAATGGCAATTATTAATGACGTATTTTACGTCAACTCAAGTAACACCTTATTTCAATGATATATTGATTATGTAATAATTATAATTTAGATTTTAGATGAAAAATAATTTAAAATTTTGTCTTAACAAGATATCTTTCAATATGAAGTTAGTCAATACTTGAGCTCTTTTTAAATTATTGCAGTCACAAAAGTATATACTAAATATTTCTTATATATAACTAATACCAATGATAGGTAAATTGACGTAAAATAATCAATATAAAATTGCAAAAACATCAATAAACATATGATATCTTGACACTTAATACCCACTATGTCCTCTAAAACTTTACTTTTTCTTGTTAGGTTTTGCTTTCTTATTACTAACCTTCGGCGCCGGCGCTTCTTCTTCATCAGAATCATCTTCATCCTCGTCGTCATCATCCTCATCACCTTCCTCTTCATCATTGCTGTCTGCCTCATTTTGTGCCCCAGCTGTAGAGAAAAGGAATGTAAAAAAAATGTTTAAAGTTTTACATAATAGACTGAACATAACCAGAAAGTTTATATTACATAACGCATTAAGTACATCAGTTTTCTTTTTTCATTTTGACTTTATACAATAATTTAGTTTTACTATGACGAGGATTAAGATGTTTGGTTTTTTACTATTAGCAAAAGTACGCGATGAACACATAAATAATAAAGATATTTTGAAAGCTGCTTACCTTCAGCGTCGGATTCTTCCTCTTCTTCTCCAGACTCCTCCTCTTCTTCACCAGATTCTTCTTCTGCATCAGAATCCTCTTCAGCATCTGAATCTTCATCTTCTTCCTTTGCTGGTGCTGCTTTAGCAACCTCTTTCTTTTTTTCTTGAGCACCCTATTATCAAAAAATATGAATATTAAAATTTAATAAACTAACAAATTCTAGTTGGGAAAATTATAATATAAGACTGTGGCATTAACATTTGACAATGCAAAAATCTACATCATAACTAATATATACAATTAGAAGAGAATCTTCAATTATTTTACTATAAAAGAGTTTTAATGTATTTTATTTTATTCTGTACTTCAACGATATTAAGTAAACTTGTTTGTTATTTTAAGGAAATTTGTTTTTAACATAAATTTTTTTAGTATAACTCCAGCAGGATCAAAATAAATAACTACTTTTACCTGTTTTGCAGCTTTTTTATCAGCTCGTTCTGTATTAACTTTAGCCTTGGATTTTGCAGCAGCTGCATCAGCACCCTCTTCACAGATTACTTTTAATTTTTGAAGGATACCTAACTTCTTTTTCGCAGTTTTTGATAGGTCTCCCCTTGATTGGATTGCATTGATTTTTTCAGTTAATGATTGAATTAATTCGGCATCTTTAGTGCCTTGCTTTAACTTGACAGCAGAAATAAGGTTTTGATACTGATTCTTTCTTTTCTTTTTCTTTTCAGATGTCTGTTTGTCTCCTTGATTAGCTTGATTTTTAGCCGGTTTCTGTTTGTTCTGTTTTTTGTTATTGAGTTGTTTTGTACCAGCAAATGGTTTTATTTTTTTAGGAGAATTAGAATCTGTGCTGCCTTTATTTTTTTTGTTTGATTTTTGGACACTTTCTTGTTGGTTATTTTTAGGAGTTTGAAATTGTTTTTTAGGTGTTTTTTCATTGCCATTTTCTATTTTTGGTTTTTTTGCTGGAGTGTTATTTCCAAAGCTCTTCCGTTTGTTGGGAGTTTTTACTTCACCTTTGACCATTTTTGAAGATTATCTGAAAATAATATTAATTTATTTGCT
>CM032446.1:239628465-239740965 GCA_019049505.1 Pachyrhynchus sulphureomaculatus
ATGAGGGAGGCGTTTGTCTAACCATATAGCTTCATTAGAAGAAGCGATGCTCGACTCAAAACGAAACGCTCGTCGAGTGCAATAATAAAGAGTTTGGTATAGTGGTGATATATACCGAATGGTGTCATTGTGCAAAAACGCATAGTCAATTAAGTTTTATTTGATAATTGTTTGATTAGTATGTGATATAGCCTTGTTTACTGGCAGAGCAGTCATAGTATTTTTTGTGGGAACCAACAACCGATTTCCGGAGGGTATTTGTTAACCAAAAGAAAAATTAGATTGGTTTATCAATTTGAAATACTGAGAAACTTGTAAGGCAAGCTGGTTTTCTATCAGTACCTGTCTGTATCTGTATAAAATAATTATTGTATATTAAAAATTACTCTCATATTCTTATTAGACACAATGACTTATATTTCACATGTAATAACTATGATTTTATTGTGGAAAACATAAAACCAAACGATTAGCATTTACTACTACTTATGTATAATCACTTGCCTTCTTATATAAAATCTCTAAGAAGTTAAAAAATAAAGTTATATATATTATATATACTATGACGATTTCCTGACCAATACTACAGTAACGTACTGCAGCGGGCTTTTTAGCACTGTACTTGCCGAGAACATTCTCAATTATCTGTGATAATTTAATCTTGTGTTTTAGTCTTAAATCAGAATGCTTTAAAATTCTCTAATAAATGCCATTTGAATCCTCCATTTTTTTTTTTAATTGTAGGAGTTTGTAAAACGAGGAATTCGATATCGATTTTTTTTTTCGGCACATACCTTATCATTTATATACGTATGACAACTCCGTTTTTTTTTTTAAAAAAAAAAAAAAACAATAAGTTTCTTGACACAATTTTGACATTGGCTATTAGGTCGACAACTGTCGAACTGTACAAGGGAAAATATCCAGGATTCGTCAAGTGGCGTCAATGGGTTCATAATCCGTCACCTTTTGATCAGGCAAAATTGAGCGACGGCATCAGTTAAAAATATCCGGACGGTAATGTCACAATCTAACACAATAATTAAGTCTATTTAAGTGATGCGTATCCTAAAAAAATATTCATCTGTCGGACAAACTATATCGAATTAGAAAAGCTTCATTCAAGTAGTTTACATTTTAAGAATAACCTCAATTATTTTTATCACGCAATAAAAATACCTGTATCATTTTTTTTTATTTAAAAACCCTGCTAAAAAGACTTTGATAGTAATATAGCTCAAAAAAATAAGATAAGTAAAAGATTCTGATTACAGGCTGAACGTAATGTGAAAATTCACTACAAAATCAATCAGATCTTGAAAATGTCTTTATTTTTGAAGTTTTTACTTTAGTAGACTAGCTAAGCACTAAACTAACGGCCTAAAAAAAATTTGCCCTTTATCTTTTTGACTTTAAATACGAGTAGTGAGAGAACTTATATCATACCAATCAATTACTTTCTCACTCCTATTTCTCTTATTACAAAATTTATATACCAAAGCGAATTTTTTACTATAACTTAATACATGCCACAAATTTTGCATATTTCACTGCTAATTCAAAAACATATCCTTTTTCTACTGACATATGCATTATGCAATGCAACCTTAGAAGCTTCAAAGCCCCATTCCAAGCTCTTTTTAATACTTGAATTTTTCAACACACATGCGTTTTCCGTCTTTTTAACAGGGCCTCTAAACTTACAAAGAGCAACCAAGCAAATATTTTAATACTTAACGGTTCAAAAATATTTATAACACACTGTCAACTTTCGTGCAAGTCATTCACGTGATCACTCTGCACTAACGACAGTTAAAAACTAGTGCTTTCAAAATCTATGACTTTGTCGATTATTATAGTCCGAACGCTCGCCATAATATTTCTTTCGTTATCAATTTTTTGCGATGGGACTGTGGTTGGTAAGCATCAACCCCTCCGATTGTCTGAGAGTTTCTAGTAGCAACTGTTATTAAAAGTGTGATTTTTAGCATGTTGTATGGCTATAGATTGAAGTCATATGCTTTTCAAAATTTGATGGGTAGCTTACCGGCTTAGTATCTAACTATTTATTCGTACAAACAAGTTCCACCAAAAAATCGACAACGAAAATAATTTTCTGACCAGCTTCTTTTCACCTATTACTTCTTTTTAACTAACCAAGCACCACAACAAATAATACAACTTTATATACTCTTTCGGGGCTTCCCGCCTAACAATTTTGAGGTTACATAAGAATTATTCAGTCCTCAACTATGAGAATTGCATAGTTCATTCCATCTGGCTTCAAAGAACTGCCTCATGCAGTGACCTGCTTTACCGACTGGGCTATCGTCCTCATTGAAAGTTTCGCAGTTATTAAAAATTTGTCTTACATCTACGCAGAAGTCTTCTCTTGATTTGTACCTGTAAAGAAGATTTTAGCTAAGTTATTGTATATTCCAGAACAGATAATACCTACTGGATATATTTTGTGACTACCAGGTGTACAAGTAAGAAATGCGGATTTTTTTTCTGAAAAAACATGTTAAATACGGAATAATGATAAAAAAGTGCTTTATTCAAAGTATGCTTTATTGCTTGTTATACATTTTTCCCATCTTTCGGGCAATTTGTGAATGCCACGCCAGTAAAAATCTTCCCCTTTTGCTTCGAACTATTCATAGAGCCATTTTTTCACATCTTCGTACGAACCAAAGCGCTGCTCAGCAAGTGCGTGACCCATCGATGCAAACAAGTGGTAATCGGAAGTGGCTCCTTCCGATTGGCTCAGTCTGGTGAGTAAGCCCGCATAGGGTAGAACTTCCCAGCTGAGTGCCTCCAACGTGTCGCGAACAGGTTTTGCCGTATGTGATGGAGCATTGTCCTGAAGAAAAATGACTTTGTGTGGCCTCTTTCGGTATTCTGGCCTTTTTTCAAGCAGCGAACAGTTCAAATCGGTCAATTGTTGTTGGTAACGTTTAGTATTAACCGTTCACCCAGGTTTTAACAGCTCGTAATAGACCACGCCCCTCTGGTCCCACCAAACACAGAGCATCGTCTTTCTGCCAAAGCGATTGGGTCTTGCGGTCGATGTGGATGGTGCGCCTGGGTCTACCCATAATTTTTTGCGCTTGGGATTCTCAAAATAAATCCACTTTTCATCCCCTGTAACTATACGATGCAAAAACCACTTCCTTTTGTACCGAGCGAGCAAAATGTCACACATGTTTTTGCGCTTTTTCATTTGCCTGTCGTTCAACTCATGTGGTACCCATCTACCGGCTTCTGAATCTTTCCCATCTCTCGTAGCCGATTGGAAACAGCTTGTTGACTAACGCCCAATTGCTCCGCGAGTTGTTTTTATGTTTGTGAATCATCTTCGTCCAACAATGCTTGCAATTCCACATCTTCGTATTTGTTTGGCGGTTTTCCACGTTCCTTGTCTGCAACATCGAAGTCACCACTTTTGAAACGCCGAAACCATCGTTCACACGTATCTTGCGATGGAGCATGTTCACCATAGGTTTCTCGAAGTAATCGGTATGATTCAACAGCAGTTTTCTTCAAATGAAAACAAAAAATTAATACTGTCCGCGAATGCTCTTTGTTCGGTATAAATTTCGACATATTGAACACAACACTATGCACACACTTTTCCAATTTATCACTCGTGCGCGTCTGATACTTGACATTTGACACAACAAAATGGCACAGTGTCAAATCTTTATAGCACAAACTGCATTGGTGCACCATCTATTGTCTGAAATCCGTATTTCATACTTGTACATCTGGTATTCCTATAATGGAAGTTCTATATTTAGTTCGTTTTCTTTAATTCTATCAATGGAAAATCAATATCGTTACATTTTTAATGAACGACCTATAAAGGAAGTGTAGTAGATGTCCACGAATGTTTTACTACGGTCTGTGCACAAGTGAGACTACTTACGAACATAAAATGGACGTCCGAATGACGTCCTGTGTTATTTGTATCTGCCTGGGACAACAAAATTATTGTTATACCTTTCCTACTGATTCGGATCTTCCAACTTCAACAATCTTTAAAAAAACTCATGTGAATCATTAAACTAAGTCCCGCCACACCAAAATAGAAGAGAATGAGTGTAATGAAAGAGTATTTTGGTCATTAGTTTTCATATTTGATGCTCGACGCTTTTCGGCAAACAGTAACTTCGTCCGATCAGATACCGATCGTCACGGAATGAAGCTACGGTGAAACGAGACGGGTCGTGCATCAAGTGTGAAAAAAGGGGAAAATTACGGACAAAAATAGTCTTTCATTATATTCGTTATGAATTTCCGTCAAGGAACAATTACAATTCAAAAAATAATAATACTAATAAGCTACTATTCGATAGGTTTAAAAGTTTCATGTGAATCTGGATCTGGATAATTAACCTTAGAAGTAAGAGCCTTCGGTCGCGAGTGCCCGAGGTTCAGCGTACCCGTCTATGATTTGCCGCAGTTTTGTCCATTCCTACTTATATTAATAAAAATTCTACTATTTTGTTGTCAAAATAAAATTCAGATCGAAAATAATAGATGATTTTATTCAAATATTTCGAAAAATTATGAATATTATTGTAAGAAAGAACTAAAACAAAAATGTTTCGTAAAAAAATTACTTACACCAGATCCTGTATCCTCTTCTTAATAGTAGATAAGTCCATAGGGATCTTAATTATCTTCTTATAAGTAGGAAATTGTTTAGTATTTACTGGCAAGAGAAACGGCCACGCGTCGTCATGACACTCGAGATCTTCGAGAATTATTCTACATGGTGCCAATTCTTTTATTAACCTGCAAAAGTTCATATATATATATATATATATATATATATATATATATATATATATATATATATATATATATATATATATATATATATACAGTGTCATTCATAAAGTTTTTATTATAACAGTTATTAAAAATTTAACTTCGAAATGTGTTAGTGCATGTTTTTATGTTTAGGATTATATCCAAATAAGGTCATGACGTCACAAGTCTGGCCTGTCAAATTTGACATTTAAAATTTAAAACTGGGAAAAACGGATTTTTTTTTAAAATATCAAAAAAGGTTATAAAGAAAAAAAGATTATATTTTAGTTTTACATCTATATATCAATTTTCAAGAAAAATTGACAAAATTCACTATTTTCAATTATGTCCCCCGAAAATGATAATCGAAAGTTTTTTCTTATAAATTATAATATATACTTTTTTAGAGGTTAATGTTTTACTAAATGTTACGAAAAAAAAATTAATTAGGCCGTAAAATTCAGCTGAAAATTTATTTTTTTCAAAAAGTTGTAAGTACAACCAATACAATATTGGTGTAAAGCTGCTTAATATTTATGACACGTCAATTTTTAAGGATTACTATTGGACAAACTTTGGTTTATAAGGTTTAAACCTATTTTTCTTAAGCACTCTTTGAACTGAATTATAAGATAAACCTACATTGTGCGATATTTTGGCAATTGAAGTTTTAGGCGTTTCAATCACACTCTGCATAACGGCAAACTCAACATCCTCATTAGTAACCCAATGTTCATGTTGACATTTAAAATTATTCTCCACACATCCAGTACTTTTAAAGTTGGTAAGAAATCTTCCTACTGTTGTATGCGTTATAACTTGTTCCGGATATCGTTGGTTAAAAATGACAGCAGCTTCTCTTTGCGTTTTGTAGTTATCACCCACGATCAAAACTATTTCTATTTTATCTTGGTTAGTCAATTAATTGGCATTTTTATTAAAGAAGAAAAATTTAGAAAACTGTTATTATTGCCTTATAATAGTGAACAAATTAATGTCAATTTGATGTTTTATGTGGTTTGCATTTTTAGAATCCAGAAGAAGTTACATTAGGCAGCGAAAGGTCGAAAACAAAAATAAAAAGCAAATACTAGAGCCTTTAGATCTTTGATTGCTCATCTCTTCTCCTTATAAGGGCGTTTCCAAGTAGTTAAACATAGGATTGTTTGTTGCCAGTGCCCTGTCCTTCCTCTTTCTTATATATATATATATATATATATATATATATATATATATATATATATATATATATATATATATATATATATATACAATGGCGAACAAAAGTATGGAAACATTTAAATTCCCATCTCTAGTCTTAACATTTAAACGGTTTATAACTAAAATATTTATTTATTAATAATCATTAAACAAACATTTTGAAGACCAAAACAGTTATTGTTTATTAGAAATGTGCTTAGTTTTTAACATAACAAAATTATGCACAAACAAAAGTATCGAAAGTGAAAGGAACAAAACGAAATCCATGGCAACTGCGACAAAGATACGTGAAAGCCTATCATATTATAATTATTATTATTATGACTTAATAGCAAAACATGAATGCATATGCTTTCCACCAATATTACGTTGCAAAACTTTGTAACAATTTTTAAAAATCTTGTTTTTGACCTTTTGAAAATATGTTAAAAAACATTTAGAATAAACTATCCCCAAAACCTGTATATGAAATAAGAAAGAGCATCTCGCGAATGATCACCATATAATTTATAAAAGAACTATTTTGTGCATTGAAGAAGGAATTAAGAAACTTAAAAAACTACAAATTTGCTCAAATTTATTACATAACATTAATATTTATTATATTAGCCCTTAGAAGTTGAGCTATCATAAAAATTATGCAGCTTTGCACCAAGATTACATTGTTAAACTACGACTTTTTTGACAGAACTCGTTTTTTTTCAGCTTAATTTTAAGGTCTAATTATTTTTTTTCCTAACATTTAGTGAAATATCAACTAATAAATAAGTACATAAGATAATTTATGTGGAAAACAGATGATTGTCATTTTAGGGGAAAATAATTGAAAAAAGTCAATTTCATAAATGTAAAACTACAATACATCATTTTTTCTTTTTTAATTTTCGATATTTTCAATAAAAATACGATTTTTTTCACATTTTAAAATTAAATGTCAAATTTAACAGGGAAGGCACGTGTCGTCATGCACTAAAACATGCACTAACACATTTCGAAGTTAAATTTTCGAAAACTCTTATAATAAAAATTGTTTCCATATGGTGCAAACTTTATGAATAGCATTGTATATATGTATATATATATATATATATATATATATATATATATATATATATATATACATATATATACATATATATATACATATATATATATATATATATATATATATATATATATATATATATATATATATATATACGAGGCATGTTTTTTAAGTAAGTACCGTTTTGGAATTAAAAAAAGACGTGCAAAGATATCGCTATAATTTTATTTTTACATGAAAGCCTGTACCTTAATCTACTTTTCTACATCATTTCCGTGAATATTGAGGCACTTGTCATAACGTGGCACCAGTTTTTGAATACCCTCCTCATAAAATTCTGCCGCCTGACTTGTTAACCACTGTATCACAAATGTTTTGACTTCCTTATCGTCTTGAAGACGCTGACCACCCAGGTGCTTCTTCAAGTGCAGGAACAAATGGTAGTCGCTGGGCGCCAGATCAGGGCTGTATGGAGGATGATCTAGAGTTTCCCATTTAAAAGATTTGATGAGATCTTTGGTCCGATTAGCCACATGTGGACGGGCATTGTCATGCAGCAAAACGATACCTTTACTCAACTTGCCACGTCTTTTGTTCTGGATTGCACGACGCAGATTGTTCAATGTCTCACAATAAGACGCTGCATTGATTGTCTCATTACGAGGCAGAAACTCCACTAGCAATACTCCTTTTCTGTCCCAAAAAACTGTGCACATGATTTTGCGGGCAGAAATTGTTTGCTTAAACTTCACTTTTTTGGGTGATGATGAATGTCGCCATTCCATGGATTGTTGTTTCGATTCTGGTGTGACGTAGGCCACCCATGTTTCGTCACCAGTAACAATTTGGTCTAAAAAATGTTCACCTTCATTGTGGTACCGCTCAAGGAAAGTCAATGCACTGCCTAAACGTTGGGTTTTGTGCAAATCCGTCAACATTTTTGGAACCCAACGTGAACACAATTTCCGGTAATTCAAGTTCTCGGTCACAATGCGATACAAAACACTACGAGAATATTGAGGAAAGCAGTCGCACAATGATGAAATTGTAAAGCGTCTGTTTTCTCTCACCTTTTCGTCCACTTTCTGCACCAAATCTTCATTAACGACCGAAGGACGCCCACTCCGTTCTTCATCATGCACATTTGTGCGGCCATCTTTAAATGCTCTCACCCATTTCCTTACCATTCCATCACTCATAATGTTTTGTCCGTAAACTTCACAGATCTCACGATGAATATCGATCGGTTTTACGCCTTTAGCACTAAGAAATCGTATAACAGCCCGTACTTCACAATCGGCGGGACTCACGATTGTCGGAGGCATCTTAAACACTCAGTAAACAACGTATACAATGAAGAATCAGACTGTAATGGCGTCAGTGCGTAGACATGAGATGTAGGTTACCAGCGCGCATGCGCGGAACGCCGACCGTATCGTTGCGGCGGCGGAATCGCAAAACGGTACTTACTTAAAAAAAACATGCCTCGTATATATATATATATATATATATATATATATATATATATATATATATATATATATATATATATATATATATATATATATATATATATATATATATATATATATATATATATATATATATATATATATTTATATATGTATATGCGTGTGTGTTTAAGTTGAGGTATTACTTTTACGACTACTAAAATAAAATAGTCAGTTTGTTAGATATAGCCTATACAAAAAAAAACTCAAAAACAACTATTTTAAAAACCCACCTTAAAAGATTAGTTAGTTCGTTTTATTACGTGAAATCAACGACCTCGAAGTATTAATAAGGTCGTCTTGTACGACGAAACAATTATCTTATAAGACTATGAAAGTCAGTGTAAATTTTAAGCAACTAAATGGTGGACAGGAGAGTCATGCCTGGGTGAACAGCAACAACAGAGGTGCCGGGGACACGATATTCTATACAATATGTAGAATTTGGCCGAAGATGTGCCAATAAAACAGGTACCTTTGAAGTTCTTACACCTTCTGAGGACTTTTATTTCCTACTGAGTAGCGGCCATTTGAGTTTCAAGTCTATGTAACATAATTCTTTAGTCTATGGTTATATTTTTCGACGTATAAAAAAACTTTCCATCTAACCCCAGGGGTAAAAATCACAGGAATAGTTGATGACCAACAAATTGGCTGATTTCGGACTACCCATCTAGTGGAAAGTTCGACATTTAAATAATAGCTCACTTCGCGGTGTGTAATGTAAGAGAGTAAAATGACGGATAAATCATATTATTTATCTAATGCATCTAAGGCGCGTTTTTTGGTAATTCAAGCAAATCATTCTAAACGAAACGCAGAAAATTTAGGCGAGTCATTCAGACAGGTAATACAAATGGGCCAGTAAGTGTACCATGAATAATACCAGTCTATATGTGTATCACAAAACATAGTGATTTTCCTCTACCCGATTTTGAGAATGTCGCAAATTGTTTGTTGTATTTCTCATAAATGTTGCCTCGTCAGTAACTAAAATTGATATAGTACATTTTTTTATATGTAAACGAGACTCGCAAAATCTAGAGCCACAATTTAGAAAAAAAAAACTATTTACATAATAAAATATCCTACATTGATCTCGTACTGGAAGAAACTGGGAATATACATACAAATACTCTTGTTAGAAACTAGGTTAAATTAAAGAAAATCTTCAGTATGTGGTACTGATATATGACCACCTGCATTGTTATTAATTGAAATTGTCGGAATAAGCATTATAAAATACCGATAAAGTTTTTTTTAATGCTAATAAGCTTTATAGTTTTAAAGATGGCCGGTAGATGAAATGATAATGAATAAGGTTCGACAGAACTTAAATTGAAATTTCTAATATTTTCAAGAGACCCAATACATACATACATATATATATATATATATATATATATATATATATATATATATATATATATATATATATATATATATATATATATATATGTATACATATATACGTATATGTAGTTCAAAAAAAATTAGAAAAGTTGAAATTAGACGTCAGTTTAAGATTATTTATATTTTAAATTTAGTTCTGAATTACGCATTTACCTATTCGTATTATGCATTTGAGTATCTAAGGAACTACTCAAAAATTGGTACAACTTACAGGTTTTTACTGGACTTTCGAATTTCTTTTTAAACAAGACCAGAAAAAAAACATTCTCAAAGCTCAATTTGAGAGAGTATTATTTTTCCTTAAATTTTGACTTCGAAATTTTCACAATTTTTAGTCAAAACTGAAATAATCAACAAAAGAGGAGGAAACAATTTGGACGTATGAGTTACACAGCGATCAAAGTGAAATTCTTACAGTGAAGGGTTCCATAAAATCTCAATGCATAGGACGATTATTAATTGGCCGATCGTTTGAGAACTTTCCTTTTTTTTCACAATCTGAAAATACTGAAACATATGTTCTTAAAATATATCTTTGGCATAATTACTTAAGATAAAAAGAATCTTATTTTCTATTATTAAATGTCATTCAATGAAAGGCCACTAAATCAAAAAATCATGGCAAACCTTTTCTTCTCTTTTTCCTTGTCCTTTTCTTTTTTAGCTACCGTGGAGGGGGAGGGAACGTTTGACAACGGTGCTGAACTACAAATGGAAACATCGCTGCCTTGGCTACAATTCGTTGTTGGCATATCTTCGTTAGTGGTTACTGAACTATGAGATGGGGTCGGACTAAAAAAACAGTTAAAGTTATAAATAAATCAGAACAAAAAAAATACGAATGGAAAAATCGGTTTTAGCGGTAACGTAGTTGTTTTCGGGTTTCTACCTGAATTTTACTCGAGCCGTCCAAAAGATCGGTTTGCTTTTAATAATACCTGCCGTTGTAGAAGAAAAAAATCAGGTAGAAATACTTTTAGACCACAGGCTACAAGCCTTATAACAACCGCTTTACCTCTGTGGCCCTGAAAGCTTACAGTCTTTATTTTTATTTGACCAATTTTATCAAAAATGGACTAATAGACATTTAAAACAAATTGTATTAATACTAAGAAGTAAGGTAGTTATCTACAAACCATTAAAACAATTCTTATAAAAATATCAAATTCAGTTTATTTGCCAATATCTACAAATTCATAAAGTGACAAAAATTAAATTTGCTTGAAATACGACAAAAAGGATGGCACAGCGACTATAAATAGCCGATACCACAAGCCCTTCACTATTTGGGCATGTGTAGTGCCACCCTCTGACGAACATATACATTAAAAATAAATAAAAAACTAATTGTAAAAATTCTAAGAATACAAATTTCTAAAAATAGCAGAGCGCAAAGAGGGATCGGCGAGCACGCAGCGAAAACAGAGTTAATTTTACATAATATGACATGGTAGGCAGGTGGTACCACCTCTAGAAGGATCTCAAATTATATACAAAGAAGTAGGTAAATATTACGTTAAATTAGAATTCTTTTGCTGGTTAATAAGTTGGTGTTTTACATAGGAAAAAAACTTGCCTGGTGATAATTGTTTAACCTCTTGTAACAAAGAATTCCACAAATGCACAGCAACAAAAATGAAGGACTTTTGAAAGACAGCCTTCCTGTGTTGAGGAACTCTAAAAGAATTAATGTTCCTCGTATGGTGCGGATGCAGAAAAACGCTAACTTGTTGTCTGAGGTATTGGGGTTGTCCAAATTTAAAAATTCGATAGACAAAATTATACAAGTGACACCTTCTACGATTTTCCATATTTAAAATGTAGCTGTTATTCAAATAGGGTGTGATTCGATTTCTGAATGGAATGTTAAAAGAAAAGCGCATACAACAGTTTTGTATTTTTTGGATTAATCTAACATACTAGGCTGACAAAGAGTCGCCATATACAACATCAGCATAATCAAATAAAGATAAGATCAAGCTGTCGCACAAATAATATTTGGTTTTTGATGGCAGAAAATTCCTTAGATTATACAGTGTTTTTAAAAGAATATAAGCAGCCTTTAATTTAATATTAATATGTGATTGGAATGAAAGAGATTTGTCAAAAATTACTACTAATACTTTGGCCTCATGAACTAAAGGTAAAAAAGTATTGTCAATAGAAGGTCTAAAGGTACCAAAAAGTATACCCTCTGTATTTTTATTATCGTTAAACAGCATAAAACAAGACTTCTGTGCATTAAGCTTGAGGCTATGATCATTACAAAAATTATATGTTATTTAGGTCCCTATTAAAATATACTAATAAGATATCACTTGGTCCCTTTGCAGTAAGCGTGGTTCCATACATTTTAGGTTTGCTTACCTAGCTGGGGGTTGATCGGATGACTCGCTCGTCGGCGGTGTTTTAATAATCTTTTTCACCGGTTTCTTCTGGGGTTTTTTATGAATACAATTCGTGCAGTACCATTTACCGCGAGGAACTTTATGTAGATTAGGTTGGATCACCTAAATTGGACAATTAAAGATTGGAAAAAGTAGCTTTCTCAGACGAATCTAAATTTAATCTTTTTGGAAGCGATGATAGACAACATGTACGACGTCCTATTGGTACGAGAAATGATGTTCGGAACCAAATTCCTTCTGTAAAACACGGTGGAGGAAATGTGATGGTTTGGGGATTTTTCTCTGCACAAGGAGTCGGTCCATTGATCGAGATCAACGGAAATATGAACGCTGATATTTACAAGGCCATTTTAGAAAACAATTTGTTATCATATGCTGAAGAATTGCAGCAGAATTCCATACATTTTAGTTCGCTTACCTAGCTGGGGGTTGATCGGATGACTCGCTCGTCGGCGGTGTTTTAATAATCTTTTTCACCGGTTTCTTCTGGGGTTTTTTATGAATACAATTCGTGCAGTACCATTTACCGCGAGGAACTTTATGTAGATTAGGTTGGATGCAGTCTGTGTGGTAGGCGCGCGGGCACAGCTCGCACAATATCAGTCTGGTGTTTGTTGTCGACGTTTTACGTCCGCACACTATGCAATTGCGCTCGCCTGTCGCTTTGTTCATGCACTCATGGCAATACCTGAAAGAAGAAATAAGCCATGAAAACTCTGGCTATATACCGTACTATTAGTTTTTAGTGTTCCGTACGGAACACTGATGGGATCACTTCGGTGTCTGTCTGTTCGTCCGTCTATCACACTCGATTTTCTCCGAAACTATTTGACATAGAAAGTTGAAATCTGGGACAAATATAGGAACTGATTGCCCAATCAGAGCCGTATAGTTTGGAAAGTTAAATTTTTACTTAAGGGTAAGTTTTGGGGGGTGAAATCGGCAGTGAAAAAAAATTTACAAAGTCATCGAGTGGGGTGCCAAATGAACGCTTATGAGTTCAAAAATATATATGATATGACTTGCGCATACTTTTCTTCGGATTATTTTAGAAAAATGGTCAAAAATCGATGTCCACCCAAAAAATTTTGAAAAAAGTCTGGAATATTCTCCATAAAGTGTGGATTGAGCGAAAATTACACAGCCACACAAAAAAAAAAGTGGGGTATACTTTTGATGCGATATATCAGATCCGTAGTATTTTTGCCCGCTGATCACGAATCTGACGTCAGAATATCGCCATCACATCTCAATTTTTTTCTAACCGCAAAAAATAGGTAAAAATTAGTAAAAATTAAGAAAAATATAGTCCTAAAAAATTGATTCAAGCTTTTTCATAAATCCAAAGATGTATTAATATGTATTCGGACACGCTAAGCTAATATTCATCGGTTGGATTAAGCCATACAGTTCTGTTTTCTTTCTAACCTCAATAAATCAGACAGATATAGTGCTTCTCGAATGCAAAAACGAATTCAAATTAAAATTCAACCGATTCTTACCAAATTTGGTACACGAGGGTTTTTTGGGTTGCTGATCATGAATCTGAGGTCGGATTTGCAAAATTCAAAATGGCGGATCCAAGATGGCGGACAAAATTTTTGAAAACCAACCGATTCCTACCAAATTTGGTATACAGTTGGGGAATCCTCAAACCTGATACTCTTAAACCCTAAACCCTGAAACCTTAGACTCCCACACCCTGTAACCTCAAAAAATAGACCTCAATAACCCTGTAACTTTAAAAATGAGACCCAATAAACTCAAAACCAGGACTTTTAAACCATATACTCTCAAATAGTAGACCCTTAAGCCCTAGAATTGCGAAGGTTAGACCCGCGCCTAACTTTCCTTTTTTTGGCTGTATCTTGTTCTTTTTTCCGCGAATGACCTATTCAAAGGCTTTCTGCCCAAACGCTTTTGAGGACTTGTTTCTCTTTTTAGCGACCAGCAATAGTCCGCTAGCATATGGTCATCCCATCGTCCTTGATACCGATTTTCTATGATTTTCAGATCTTGGTGAAAACGTTCCCCTTGCTCCTCACTGTAGTCACCAAGATTATCTGGGAAATCATCGATGTGGGAGTCCAGGAAATGTAATTTTAGATTCATTAAGCAACCTAATGTTTGAAAATTTTTTACCATTTTCTCGACTATTTCTTTGTACCTAGGACTTTTATTATTTCCCAAAAAGTTTGTTGCGACTTCTTTAAAACTAAGCCAAGCAGCTTTTTCAACTTTATTCATTTTTGTAACAAATAATGAATCTTGAAACAATTTTCTTATTTGTGGCCGGTCAAATACGCCTGCCTTAATTTTAGCTTCAGAAAATTTCGGAAATTTTTTATGCAAATGTTTGAAACATGGGCCGTTTGTATCTAATGCTCTCGTGAATTGCTTCATAAGTCCAAGCTTAATGTGAAGCGGGGGAATAAGAACTTTTCCTGGATCTACCAATGGTGGAAACAATACATTATTTTCACCAGGAGTGAACGATTCTCTTGTTGGCCAAATTTTTTTCTTATAATGACGTTCCCTGTCTCTGCTATTCCACAGACATTTATAACAGGGATAAAGTGTAAACCCTGACTGTTGGCCAAGCAATACTGTTACAATTTTCAGATTTCCAAAAATTTTCCAGTTATGATGAGCATATTTTATTTGTATCAAAAGCTGCTTCATTTTTTCATATTGCTCTTCCATAACTGTGGAATGAGCAATCGGAATGGGAGCGTAAACGTTGGTATTATGCAGCAAAACTACCTTAATGCTTCGTTTAGAAGAATCAATGAACAGTCTCCATTCTTCAGGATCGTATGAGTTATTTTGAAATTCATCCATTAGACCTTTTACATCGGTACAATATGAAAGTGACAATTCCTCGTCCATTGTGAAATATTTTCGAAATTCTCCATCTCTGTTTCTATAATAAGAAATCGTAGCTTCTGGCTTAAGTAAATGTCTTTTCTTTAAAAAGGAAGCAAGATGCTCTCAACCATCTTTGGATAAGCCTAAATCTCTGACTAGATCACTAAGTTCTGACTGTGATACGAGTATTGGTTCTGGTTTACGGTTGTATGGTAGAAATTCTTTATCTGTGTCACTAGTATATGATAGGTTGTCACTAGAACATTCATTAGTAACAGTGTTTGAATCTTTTTCGACAGTCTCAATGTTTTCCGCATGAACTGATAAGGTGAAATCATTTGTTTCCATAACATCAGCATCAAGTGGTTCAGGAGGCGGAATTAGTTTAGTTGGTCTTGTTACTGTCGAAACATCGTTATAAGTAATAGTGCTTTTATTTTTTCGGTTATGCCTAGATACAACATTCATACAAAAGTAGCAATCATTTTCACTGTATGGTCTATTCCATATTGCTGGTCTGGAATATTTAATCGCCTTCTTATTGATGTACAACATTATTTTGCAAGAACTGCAAATGATGTGGGGAACCCAATCTGTATCCTGGTGCTGTATTTCAATCCTTATATAAGGTTTTAATCTTATCCGTTATCGGTGACCCCATTTTAATCAATACGTGTTGACAGCAAATATAACAAAATGAATCACTGTTTTTATCGCACTTATGAAAAGTCCTTGTACCGTGAGACCGTTTTCTTGTAGCATTATACTCTACATGAGCCAAGTCACCCACACATGAAGAGCTACGGTCGCTGGATGACGACGGCTGCGGGCCCGCTTTCCCACCCTGACCAACCGCCGATGCTGGATTTCCGAGTCCCTGCATCGTAATTCTCTTTCTTCTACCTGCCATGACAGCATCTAACCCGTTATCCAGGGACTCTGCCGGCTAGTGGAGTAACACCATTGCCCACCGTCACCACGTGGAGGTGCCCTGGATGCAGGTAGAAGAATAAAAATCGACCGATGAATTTTCTCGGCGTTCAAAATGGCGCGAAAACATCTGACATCTTGAATTTTGCAAATCCAACCTCAGATTCGTGATCAGCGACCCAAAAAATCCCGTGTACCAAATTTGGTAAGGATCGGTTGAATTTTAATTTGAATTCGTTTTTGCATTCGAGAAGCACTATATCTGTCTGATTTATTGAGGTTAGAAATAAAACAGAACTGTATGGCTCAATCCAAACGATGAATATTAGCTTAGCGTGTCCGAATACATATTAATACATCTTTGGATTCATGAAAAAGCTTGAATCAATTTTTTAAGAGTATATTTTTCTTAATTTTTACCTATTTTTTGAGGTTAGAAAAAAATTGAGATGCGATGACGATATTCTGACGTCAGATTCGTGATCAGCGGGCAAAAAATACTACGGATCTGATATATCGCATCAAAAGTATACCCCACTTTTTTTTTGTGGGGCTGTGTTATCAGAGGTACATTATGTTTCTTAGTACGTAGGCTGAAAAGTTCAAGAGCCGTACAATCAGTCGAACGATTTTTTTAACATTTCTATACCCTTCTTGTAGAAGGATTTGTTTTTGCATTCAAAATAAGCCTCAGTTTCGGCGATAAGTTATTCACTGGAGGCAAATCTCTATCCCGCGAGCATTTTTTTGTGGTCTGGGAAGAGATAATAGTCGCTGGGGGGGGGGCAAATCTGGAGAATACGGCGGATGAGGAAGCAATTCGAACTTCAATTCATCCAATTTTGCCATCG
This sequence comes from Pachyrhynchus sulphureomaculatus, assembly GCA_019049505.1. NCBI lineage: Eukaryota > Metazoa > Arthropoda > Insecta > Coleoptera > Curculionidae > Pachyrhynchus > Pachyrhynchus sulphureomaculatus. The sequence continues at coordinate 239,645,531 of CM032446.1, forward strand.
TAACTATTGACTTGTGACACGGTGCATTGTCTTGATGAAAGAACACTTTTTTCTTGTTCATTTGGGGCCGTTTCTTTACGATTTCTGCCTTCAAACGCAGTAATAAATTTATATAATATTCGCTATTTATGGTTTCTCGCTTTTCAGCCTAGTCGATGAAAATTATTCCATGCGCATCTCAAAATACAAAGGCCAAAACCTTCCCAGCCGCCTGTTGTCTCTTTGGTTGCTTCGGGCGGCTTTCACCGGCTGCTGTTCACTCAGCCGACTGTCGGTTTCTTCCGGTGTGTAGTAGGGGATCCATGTTTCATCCACTGTTATATATATCGCATCAAAAAAAATCCTTTTTATTGCCTTAAACAGGTCCAAACAGCGCTCAAAACCATCAACACGTTGTTGTTTTAGGTCGACTGTGAGCAAACGCGGTACCCATTTCGAACATAGCTCTCTCAAGCCCAAATGTTCAGGCAAAATATGACCACCACGTTCTTTTGATCTCTTTAGGGTGTCAGCTATCTCACTCAATTTCACTTTGCGTTTACCCAAAACAATTTTGTGGATTTTTTTTATGTTTTCCGGTCTAACCACCTCATTTGGGCGTCCAGAGCATTCAGCATTATTTGTATTTGTACCACCGCGTTTGTATTCAGCATACCAGTAAATAATCAGTGATTTACCAGGGATAGAGTCCTCGCAACACTTATCAAGCCATTGCTTTGCTTGAACGGTATTTTTTCTCATCAAAAAACGGCGTTTGTTTAATCAACATACAAAATTCGACTTTTTCCATTGTTTTGTAGTAGCGTCACTAAAACCACTGTAACTTGTAAACTAATCGTCAAAATGTCATGAAATTTTGACACGTATCGATTAAAGGTTGGTACTTCCTAAAAATCATATGGATTTTTTGAAAAGGGTCAGACTAAAGGCTTTTCGCCCTACGTGTTAATTTATATGGTATATAAAAAAACAATTTTTTTCAAGGTTATCAGTTTTCAACGAAGATCGGAAACAGACTTTGTCGAAAACTTATTTGGGGTGTGTTCTGTGAAGTTACCGACCATTTTATACCCCCGTGACAAAAATTTCTATTTTAAAAGCAATCACAGTACGGAACACTAATAGCGTAAGTCTGACTTGCACATGGCCGGTCTTGTATTTATAGTAGGTTCGACGAATCGTGTCGCGCAATAGCGTTTTTACTACTGCCCGATACATAATCGTCTTTTTTTATGTTCCTAAATAACCACACGAACGGCGCGTGTGTGAATGTAGATTCACGTTGATCTCTACCCAGTTATAAATACAATAAAGTTGGAGATGATTTATTTTTAGGATTTCCAGCTGCGTTAGGTTCTCCAGAAATACTTACCAATCACCTTCTGGAATGTTTTCCATTTTAGGCTTAAAGCAATAAGTGTGATAGCCTCTATCGCAGCTGTCACAGAGAAGTAATTTGTCTTCATTGTCTCCACTATGGCAAAACTGACAGTTCTAAAAATAGAAGAAAGAAAACAATATAAATTTTGAACTTATTTAATTACAATTGCTTAAAGAGCTAATTCAGATTCGTAGTTGTGGTTTTTAGTCTTTTTAATTTTCATTTGGACTCTTTAGTTACTGATGAATTTAGAAACTTAAAAACATGTATGAATTTAATATATATATATATATATATATATATATATATATATATATATATATATATATATATATATATATATATATATATACAGTGGCGTGCAAAAGTTTCCGGTCAATGACATTTCGTACTCTAATTTACTAAAAAAAAAAGACTAATGATTTTTAATCATTATGAGGTGTGAGTATGAGATATAGGAAACAAAATAAAATATACTAATAGAATATTATTTATGCTTGTGAATATATTTATTATTATTAATCTTATATTTATATGTGCAAAAGTTTCCGGTCACATAATATACATTGACGCAGTAGGACGTTCAAAGACGTCTTTACGAATAATAGCGCATTGAATGTTCACATTTAGTTCATAAAAGGTCGTGGGTGTATAAACATGGCTCGGCATATGCAAATCCAAATTCGTGAGAGAGTAACAAAATTTTCAAAAAGAAAAGTCTTCTCGTGAGATTGCTTCATTATTATCGATAGGTAAATCAACCGTGAACGATATTATTGTAAAATACCGTTGTGGATATGGTTTAAATAATCGTCCGCGTAGTGGAAGACCAAGAAAAACGTCTAAAAAGTAGATCGTATCATTAAACGCAAATCAACTGCGGATGTCAAGAAAACTGCTGCCGAAATTGCACGCGAGCTAATGGATCAAAACCTAGCTAACGTTAGTCGTAGTACTGTAATACGAAGACTACATGATACGGGACTTTTTGGCCGTATAGATATTAAAAAAACCATTAATCAGTAAAAAGAATAAGAAGGCCCGATTACAATTGGCCAAAGATCACCTAAATTGGACAATCAAAGATTGGAAAAAGTAGCTTTCTCAGACGAATCTAAATTTAATCTTTTTGGAAGCGATGATAGACAACATGTACGACGTCCTATTGGTACGAGAAATGATGTTCGGTACCAAATTCCTTCTGTAAAACACGGTGGAGGAAATGTGATGGTTTGGGGATTTTTCTCTGCACAAGGAGTCGGTCCATTGATCGAGATCAACGGAAATATGAACGTTGATATTTACAAGGCCATTTTAGAAAACAATTTGTTATCATATGCTGAAGAATTGCAGCAGAATTGGATATATCAGCAGGATAATGACCACAAACATACATCCAAGTTGTTAAAACAGTGGTTTTCTGCTTCAAATGTGAGAGTTTTAAGCTGGCCATCTAATCACCGGACTTGAATCCAATAGAACACTTATGGGAAACGCTAGATCGTGAAGTTCGAAAGCATACATATTCAAATAAAGCCGCATTATTCAAATCATTGAAGGAAGAATGGGATAAAATTTCACCTGCTTGTATTAATCGATAAATGAGTCAATGCCACATCGTTGTGCAACTGTTATCGCTGCAAAGGGTATGGCTCCAAAATATCAACATAAAAATATAATTTAAGTTTATTATAAAGCATATGGACTAATAATTTTTCTCGTAGTACAAAGTGGCCGGAAACTTTTGCACATATAAATATAAGAATAATAATAATAAATATATTCACAAACATAAATAATATTCTTTTACTATATTATTTTGTTTCCTATATCTCATACTCACATCTCATAATGATCAAAAATCATTAGTCTTTTTTTTAAATAAATTAGAGCACGAAATGTCACTGGCCGGAAACTTTTGCACGCCACTGTATATATATATATATATATATATATATATATATATATATATATATATATATATATATATATATATATATATATATATATATATAATTTGGTAATCTCTTATCGACCGTACGTCAATTAGATGCGTGTTTGATTATCGGGAATCGGTCTGGACTGTAAATAAAACGCTTTTCTTCTTTAATACTCAATAGTTCGTTATCGTTTGATAACTTTTTCATATGTAAGTACAATATTAATACATGGATTAGATATATTAAAAATAACGATTTTTTCGTTTAGGTATTATGAAATATAAAACAAATAAATATGAACAAACGAATAAAACAACGTACAAAAATGCAATCAGTCCTCGAAATCAAAACTCGACATTTTGATTTTTTCTACACAAACTGAGATATTACTAAGTTGATCTACAGCAATATAATCAATGCTTATTAATCATTTACATATATTAGTTTTAACCAAGTACTACTATTACAACATTAATAATTAAAAATGTGCCACTTCTTGGTGTACAATAAGTAAATAAAATCTTCTTCTTTTGCTGTTTTCTCCGTTCATTTGGAATTTACGTCAGTATATATGCACCGAGGCTGTTTACCCTCAGTTTGTGTAAAAAATGTTGAGTTTTGATTTCGAGGACTAACTCGTATTTTCGTACGTTGTTTTATTTATTTATTCGTTTGTTCATATTTATTTCTTTTATATTTCCACATTTTAATGTCTAGACGAAAAATAACATTGATTTTAACTCCGTGTATTAACACTGTAGTTACTCTCGAAGAAGTTATCAAACGATAACGAAATACTGAGTATTAAAGAAGAAACGAGTTTTATTTACAGTCCAGATCGACTCCCGATAATCGAACACGCATATATATATATATATATATATATATATATATATATATATATATATATATATATATATATATATATATATATAATACATAGAGTATGCCAAAAAAAGTAAGATTAGCTTTTTAACAATGTGCATATGTTATAATTCTATAAAATTTGAAAAGGGTCTTTCCAAAATGTGTCTAGCAGTGACGGTTCGCTGGATAGAGCAAATGACGCCCTGACTTTTTTAAAATTTTAAATTTTAAGTTTGCATGATTACTTAAAAATATTTTGTAAATATTTAATATTTTATAAGGGGGTGAAATCTTGATGGTTTGGACTAGGAAAGTTGCCTCACCTATTTTGCAAGTGATGAACTGCCACTGGTACCTACCGCTTTTACAAAGATTTTCAAGAAATTAGAAACAGAAATTAAACATTACTTTGTTGAACATTATTATCTTGGTAGAAAATTTCGAGGAATAAAATCAAATTTGGACAATACAGTCGATCAAGTACGAACGTGTCGTCTATAAACTTATAGTAGGTAAAAGAAACGCTTTTTTTTTGAAGTTATTGTTGGCACCCCTGCAAACAAGGCTTTATGGAAAGAGGTTGATTTCTAACCTTATTTATGGTCAAATAGTACCATTATCGAACATAAGTGTTGCATACACTAGGCGCTTTGCCGCTGTGTTCCTATGTAATCATTCAAAAGGTCCGAAAACGACGCCTACAGTGGCAGTTAAGTACATGGGCAAGTCAAGGGCATTCGTTAGCAAGTGTGTGAGACATTATTCAGTCAAAAAATGTCGATCTACCAGAACAGGGTTCGAGAGCAAAAGTGTCGGACGAGGGCAAAGTGTAGCCATACATCAAATAGAAGCTTCGTAGTAAAAAGGTGTACACAGTGAAGCAACTGTCGTGGCAAATTCGAACAATTTGTACATCGTTGTCCTAAGAGTACGCGTAAAGCTCGTCGTTTTCTCCTTATTGCTGCGCACTACGTCCAGATTATCTGGCAATAGCAGAAAGAAGACAAATTACAGATGAAAACCACTGAGTAGCGCAACAGAGTAACTGCGATCTATGTGAATAACTGAATGACATGACACAATTGTAGATGACTCTTAGAAATAGCACAAATGGAGTTGCTAAGTTGGTTTTTATTTAATCAGAATATACTTATGTACACGGAATATAATTTCTTTTCTGTACACCACCCATAATCATTAATATTTGGCTTTATTTTCAACTGTAATATATGAAAATATGAATGCAAAATGTTGTTTCTTTTCAACTCGAACATATTTAATATTATCTGACCATTTTGTCAAGGATTCTATACTTGCATTAGTCAATTTCAACCAAACTACTATGCATTTAGAGTTTTGACCAGAAGTGAAGATGTACCATTTAAGTGTTGTTTGTTAGTTTGTCGCCCGTTTGTGTACCACCATGTACGGAAAACATGTAACCACGGGTCTATTGTACAAGCGCAGTGATATAAGATCACTGGACTTTAAAATTCTCTACCCCATCTTTCACGGTTACAAAACAATCATTTGTTAACTGAATGTAACAAACAGTATATAATATATATATATATATATATATATATATATATATATATATATATATATATACGAGGCTGGTTTGAAAAGTCCGTGCAAAAATAGAAACTACTTATGTGTTTGGGGTAAACCTTTTTTATTTTTCGACATAGTCTCCTTTTAGGCTTATACACTTCGTCCAACGATGTTCTAGTTTGTTGATCCCTTCCGAATAATAGGATTTGTCCAAGTCTGCAAAATATCCATTAGTGTCTGCAATCACCTCCTCGTTTGAATAAAATCTTTGTCCCGCCAGCGATTTCTTCAAATTGGGGAACAAATAGTAGTCCGAAGGAGCCAAGTCTGGAGAATAGGGGGGATGTGAAACGAGTTGGAATCCTATTTCCATTAATTTTGCGACCACAATTGCTGAGGTGTGTGCTGGTGCGTTGTCGTGATGGAAAAGGACGTTCTTGTGGGCCAATCGGGCGTTTTTCTTGCAGCTCGGTTTTCAAACGGTCCAATAACGATGAATAATATTCACCTGTAATAGTTTTACCCTTTTCCAGACAGTCGATGAGGATTATCCCTTGCGAATCCCAAAAGACAGTCGCCATAACCTTTCCGGCCGAAGGAACGGTCTTCGCCTTTTTTGGTGCAGATTCCCCCTTGGTAACCCATTGTTTAGATTGTTGTTTGGTCTCAGGAGTATAGTAATGTATCCATGTTTCATCCACAGTGACGAAACGACGGTTAAAGTCCTCCGGATTCTTCTGGAACAGCTGCAAACCATCCTTGCAACACTTCACACGATTCCGTTTTTAGTCAAGCGTGAGCAATCGCGGCACCCATCTTGCGGATAGCTTTCTCATGTCCAAATGTTTATGCAAAATATTATGTACCCGTTCAGTCGAGATGCCCACAGCACTAGCAATCTCACGCACCTTAACTCTTCTGTCATCCATCACCATATCATGGATTTGATCAATGATTTCTGGAGTCGTAACCTCCACAGGCCGTCCAGAACGTTCAGCGTCACTTGTGCCCATATGGCCAGTCCGAAAGTTTTGAAACCACTTATAAACTGTTCTAATCGAAGGTGCAGAGTCACCATAATGTTTATCAAGCTTCTCTTTAGTCTCCTGAGGCGTTTTGCCTTTCATAAAGTAATGTTTAATCACCACACGAAATTCTTTTTCGTCCATTTCTTGAAAATCACTCGACTTCCTTGATTCACACGAATGCCAAACACAAAGAGATAGACCAATATGGCTGAAACTTGGTGTGCGTTCATTCAAGAGATGCTACTAACTAAACATGTACTCGATACGCGCCGCGGTGGTGCCATCTCTCGGACTTTGCACGGACTTTTCAAACCAGCCTCGTACATACATACATACATATATATTTATATATATATATATATATATATATATATATATATATATATATATATATATATATATAACTTTTAAACAAATAAATTTCTTACTGGACCAACTATATGTCCATATGCAGGCTTATATGATTTGATGAATGAACGAACGTTTCTAAAAACTGCCTAATCACGAAGTTTTTGAAAAAACCTAACCTAAGAGTACTTAAAATGGGAGTTCTTGCAATATTTGCAGAAATCTTGCCACGCGAACAATTTTTTTAAAACATTTTGGATAAGATCAATTTTCTTAAAAATGATCTTTTTTACCTTTGACTAAACAATTTTTTTTGGGTGAGGTACAAGAGAATAAAGTTTTACAAAGATTAACCACTGCATAAGTCTTAAAACAAGCAAAGAATAAATGACCTGCAAGTCGCTGAATAATTAACTCGTCTTTTGTGCATATTGTGCTATCTGTTATTGGTATAATATTGATCAGTTATATTTTAGCAAAATATATTGTACAGTATCAGTTATTTACGTTGCAAATCTGGAAAATTACTAATTTAAGTAAGGGTTATTAAGGGACGAGGCAACCAACTGCTTTAATAATCACTTTACGATCATCTATATTTCGTATATTTTAATCCAGAATAAAATTCCCGTCTTTTCAGACCGATGAATATTTTGGCTGCCTGCTTCATTGAACAGGTGTAATTTTAAAAGTGGTCTAGCTCGGTAATTAGGCGTTCAAATTTAACAGAACATTAGTAAGCCAACTAAAGTTGTCAGGTTGCGCAGTATAGGACCAGAAATTTCGTTTTTATTTACGATAAAACCGATAAAAAAAAAACATTGTATTACAATTCTAAAAACTGTTATATTCTTTATCTGTGGCGAGGGCTTAACTTTCTATTTTTTGGTCAAATTTTCGTTTAGTTCGTGATATTTATAATACAAAGTGTTATAGTGTAAAAAAGCCTACTGGAGATCTAAACATTTCAGAATCAGTGACAACTGAAATAGATCTTCTAGCGACTTAGTCCGTAAAATTTTTTCATAAAATTGCATATCTTGCTAAGTATTTAATATAATTTAATATAAATACTCAGAAAGATTTTACAATGCTGAGAATTGTACTTTAACGTGATATTTTCCGGAATGAATTAACAGCGTAACCAATTTCAGGGGTTAATAGTACCAATTTGAGATGTACAAGGCGTGTTTTAAAATTAAGTTGCCAATAACGATTGCGCGTTATGTTTATTTGGTCTATTGAGGATGTAATCCCCATATTGCCGCCAGTTCAATGATTTTGTATCATAGTGTGTAATAATGAGCGCGCTAATCAGGAATCCCGCCAGTTGTGAAGTTCGAGCAGTGATTAAATTTCTAAACGCAACAGGACATAATGCTGCTGAAATTTACCGTCAATTGTGTGAAACTTATGAGCTTATTGCAATGAGTGAAGAAAGAGTAAGGTAATGTTATCGTAATTTAGGGAAAGGCGTTCAAATCTTCACAACCAAAACAAATCAAAAATTCATATTGGAGATTGCAGATTATCCAGCTTATAGTCCTGATCTCGCACCAGTGACTATTACCGCTTCCTACACCTCGAGAACTGCCTTGCGTCTCGACGACTTCGATCACTGTATCTAAAGGGTTTGGAACGGAATTGTGGCTGTGTGAAAAAGTAAAATAACTATGTATATATTTTCAGCAACAAATAAAGTTGTCTTGTTTTCAATTATTCTCATTTTATTGCCGACTGACTCTTACTTTTTAAACGTGCCTCGTAGAAAAAAAAAGTGTATGAAAGATATTATTCATGTGGCAAAATTTCAGTCAATTTAGTTAGCTTTCAGAATCGAGTACGTTGGCACTTTGGAACCTTTGGTACAATGATATTACACCACAGTTATCACCAGCACACCAAACACTTTATTTTTGCACTCGACGCGCGCTTCTCTAACCATGTCAGCATCATCACCGTTAGCATCTCCCGATAAAAAAAAGCTAGTCGAGTGCAAAAATAAGTGTTTGGCGTAGCGATGATAACTGTTATGTAGTTACAGAATCGAGAAAATACTAAATATCTAGCATTGCTGCATTCACAATCGAAAACAAAATTTTTGCAAGTCTATCATATCAAACTTTGAAATTTTATTAAAAGAAAAAGGCGCATTTTGGAATGACTCTTCTCAATTACACTACTCTACAAAGTAATGTGTCCTTTTATATTATTTACATCTAAGTTACAAAAGTGACCTTTAACTCAGAATTATTTCTAAAGCTAACGTTATTTATTTATAAAGCTTATTATACATTTTTTTATGCCTGTGCAATGTAATTAGTGAATGTTAATATCTAATAGAAACTATGGGGTATTATGAAAACTTAATGTTGTAAAGCATTGAGGTGCATCACCATGCATTTTAGTCATAGCCACCAAGCTACCTTATCCCGAAACTAGTTTCCATTATAATGAAAAGCGAGAGACAATAACCAAGTTTTCGCAAAGCTTTAACGGTTCACTTAAAAAATTTACAAACAAAAATATATAAAGGTAAAGGCATAACCACAAAAGAACGAAAAATATTTTTCGGTGAGAATCGAGCTCACGTTAGTAGATAGGGCTATGTATGTTCTGCCGCAAAATCCATAAAACAAGCACGAGGCCTAAATTCTGAAATTTTCGTGCCCTTTTCGAACCACTTGCACTGCGCAGACACAAGATGACATCATCCGGTGATTATTGCAGATGTAATAGAGTAGGTGTTGTGCCATGAACAGGTAATGCCTGTTGCATCCCCGGGGGTACTCTACCTAGGTACCGACCCCTTTATAATTGGTGTATGTGTTCGATGTATTATGTGACATGTTTTATAACTCTAAAGTACTTTAATGTAATTAAAAAAGCTAAGTTTAGACCTATCGATCTCTGTATTAAAACTTATACCACCGATCCACTGAAGGATTTTATAATAACGTGTGAGTAGATTTATCACATTAAAAAAAGGACCCCGCACATATTGGCTTTACATCAAATCAGAAATTGGATATGTTGTAGGTTTTGACCTCCTGATCAAAATTTCTCATGAGATGAACGTTCGAAAATCGACAGATTTTGAGACTAAGGCATTTCTAGGGGTCCTTATGGGGATAATATTCGTTCGGTACTGGTTCGACGTGATTTGCAGAGCCTTTCCAGATATAAACCTGCCATGCGTGAATCATGATATTCCTAAATGACATGCAAGCACATGCCTTCGAACATATATATATATATATATATATATATATATATATATATATATATATATATATATATATATATATATTTATATGGATATTACATGTATGGTACTTTTTACCTAGCATAAATTCTCCAACTTGGCTCCATTGAAGGGCAAATTTGTCAAACAAGCGTTATTTAGAGGATATTAATAGAAAAATGGATCTTATTTTAGTAAAAATTGGTTATGTGTGATCTTGGGACTTTATTTATGCTAAATTAGGGTATTTTTAGTAAAAAATTTGTAACGATTGTGGTGGTAATTGAAAATAGAGGTGTATATGTGTGTGTTTCTACTCCTTCATCATATTGTACAGGATTTTGACTTTGTAGCTAAAGAAGAAAATTGTTGAGGGCGTTATCGTTACGATATTGACGTCACATGTATTAGTAAGAAGCTTTATCTGTTCCAAATCAAGCTTCTTTTGCTTGTAAAGTACTTTAGTAATATTACAGTAATGGCACGAAATTGCAAAATTTAGGCCTCATGCTTTTTCTTATGGCGGCAGAAACACGTAGCCTTATCTACTCACGTTTCCAGAGTTTAGGCCCTTATGCTTTACCAACTTAGTTATAGCACAATGGGCCTAGGTATACTAATTGTTTTAGAATTTTGTAAACTAATCGTAAAGAATAAATAGTGAACGTTATATTTTCTGTTTAATTCTTGCTTGCTTTCCGCAGAATATTTCTTAAAATTGTCTTCATTCGTTGTAGCCGGTATGAAAAAATATATCCTGAATCAATATACGCTATGTTGTTGTGATAATAAACCATGGATACGTGGTAATTATTGGCTTTGAATATAAAACTATTTGGGTATACTTTCCTTACTTAGTTTTTAAAAAATTTTAGTTGGTTTTTGCAGCTTTTAATGCATTTTCACTGAAAGATAAAATTCTTTTAATTTATTATAATCTAAAATAAAAAAACTTTTGATTTTAAAGTATAGCAACATTGTGAAAGTGCAGATGATGAAAATTCGAGTCAATTGTTAGTTACAGAAAAATACCTTTCATCTATATTTTTCTGCAATTGTCCTTAATACTTAAATTCACCGATTTCAATATAGTAAACAGTTTTCATAAGATTCTACAACATATAGGACAGAATAATATACCAATACGATGCATATTCTTGGGCACGAACATAGTGACACTCAAACTAGCCATCAAAATCTAAAATTAGGTAACCCCACCATTGTTTTTAACCAATAAGGATGTTTAAGAAGTAACAAGGTATATCTATCCATATTAATAGTAAAAAAATGGAAACTAGTTAAAAAAAGACATGCACTATGTAGAGTAGCGTAAAGAGGAGAAGAGGACAAAGCGGCACAAGCACCCACACTGAGCTTGCTGTTATATTTGCGAGCGTTCTGTATGCTAAATACAGCCTGATCGCTCACAGCTTTCATGATGCTTTTGTCCCAGGCGATCGACGACTCCAACGAATAGAGACACATTGCCAATTGAGCTGAAGTACTCGCTCTGTGAACAGCCTCGCGCCACGTTGTCAGACCTTTCGGGATGTCGTCCTGAATACCCGGAACGGATATAGGTGTGCCTGGTGTGTCAGTAGTTGAAGATTGCTGGGAGGTGTCTTGGCTACTATTGCCCGTACTCGAACGGATGTTGGTGCTAAAAACAATTTAAATTTATTAAATGAGTTATAGAAATTAAAACATAATTCATTAATGTTAAATTTAAAAACTAAATTAATATGATTTAATTCAGGGTTCCCACGATATCTTAACTTTTTATGTAAAAATATTCTTTTGTTATCGAGGTTGTCGAAATATCTGATCATTAACATTTTTATGCAGACAACAAAAGAGTTTCTATTTTACCAGATGTGTTAAAAATGTGCAAAATACTATACGAGGGTTGTATGATAAGTACCTGGCCTCGGCCAGAGATGGCGCTATTCTATTTAAAAATCACATTTTTTTGTAAACAAAACCTTTCACAAGAATCCCGTCAAAGTCGCTGAGCAGTGACAAAAAATTTGTTTTTGCAAAAGAAAACGAATGATGAGATAAAAAACGAACTCAGAGAAGTTTATAGGGACTTTGCACCTTCATTATCGACCACAAAATATTGAACAGCTGAATTCAAACGCGGACGTACGAGCATTTTTGATGAAGAACATCCGGGTCGTGCAAATGAGGTCATCACATCAGAAATGATTGCAAAAATCCACGATATAGTGATAAATGATCGGAGAGTGAAAGTATGTGAGATTGCTGAGGCTGTGGGCATCTCAACTGAACGTTTGCACAACATTTTAACAACTCATTTGGATATGAGAAAGCTTTTCGCAAGATAGGTGTCGTGATTGCTCACAACTGACAATAAACACGCACGGGTGTCAATTTCAAAACGATGTTTAAGCGTCATCAGATTTTTGGCGTCGATTCATAACTGTTGACAAAACATGGCAGCACACTAGAAATCAAAGAACAGTCCATACATCGGCCATCAAAGTCATGGCAACAGTGTTTTGAGATGCACGCGGCATAATCCACATCGATTACCTTGAAAAGGGCAAAGCGATTAATGGAGAGTATTATGTCAACTTACTGGATCGTTTTAACCATGCTGTGAAAGAAAAACGTTCGCATTTGGCGAAGAAAAAATTCTCTTTCAAGATAATGCACGCGTGCACACTTGTGTCGTCGCCATAGCAAAATTCCACGAGTTAGAATACGAATTGCTTCAGCATCCACCATATTAGCCAGATTTAGCCCCCAGCGATTCCTATTTCCGAATATGAAAAAATGGCCCAGCGGAAAAAATTTGGCTCAAACGATGAGGTCATTGCTGAAACAAACGCCTATTTTGAAGGATTAGAGAAATCGTATTTTTTAGATGGAATACAACAGGTGGAAAAACGTTGGACTATGTTAAAAAATAAAATAAATTTTACACATAAAAATATTTTTTGATAGTTGAGTTTCGGATCGCGAAGTATGTACGTGTGAATCGAACGCCCGGCAGTAGTCAATTCGTTCAACGAGTATTATTATTATTATTTTGTCGACTGCAAAGGGGAGGTACTAGAAATAAAACAGAGTGTAATGTTAGAATTAAGACAATAAGTAAAAAATTTTGAAGTTTATGAGAATAATTCTGCAAAATTGAAGCTAACGAAACGATAGGCGATGACCTTGGTCGTTTTTCTGTTTACGGTGATAATAAATATAAACAATAGTTTTTTTCTCCCGTTTTTGAAAATGGATTGTACGAGGAACACACGTAAAGTCTTTATAACAGAAAAAAAAATGGATAGCGATGATTATACTTCAGGAGACTCGAAAAGACGAAGAGTCGAAGAAAAAGAAGAGCCAATGGGATTATTCAAGAAGAGTAAAAAGCAGATAAGAACACCACAGAAAGAGAAAAACGAAAGAGTAGATAAGATAGACAATTTGACAGAAATTATCAGAGAGCTAATGTCAGATAAAAAGGATATAAAACACGATCAAAAAAGATACCAACAAGAGTTGAAGGAACTAAAAAAGGAGAATGAAGTATTGAAAGAGGAAAATAAGATAATTAGAGAAAACATGAGAAGTATGGATTTGAAGATGAATAGACTGGAAAACGACAACGTAAGGAATAATACTGTAATATCGGGAATAAGATTTGAAGCGAATAGCCAACCAGATCTGAAAATGGGTACAGAACAGTTTATGGAGAGAAGTATGGACACGAGAGTACAGATTTAAGATGTGATAAAAAATAGGAGCGACTATATACAATATAGAACTTGGAAACACGGGAGATAAAGAAGCTGTAACGAAAAATAAAAACAAACTGAGAAACCTAAGAGAGAGAGTTTACATAAACAACGATTTAACAAAACATGAACGAGAAATTCAAAAGAAATTGAAGCATATAGCAGAGAACGAGAGAAAGAATGGAAAAAGGGTGAAAATAGGATATCAAAAAATCGTAATCGAAGGAAGAGAATATAAATGGGACATTAAGGAAGAAAAGTGAAAGAACAAACAAAGAATACTACGACCATCAAGTCAAAAAAAGGAGAGAGATAGGTAGATTGACGACGACCCTGGCAAAGATAAAGGATATGGAAGAAAAAACTAGTAAAATGAATACAAATAAGAAGACAATCAAATAGATAGGAAGAAAGAAATGGGAAATAATTATCAAGTTATTAGATTGCAAACACGGAATAATAGGGGTATAAACGGAAAAGAGGATAAATTGATAGAAGAACAACAAATGCACTATGTAGGAATCACTGAAACAGACAGGAATGGAAATGGATGCAAAAAATTAGAAGGAAAAGCATACAAAAATCAACATAGAGATATAATACCGAAACAAGATACAGAACTCACACAAACAGAAGAAACTAATACAGAAGAAACACGGGCCTTACACTCCTAACAAAAGGGGTAGAAAGGCATAAGGATTGAGTAAGTAAATATTTTTTTCTTGTCAAGGCCAGGTTTTTATCACACAATCCTCGTAGATATGCATAAAAATCATGGAGTCTTAACAATCTAAAAAATTATTGATAGTCGTAAAAATCTTACTCGAAACACTAATTTCTTAAAAACTTGAATGTATGAAAAAGTCACATGACATAAATTTCGTTCCAACACTGTTACATCTTTATTATTTCTTGCAAATATTGGTGGTTTCTAAATGACATAGATTTTTTTATAGAGTGCATTTGCTACGCGACTTTTCAGATAAGAAAAGTAATGGTTCTAATAAGACTTTTATAAGTTGCAGTAAGTTTTTTAAAGCTTTATAAATCTGCTTTTGGCGTAACCGATAAAACCTGATCGTCATATCCAGCACAAAATCATTTAAGATCAAATTAGACCAAATATGGAGTGCGATCTAAAAGTTCCCGTACTAACATTGTAAAATCTGAAGTAGTTACTAAAATGGCCCCCCTGCACCCGAATACATCGGTCCCATGTGGTTCCCTCACTGCCGTCAGCGGCGGTTACGATTCGCGTTGTATCTTCTCTATCCTCGTGAAGCGGCAATCCATCTTTCATCTTCATCTTTATATGGGTGAACAGTCGGAAATCAGAGGGGGACAAATCAGGCAATTCTTCGCCTAAGTGTTGGGTAGAGAATAAACTGTGCATTGTAACGATGCAGGAAAAAGCTTCCTGCTTCAAAGCTTTGGCCGTTTTCTAACCAACTGAAAGTTTTTCAGACGCTGAGAATCGTCCGCCGACGGCTTTTACGAATGATTTGTTGAACTTTGGTGATGACTTCAGACGTAGTTATAATCGAAAGTCTTCCGAAACGCTCGTCTTTCGCAGTTCGACCGGCCTCAAATAGCGAAAGCCGCTTGAAAACTTGCGTACGGCTCAGGACTTCGTTCTCAAATATTCGAATTACTTCATTACTAACACTTTTCTCGAGTTTAACGGAAAAGTGAGAAGTTAAAGGTGCTTTTATTGCCAGTATTTAATATACAGTCTGTCAAGTAAGAACGTGTTCTCGATAATTCATTTTTGGTAGATGCGATTCTAGCGATTCAACCAAAAATCGGTAGAGAGAACCTTTATCAACGACGTATTTTAGTAAAAGTATTAGTCGATTCCGAACTTTCGTCGAAATCACGTAAAATACAAAATGAGTCACTTGTTGTTACTCACGCATCGGTACGAGTCAGTCTTTCTTTGTTCCCATCCAAAGGGGTCTAAAATGACACATTCCGCAGCCGGTAAAAATATTAAAAAGTCGGTATCATTTGTGAAGTAAGTAAATCGTTTTAACCAGAGAAAAAATGTCGACGACTTGCCAAAACGTGGCTAAGTAATAAAACTGGTTTGAATGTGTCCCATGAGACCATTCGACAACATTTTCGTGCTCATCACGTCAAATTCCGAACCACGTTGAAGAAACCTTCACACTCACAATCGCCGGACGCCAATCCTATAGAAAACGTTTGGTCCCCTGTAAAGAGAAGACTGAGGACTTCGACTAAGTTATCTCGCGAGATTCGAAAAATTTGCAGAAAAGCTCGTCGACAGCACGCCTCGAAGATGCCAGGCGATTATTGATGCAGGAGGCGACTGGACAACTTACTGAGGTAATTGCGCCATTGTTAGCACACCAAAGAATACACTGATGGCGAAAAACGTTCTCGAAACACATTTTTTTTTGAGAATACGAGCGAGCAGATTGTATATTACATCATCATAGTTTATTGTGAAGGATGTTGATAGTTCACTCTAGTACAGATAAAGCGAAGAAATTTTTAAAAATTTAACGATTTTTGTTTCCTCATATTTTTAATTGGTTTATTTTTTTAAGAAAAGTCTTTTAGATACACCGTGTCTCCTCCGCGGAGGATTTGGATATCGGATATTATTGACGTTTCTTCGCTTATAATTGATGTTTCATGGATAAATGATATTTGATCTCATATACACAAATAGAACAGACCAATAAACTCTAGTTTTCCAACATTCTGTAAAATATTTCGAAATGGGATAGTGTTCCTAAGATTCTCAGTAATCGCTTGATATAACAAGAGGCCAAATCCTTACAAATTTTCAAAAAAAAAATTGGAGAAAGTTAAACTTGACATAACTTATGTGGTATTTCAATATGTCCGAGGATGGATTGGAGAGTTCGTGGCCTCACCAAAAAATAATTATAATATTTTTATTATAGTATCCTCAATAAGGTCATACTTTCTTTGGCTGTCACACTGTAATATTTTGTTGTTGTAGAATTTGTGGTTTTAAGGTTAGAACGAGTTTAGTGAGACCTGATTCGCAAGATTTTCTTAACAGGTTTGTGACAATGGACGAAATCTGGGTTTACCACTATACTCCAGAGACCAAACAACAATCCTAGCAGTAGAAAAAATCTGGTGAAGCGACCCCAAAGAAGGCGAAGGCAATTCTGTCGGCTGGAAAAGTGATGGCGTCAGTTTTCTGAGATGCTAAAGGTATTACGAGGCTGGTTTGAAAAGTGCAAAAATAAAAACTACTTATGTGTTTGGGGTAAACCTTTTTTATTTTTCGACATAGTCTCCTTTTAGGCTTATACACTTCGTCCAACGATGTTCTAGTTTGTTGATCCCTTCCGAATAATAGGATTTGTCCAAGTCTGCAAAATATCCATTAGTGTCTGCAATCACCTCCTCGTTTGAATAAAATCTTTGTCCCGCCAGCCATTTCTTCAAATTGGGGAACAAATAGTAGTCCGAGGGAGCCAAGTCTGGAGAATAGGGGGGATGTGAAACGAGTTGGAATCCTATTTCCATTAATTTTGCGACCACAACTGCTGAGGTGTGTGCTGGTGCGTTGTCGTGATGGAAAAGGACTTTCTTGTGGGCCAATCGCGGGCGTTTTTCTTGCAGCTCGGTTTTCAAACGGTCTAATAACGATGAATAATATTCACCTGTAATAGTTTTACCCTTTTCCAGATAGTCGATGAGGATTATCCCTTGCGAATCTCAAAAGACAGTCGCCATAACCTTTCCGGCCGAAGGAACGGTCTTCGCCTTTTTTGGTGCAGATTCCCCCTTGGTAACCCATTGTTTAGATTGTTTGGTTTCAGGAGTATAGTAATGTATCCATGTTTCATCCACAGTGACGAAACGACGCTTAAAGTCCTCCGGATTCTTCTGGAACAGCTGCAAACCATCCTTGCAACACTTCACACGATTCCGTTTTTGGTCAAGCGTGAGCAATCGCGGCACCCATCTTGCGGATAGCTTTCTCATGTCCAAATGTTTATGCAAAATATTATGTACCCGTTTAGTCGAGATGCCCACAGCACTAGCAATCTCACGCACCTTAACTCTTCTGTCATCCATCACCATATCATGGATTTGATCAATGATTTCTGGAGTCGTAACCTCCGCAGGCCGTCCAGAACGTTCAGCGTCACTTGTGCCCATATGTCAGTACGAAAATTTTGAAACCACTTATAAACTGTTCTAATCGAAGGTGCAGAGTCACCATAATGTTTATCAAGCTTCTCTTTAGTCTCCTGAGGCGTTTTGCCTTTCATAAAGTAATGTTTAATCACCACACGAAATTCTTTTTCGTCCATTTCTTGAAAATCACTGGACTTCCTTGATTCACACGAATGCCAAACACAAAGAAATAGACCAATATGGCTGAAACTTGGTGTGCGTTCATTCAAGAGATGCTACTAACTAAACATGACCTCGATACGTGCCGGTGGTGCCATCTCTCGGACTTTGCACGGACTTTTCAAACCAGCCTCGTATTATGGTGGACTACCTTCAGAAAGGCGAAACAATAAACTCGACTTGCTATTGCACCCTTTTGCGTCGTTTACGTCAAGAAATTAAAGAGAAACGCCCAGGATTACTGAGAAAGAAAGTTTTGGTCCATCTGGACAACTTTCGCGTCCACACGTCTGTTGAGTCTATGGCTCAAATTCGTGATTGTGGTTTCGAATTGCTACCCCACCCGGCTTATTCTCCTGACTTGGCACCTTCGGACTTTCATCTGTTTCCAAACCTAAAAAAAACACCTCGTTGGCCAGAAATTTTCATCAAATGAAAAAGTTAAAGCTGCAGTTAACCAGCATTTTGAAGACCTTGAGGAATCTTTTTTTGAAACAGGTGTGGAAGCTTTGGAAAGCAGGTGGAAGAAGTAAGTGCATAGAGCTAGGTGGAGATTACGTCGAAAAATAAAAATTATTTTGTTTTCTTGACTATACCGCGAACTTTTCAGTCCATCCTCGTATTAGTTAAAGCGCGTTTAATTTAATTGTAGTATTTTTTTCCTTGTAAATAGTTCAGAATTATGGCTATTATTTGTTATCTTTCCCAATTTGTTATAACCTACAATTTGGTAACATTGCTTCTCTAATGGTACCTGTAAACTGATAAAAACCATAGGTGCTGCTAGTTCTTAGCTTGCAGCAGCGAAAATTAGATTCGTCGATGTTAAACTTGTGTACGAGGTGAAAGTGCACATGTAAATCCGCACAACACATTATAACTTAATCAATTTATTTATTTAAAACCATTAAAAAAACATTAACTGGTAAAAATAAAACTAAAAAGGTATACTTGGGTAGTGAAAATTTCAAAATCAACAGAATCCCACTTAACGTCAAATACCATGTCGTCAGAAAAAATGTAAAATTTTAAACAAAAATTACGGCAAACCTACAGAGTACTGACTCTCCGCTATATAAGATTTTTTAAAGTACATATTCTATACTATCACGTGGGTAATTATATTGCTTTTATCTCGCAAAATATAAATAAAACAAAAATAAATAAATAAAGAAATAAATATTGCCAATTATCCCCACCCTTTAAGGGCAACTGCTTAAGTACCCTGACTTACCCCAATTTTCCTTGACTGGTGGGAACCCTGTAATGTGGAAAATTTTCTGTTACTACAAAAAATTGTATTTTCAATATTAACTTACAAAAATAGTTATTTTACACACTTGGCTTTATGGAAAAATATTTTCTATTACTAAAAAATATAAAGCCATGCTTACGGTATCTACGGTACTTAAAGTATATTATAACTACAAAAAAAAACTTACTTTATTCCAAGTGGAGGTTTTAAATATCTTCTCTCAATATTAATTTCTAGGGACGATAACTTCCTTTTAACAAGATGAATGACTTCTCCATAAGGAATATCGTCAGTTGCTTTTTCGGGAACTTTCCAACCTTTTATTTGCATGCTAGCAGTTGCAACTTTGTCTTCTAATGCTTCAACCTAAAAACCACAATTTTCTCAAAAGCGCGCCCTTGAAAAATTAGACTTGTCGATAGCGAAATAATAACGTAAAATTTCTAAAAATTATTTTTCGAAAGTTTATTCATTAGAAAATTTTGTTTCAAAACTTTCGGCCAAGAAAAATGACGAGGCATATTTGAAAAGTAAGGCCGGTTGGTTATAAACAAATATATTCATTAGAAAAAGTTTTTATTGACGGTAATCGTCGATCAGATCGCAGTGTTTGCTCCACTTGTTGAACGATTTCATCGCTTTGGATAGTGGACCTGCCACTCCGCTCTTCATCATGCACATTTGTGCGGCTATTTTTGAAGTCTCAACACCATTATTTAACCTTTCCTTCACTCATTACTGTAGGTTTATAAACTCCTGATGATCTTTTTGCACAAAAAAAATCGAATCACACCACGCACATCGCAACTGACGGGAGTAACGATTTTCGCGGACATTGTTGTCTGCATTCACCGACAGGCAAACGACTACTGAATCAAAACAATAACTTCGGTGGCTTCGGAAACAATCAATAGATAGCGCTGCATGTGTACAATTTTGTTCAGACCCGCCAATATTTAAATATAAGTAAACGGCTCTTACTTTTCGAATTCGCCTCGTAGCTATTTAATTTTATCCATTTGAAAATATTGATGAAAATTGTTCAGGAACTCTCTAAAAAAAATACAGGGCAATTTTAACATCATTTATAATTGTTTGGAGTGTCAAAGACGTTTGGAAGGAAGGTAAAGGTAGGAACAATTACACGATCCTAACTTAACGCACACCTTCTTAAGTGCCTTTATACTTCATCAATAAGCAGGAACTATTTAAAAAATAAATTAAATAACTTAAAATCACTACTTAGTATATATCACAACTACACTAAACGGTTTATTTTTGCACTTGACGCGCGTTTCGCTAACCATGTTAGCTTCATCAGGAGCGATGATTGACCAAAGCTAAACTACAAATCTACCCTATTTATACTTAGCCTAACCCTTGAATTACTCAAGCGGAACTAATGGCATAGGCGAGGCCATCAGTTCCGGTCAAGTAACCAGTAGAGGGGACTATAAGGAATAGGTTCTCTGTCTTTATTTAAACTACTTTTACATTTTATAATTTCCATACTTTCGTATGCGTTCAACAATCTCCTATCAGATACATTTTTAATTAATCTTAAATTATCTAATGTTACAATATGATCAGCTTCAAGGGCATGTTCGGCAATGCTGGACTTTTCTGTTCTACTGTATTTTAAGTGTGCTAAATGTTCTTTAAATCGTGTTTTAATTGACCTTTTAGTTTGCCCAACATACTTTTTGTCACAATCATTATAACTAATTTCATAAATTCTACTTTTCTCACAGTTAGGAACCTTATCTTTGGGATTTTCTAAGATATTCCTCGGGTTGTCTGATGACTTATAGACTAAGGCGCGGCCTACCTTATTAAATACCTTATTGAGTCCCCTGCTATATTTCGGATTATATGATATGCAAACGTACAGAATTATTTTCTTCGAATTTGATATCTATAGGAAAGACACAGTAACATATATATATATATATATATATATATATATATATATATATATATATATATATATATATATATATATATGCATTCCTAATGATTCATTTCATTGCAAACAACACAAATTAGCCGCATTACATTTTTTAGTTCATCGTTTGGACACTTTTCCTCTGAATAGAGTAAACTTCAATAATTAAAGGAATCGTATTAGAAATATAACTAGAGTTAATGGTTATGACGATGACTTAGTAAACAAGCTAATAAATAGACATAAGTTCCGGTTAAATATTCAGAATTCCAGCTTTTTTACACGCGAAGAAAATAACTCCAAGTATGTATCTAATAAGGTAGGCCTCACCTTAGTCTATAAGTCATCAGACAACCTGAGGAATATCTTAAGAAATCCCAAAGATAAGGTTCCTAATTGTGAGAAAAGTGGAATTTATGAAATTAGTTGTAATGATTGTGACAAAAAGTATGTTCGGCAAACTAAGATCAATTAAAACACGATTTAAAAAACATTTACCACACTTAAAATACAGTAGAACAGAAAAGTCTAGCATTGCCGAACATGCCCTTGAAGCTGATCATATTGTAACATTAGATAATCTACGATTAATTAAAAATGTATCTGATAGGAGATTGTTGAACGCATACGAAAGTATAAAAATTATAAAATGTAAAAGTAGTTTAAATAAAGACAGAAGGCCTATTCCTTATAGTCCCCTCTACTGGTTACTTGACCGGAACGGATGGCCTCGCCTATGCCATTAGTTCTACTTGAGTAATTCAAGGGTTAAGCTAAGTATAAATAGGGTAGATTTGTAGTTTAGCTTTAGTCAACCATCGCTCCTGATGAAGCTAACATGGTTAGCGAAACGCACGTCGAGTGCAAAAATAAAGTGTTTGGCACTAAGTAGTGTCATGGTGCCAAAGATTCCACATTCCCAACTTAGTTAACTTAAAATCACGAAACTGAATTGATTTTTTAATATTTTCATTATTTTATTAATCGACATTTGTGAACTTTCTTTTTTAAAGACACAATAATATTTTGTTACCATCGAAAACTTAAAAATGATGTCAAAAACGCCAAATTTTCATATAAAATCATTTTTGTGTCGTACCTGTTCCAACAATATCATATCCACCCGATGTGCAATAGCTGTACTCCACCACCCTTGTTCGTATGGCACCGGAGCTCCTCCTTCCACCATAGTCACGTCATCAATACCCTCTCCAATTAGTTGTGTCAATTCGTTATTTCCTTCTTCAATAACAAGTTTGCCTTTGTTATACATCTGTTGCATTGTAAGCAGAAATGTCCGCTTAAGTTCTCTTTCCCTCACTCCCCTCACGTGTAGGTTATCCAAAAGCTCTCTCAGTTGATCTAAACTTTTGATTCGCCACCATCCGTACCTTTTGTCTACCGGAACAGGCTTTCTATTAGGTTTAGACGGGACTCCATGTTTCTTTATATGCTCAAGCTGGGCGCTTTCTTCCGACGTCATTTGAAGAGGCGCAGGACTTTCGCAGTTGTAATGGTAATTCATCGAAGCATTGGAGCCTGGAGGAGGAAAGACGGGAATTTTAAGTTCCGTTATCTCTTTTGTACAAGCTCCTACGTTGCCGTTTTCCCACTTATTGCCAGTTGTCAGATGGATTTCATCGCAAGTAACTCCGTCCTTGTGCAAAATACTAAACCACTTGACTTCTTCGTTGTCTTCAAATTCCGATTTTATATTTTCTGTCTTTATTTCTTGTTTCAACTCCTTAAGAATTTCGTTCTTAAGCTCATCTTTGACTTCCTGTTTAACATCAGCTTTCAGATCTTCTTCAGATTTATTTTCTCTTTCCATACATTGACCTAATCTCTCGAAAAGATTAAATTTCCTGTTCGTAATCGATTCGTTATAATTACCGATTTTAATACTGTCTGTTTCAGTTTTTTCTTGAGATTCTCTAAGTTTTTGTTCTTTTTCCATTTCGATATTTCTTTCTAAGTTTTGTACTATATCATCAACACTCCTTTTCAATTCTTCCAAGTTTCGCTCATTTTTGTCCATGATTTCACCATTTTCAACATTTAATCTGTTAGGAGTTTTTCTATGTTCATTCTGGATATCATCAGTCTCTTTCTTAATATCCTCCATCTTAATGTCATTATTTTTGACAATATTACTCACTTCCTTGTCCAGGTCACCTCCTTTATCGACATTTTCAATAACACTATTAAGTTCGTTAAGACTTCTGATACCATTGCTTATAGTTTCTTTCTGGTCGCCAATTAATTGTTCCTCGAACTCTTCTGGTTCCGCAGACTCCATGGCTTCAACGAAGATTCCACCAGATTTAGTTAAAGACCAATACCTCCTGAAACACCTATCTTCTCCGAAGGTAACGGCTCTGAGTTGGCCTACTGCAGTATTACTAGACTGCAGGTGATTTTCAGAAGTGTGTATTAGCTTTTCAAGTTTCTTAGATAACTCCTCAACAGACAACTTTGCGTCCTCTTCTTCTTCAGGTTGCGTTCCTACACTTTCATTGTCGCTCATTTCATGATCTTCATCCTCCAATAATTCGTCTTTATGTAAAATGTGGGGTGAATCAAGAGTACCATCCTCATGTGACTTCTCCAAAGCTTCAGTTTTAATTTTTCGATTGTGTAACACTCTGAGCTTACGAATTTTCTGATCCAATAACCACTTTTCCCTTTTGTGTTCAATCATTGTAGACAAGGAGCCCTCTATTTGCCTTAAGACAGCTTTATTTTGTAAAAGTTCGTTGCATATAAAGGCCAAAATAGCTGACTTGTCAGTAGGCGATAGCGCCATAAAAGGCTTGTCTTTTAAAATATCCGACATTTTGTATGTGGGATTGTCGTGCAGTAGTTCATAATAATGACCGTTCTTCCCGGATATAGTTTGCTGCATTTCTTCTTCGGTTTGATGATGGTCTGCAATTCTCTTTTCCCTATCCCTCTCAAAATGTACACCTGTCAGAGCTTTCACTTCACCAGTTGCGTTGGCGTACAAATAAATTCTGAGTATTTCGGACAAATTGGCAGGAGTAATATCAGCTTGACGTAAACTTTGACCAAGAATCGTAGTATGTCTTGCCGGATTTGGTATACC
This sequence comes from Pachyrhynchus sulphureomaculatus, assembly GCA_019049505.1. Classification (NCBI taxonomy): domain Eukaryota; kingdom Metazoa; phylum Arthropoda; class Insecta; order Coleoptera; family Curculionidae; genus Pachyrhynchus; species Pachyrhynchus sulphureomaculatus. Next base: position 239,670,331 of record CM032446.1, read on the forward strand.
AGGATCTTCGATCGCGCATACGAGGAGATGCGTCATCACGGAGAATAACTCTTCATCGTGCTCGAAATTATTATCATTTGATAATAAAGCTTGTTGTAAAGACTCTAATGTAGGTAAAGATTCCATGTCAAATCCTAGAGTTTCCCCAAAGTTATGCAAAAATTCGAAGACCATCAGAATATCCGCAAAGGGTTTGCCGGGCAACTTTAGGCCGGGGATTCGATCGTACTCTGGCAAAGGCTTTTGGTTTTGGAGTTCTAGATCTTCGCATGGTTTTCTTAATTCAGTGAGTATTTCGAGGTCGGCACGTCTTTGTTCTAGTTTCTTTTCTTTGTTCGCTTGCTTCTCGGCTAGCAACTGTTGCTTTCTCCTTTCCTTCTCTTCGAGTTTCCGGCGATTTTCCATCGCTTTGATCAGCGCCAAATGTTGCCGCCGTCTTTCTTTTTCCTAATAAAAAAAAAAGGATTATAACTAAGGCAAATAATATTTATACGAGTTTGTTAGATCATGCTATTAAATCAATATGTTTATATTTAAAAAGAACTTGTTACGAATAAAGCACATAAACAGCATTTATTTTAAATTAGTAATTTAATAATATTATAAAAAATCTAGAAATCTTTACGAAAATATAGGGGAGATTCCTGTGTCCCTTATCCTAATGTCAATGTATTAAAATTAGCTGTAGATTTTTTATCCCCCTCTATCGCCATAGGGATTAACTCTTTTTAGTATTAACCCAGTCGTCAGAGGCAAATTTTGACGAAAAGCTCTCCTTAAATGTTAACAGGCTACATTTTGGCATACAGGTAGTTTTTTGGACGTAAACACGGTAAAAAAAAGTTTGCTGCTCTAAAATGTACCCTAAGCCTACAAAATCGAAAATTAAATGAAAAATTAGGTTTTTCGCAAATATCTAGAAAAATGAGAAAGATATCGAAAAAGCAGATTATATATAAACCCCTTCAGTTGTAGTGGGAATCATGCTTCCAACCTCATTTATGAATAAATTAACGCTTTTATATACTGCACTGACTTAGCCATTACTTGATGGAGATCCATAATAACTAGGAATAAAAATTTAAACAAATGTTTAAAATCACCACTTATGTTTTTTATTGCTGATAATTGTTTCGACACACTGTTGTCTTCTTCTGGAGTACGATGTAAATTAACTAACAAAGTATGTTTTAGAATATATAGTTTACCTAATTACAAGTACTAAATTCATTAACAATATTTACCTTAATACCTAGAACAAGTTCAATAAAGGAGACCCTCCCCCATCTAATTGATCGTTGAGTAATAGACCTGAGGATTTTTTCTGATTAATTTCTACCTGTTCTAAACAATTCAGTAATTTTCCTTTCTTTCCGTTATGTAAAATTTTGAAATCTTCGTTGAATGTGTAATTTTCCTCTGTTAAATGTTTAGCGTAATGAGGTTTGTTTTTTTCAATCTAAAGCTTTGTTTATGTTCGTTTATTCTTTTATAAAAAGATCTGCCTGTTTGTCCTATATACGTTTTATTGCAAGTGCCACAGCATAATTCGTAAACCCCCGATTTATTTTCTTTTTTTGTTTTACTTTTATTATTTTTAATATGTTGAGATAATGTGTTATTTGTACCGAAAGTGATATTTACATGATTTCTATAGAAAAAATTTTGAATTTTATTAGTTAATTTTCCGGTATGAAATTTTTCTTTGTTTAGTTGTTTGTCTCTTCCATAAACCAACATACTCTAACCACCCGTTCACACATAAAATCTCGGCTTATAATAGTTTCATCCATAGACTAATAAATACACCATTAACGGAAGAAAATTTTCAGAAAGAATTAAGGGGACCCCGAAGGCTACCTTATCCTTATGAGCGAGGTTGCTCACTTTCGGTACCGATTCCTCGGGTTCTAAATGGGTTACTGATGTAATTTTTTTTTACTGGATTAAGGGTATCCTGTTGTATTAGTGTTCGAAATTTCATTTAAATATACTCGTTACTTTTTTTTAATTTGAGTTAAAAAATGTACTTTTTTTTCTGTCACTCATGATTTTTTTTCTTGCCTTCTACTAAATCCACGAACGTGAAATTGCGGGCAAATAATCCTCTAACATCATTAAATATTTCCACAAAGTTTAGTAAGGTTTGGGTGTTTACATTTTGAGAAACGTGTACCGAAAGGTCAAAAACCACAACTTTTCAGGACGAGCGATTTTCAATGAGCGCGGGTTCGTCTCTGATACAGCGCCACGACCGGACCTTTTTCTTGTTTTTCGGCGTTTCATTACCTACCGAAACTATCGATTATTAGCGTAGAAAACATCGATTTTTTTCTATTGCTAGAGGAAACCTTGGAAACCTGCCAGTTTGGTTGTAAACGTGTAAATCTGACTATCTGTGAAGTGAAAAGTACTAACTTTTTTTTTTTTCTTAAATTTTTTAAAAGTACTTCTAGTTAAGATAAATTGATGAAAATTGTCTTAAATTGTGCAGAAAAGGTTGAACTTTGATTTAAAGCAATAAAAAAAATGATAATTTTAAAATTTTCGGCCTTCGGGGTCCCCTTAAATATTATAAAACAAATTAGTATAAACAATGGATACAGGAGCGATTTCGTAGATAATATTTTAATGAAAAAACAATTTAAAAAAGCAATAGGAATGGTTTACCCTTACAAACAACTAAACAAAGAAAAATTTCATGCACTCACTTATACCGGAAAATTAACTAATATAATTCAAATTTACCATCAAACCATAGAAATCATGTAAATATTACTTTCCGTACAAATAACACATTATCTCGACATAATAAAAGTAAAACAAAAAAAGAAAATAAATCGGGGGTTTACGAATTATGCTGTGGCACTTGCAATAAAACGTATATAGGACAAACAGGTAGATCTTTTTATAAAAGAATAAACAAACATAAACAAAGCTTTAGAATGAAAAATAACAAATCTCATTAGGCTAAACATTTAACAGAGGAAAATCACACATTCAATGAAGATTTCAAAATTTTGCATAACGGAAAGAAAGGAAAATTACTGAATTGTTTAGAACAGGTAGAAATTAATCAGAAAAAATCCTCAGGTGTATTACTCAACGATCAATTAGATGGGGGGGTGGGTCTCCTTTATTGAACTTGTTCTAGATATTAAGGTAAATAATGTTAATGAATTTAGTGGTTGCAATTAGGTAAACTATAACACATGGGCTGAAAAGTCCCGGGCCTAACACATAGATGGCGCTAGTTTTATTGCAGTCACCTTTTTTTCAGTTAATACTAACCTTCAAAAGACAGCTGTTAAAATTTCATGATAATCTATTCATTAGTTTGTGAGTTATTGTGCTAAGAGTGACGCTACTTTTGTTATTTTCAAAACAATGGATCAAAAACAATTTCGTGTTTTTAATTTTACACTGCTTCTTGATGGGAAAAAATACCGTTCAAGCGAAGCAATGGCTTGAAAAGTGTTATGGGGACTCCGCTCCATCAGAAACAACAATAAAACGTTGGTTTGCTGACTTCAAACGTGGTCGTAGAGACACCGATGATGCAGAACGCAGTGGACGTCCAAATGAGGCGGTAACACCAGAAAACATCAAAAAAAATCCATAAAATCGTTTTGAATGATCGAAAAGTGAAGTTGCGTGAGTTAGCTGACATCGTAAAGATATCAAAAGAACGTGTTGGCTTTATATTGCATGAGCATTTGACTATGAGAAAGCTCTGTTCAAAGTGGGTGCCGCGTTTGCTCACTGTTTATCAAAAACAAGAACGTGTTGATGATTCTGAGCAGTGTTTGGCCATTGTTAGAGCGGCGCTGGAATGATTGCGTTGCTCTTGATGGAGATTACGTTGATGAATAAAGCTAATTTTGAACCAAAAAAAACCGTGTTTTCTTTGTTAGGCCCGGGACTTTTCAGCCCATGTGTTATATTCTGAAACATACTTTGTTAGTTAATTTACATCGTGCTCCAGAAGAATACAGTGTGTCGAAACAATTGTCAGCAATAATAAACATAAGTGGCGATCCTAAACATTTGTTTAAATTTTTAGTCCTTGCTTCTATATACCACTAAATATTGTGAAATTGACAGATATTGACAAAATGACAGATTTGAAAAATTCAAAATGGCGGATCTAATATGACGGCCAGAGAGTATGTAATTCATTTAATTTCTTCGAGTATTTTAAAATTTTTGTGTTTTCAGTAACTGTTTTCTTTGTACTTGGATGCTTAAATGAAATACAAATATGTTGTACCTAAAGTTTTATCTTTCATTTCCCACTTCCCACCTCAAATAATTTTTTTTATTTTAAGTTTAAGTTGTATGATTGATAATAAGCAAAAAATACGTTTATCATAAACACTTTTTTAGCCCGCCTCGGTGGCGTAATGGGTTAGAAGCCTGCCTATGAAACCGATGGTGTGTGTGTGAATGAGTGTGAATTGTCCCATCAAAGCATATGAAAAGCTTAAAGCTAAAATACAGTCGACACTCTATATAGTGAAAGACCAAAATGTTGACCGAAATTTCACTATAGAAAGTTTTTCACTACATAAAGAAAAAATCCGTATATATTGCTATGTATTAAAATATTCTAGGTCTTGAAAAAATTGCACTATAAAGAGTTTTTCACTATAAACAGTGTCGACTGTATTTAAATATATAAAATCTCTATAAGGTTATGGACGTAGATTCCAGACTCACTTAGTTGTGGACCTTGCTGGGAAATATAAAGGTTTTTTTTTTTATGGGTCTAGCACACGTGCTGCAGGGAAGTCCCTAAAGCGCTCCAGGAGCGGCATGTGTGCGGAAATAGCGATTCACGTTGTTCTTGAATCGCTGTAAATTGTACTCGGTGGGAAACACAGCGCTGGGCAAATTATTCCGAAGGGATGATGTTCTCCATATAAAAGACTGTTTGAAAAGCGTTGTACGCGGAGTAACAAGCTGAACCTCATACGGATGTGAAGCACCAGCACGATATTTCTAACATGTACCGCTTTGGGAGGAATTAAGCGGGCTACATCCTTCGAACACTTTCCATGAATATACTTGTAGAACAGACTCAAGTCGCCAACCGTTCTTCCAGCGAATCAAGGCCGCCGGTTAATTCCGGGTCTCCAATCAGACGGACATCTCTTCTCTGAACAGAATCCAAGAAATGCAGTGTATGTTTGGGAGCGAAGCCCCAAACGTGGGAGCAGTATTCCATAGTTGGTTGAATTTGAGCTTTGTAAAGAATTAACAGTTGTGGGGTGTAAAGCTTTCTGGTTCGAAATAATATTCCCAACTTTTGAGAAGCTCTCCTTGCTATGCCTGCAACATGTTCATGCCAGGACATATTTGCTCCCAAACTAACGCCCAACAAATTGAGCGACGATGCAAGGGGAAAGGAGTGCCCCCACATAACTATGTCGGGTTCAGCAACGTTAAAACTTTTTTAGAAAAAACTGCCGTCTGGGTTTTTGTAGCGTTAAATTCCACTTGGTTATTGTCACCCCAAGATAGAACTTCTTCCAGGTCTTTGTTAAGTTGGGTTTGAAACATAATCCGACATTCGGCCAAATAGTCCTGGCAGCTGTGGCCGTAAAACGGAGAAAAAACAACCACTTTTTTAAGAGCAAAATTACAAAAAAAGAGAAAGTTTTTTTATTGGTTTTCTAATATCAAGTATACTTTTAACTGTAACTAGATTGTCAGACTTTTTTTGATCATTTTGTACTGCTTTGAACGTAAAACTGCCGGCGGCGCACTACATCAGGCAAATTTTCATATTTTAAAACTCAATTTTTAAATAACACAGACAATGTGGGTATTTTGAATTATTCTTATATTGAAACTTAAGGTATAATAATGAAATATGCACAAGGATTTTTTTTCATGCAAACGAAAATTTCGTTTTAAGTTTTACAAATTATAAAGCAACAAAAATAAAAACTATTCGTATCATCGGAAAGCTGAAAGTTTCCCGTTCAAAAGCTATCTTTTAATTTTTTTTACACTCTAAAAACAAGTAATATTGATTAACCTTCGAGCGGTGCGCGTAGACTTTCAAAAAAAACTTTTAAATCACCTATCCGAACTTTTAATAATCACGCTAATTAAAAAAAATCTGGAAAAAATCTACATACTATTTTTTTTGTAAAAATTTCCGCTCTTTCACGTGGTGCTATTAGTTTTTCGATATCTTTTTTATTTTTCGAGATATTACAGAAAAATCGAATTTTTGATTTTGTTTTGGTTTTTGTGGGCTTAGCTGGAAACAACACCTCAACGAAAAGAGTAATAAATTCTACACGTCCCGTTGGGCCAGTAGGAAAGCTCTGGGCAAAACTTGGCGTACGCAACCCAAGGTTGCTCTATAGATATACGGGGCGGTGCTATTGCCTAGATTAACGTCCGCAGCAGTGATTTGATGGTCCAGAGTGGCACGGTGGAGTCAAAGAACCTACTGCGCAGCCTAAAGGGGAACTTTAGGACGGCAGTGGGGACTATGAGAACGACACCAACTGAGGCGCTAAAGGTAGCACTCGGTGTCCCTCCACTGAACCAGTTCATCATCTACACGGCGAGATTAACAGCGTGCAGACTGAAATGTCAAGGCGAATGGAGGAATGGGGACCGGGGACACTCAGGTCTGAAATTCCTCCACGAACGCCCATTCGTCTTAAAACAAGATAAAATCACGAAAAAAAGACAAGTGAAGTCTTCTTCTATCCATATTCTTGAGGACATGCAAAAGCTCCTGAACAGGCCGAATACCGACATTTGCTATACTGACGGTTCAGGAGCTAATGACCGTTTTGGGGCGGGAATCTTTTGCCATAAATTAAACCACAGGGAAAGTATATGAAGTGTTAGCCATCCTCAGATGTGTAAAAATACAAATCTCGAAAGGGACAAATAATATGAAAATTTTAATCTGCTGCGACAGCAAAGCAGCTATACAAGCTCTTGCCAAATTCACCATGGGCAACTTCCTGATCAGGGAATGTGTACAAGAACTAAACACATTAGAAAGTAGCAATGAAGTTACCCTAATGTGGGTACCAAGCCACCAAGGCATATCTGGAAATGAAATAGCGGACGAACTAGCCAAAAGAGGCACCTTAGAGGACCCGCCTGAACAGGTTGTAGGAGTTCCATTCGCACCAATTCTCTTGGACTACAGGAGTGGGTGTCGTCTAACCAAACTCCTTATGAAACAAACTACGACAGGTAGAACAAAGGAACTCTTGTTGATGTCAAAACAAAAGTTACGTCTGAGTATAGGACTCCTTACGAGACATGTGGCACTACAGGCCCATCTATATAACCTTAAATTGACTGAGCGGAAAACATGTCGGCTGTGAGAGGGAGAAAGTGAGGACAGTACACATTCTGTGCGAATGTCCTGCACTAATTGTCAAGAGATATAATAGATACTGGGCTCAACTATTCTGTGAACCCAAAGATATACAAGAGGTCAGGGTGAGTAGCCTACCTGTATGTCTTTTGGCAAAAAATGGCAGACTAGGACTGCGACCCTGACTCGACTCAGTGGGGAGTCACAGAAGAACTTTTAGATCTAGGTGACACCAGAGAGTCAAGGTACCACCCACTCATTTTACTACTACTACTTATTACTACTTGTGGGCTTAGCGTACATCAAACTTTAGCAAACGTTCAAAAAACTACCTGTGTGCCAAAATGCACCCCGTTAACATTTAATGAGAGATCAAAACCCCTGGCGATTGGGCTATATATCTTTATGGAGATATCGGCGGGGATGACATGGTAACTGTCAACGTTGTTCAGTCCCGAAACAAACATTTGTATTTCACGGTACGTTTAAAGCAACGCGGTAGTGCTACTCACAACACTCGAATCGAACCGGTGACTATGCGCTTACTATGCAGACTACTGATCCACTAAGTCACCGAGGTCAGAAGTAGTAGATGCTAGTAGATGTAGCTTTATCTCAAATAATGCTTCCTTTAAAATAAACTAACGAAAGATTTGATCCTTTCTACTTGTCACCGGTACGTGTGTGTACCATACTCTTTTTTAGAGTATCTTTGCAAATGACCTTTAAAAATTAATACATTGACAAAGGAAACATCCACAAAATGGTTCTTATTCTCGAATATTTCTGATAATGATTGAAAGGACCACTAAATAAAGGGCTTGTATGTAAATGTCGAAAAGTATTCAAACAACTATTACCTGTTAGTGATATAGGCCAAAATATATTAATTTGTAATGAAAGACTAATTTTTGTCAAATTTCCACTTTATGTAATTTCACTGAAACTGTATGATGCGTTTCGCTATACTATAGCCAGACAGGTATCTTTTTGTTCGTTTAATATGATGTCTGAATTTTTAATTCTGTTTATTTCTAAATTTTCTAATAGGTTTAATTTTACGCCTTTGTTTTGTATGTGTAGAATTTTAAATTTATCATCAAAAAGATGATTTGATTCTGTTAAATGATTACTGTACGCTGAGTCAGTTTTGTTTTTTAAATAGCTTCTTTTATGTTCTAAAATCCGAGTTTCGAATGAGCGACCTGTCTGACCTATGTAACTTTTATGACAAGAACCACAATTCAACTGATACACTCCAGATTTTTTTGATCTATTTTGTTTTCCCTTTGAGTTTTTAATGAATTTTCCTAACGAGTTATTTGTTCTAAAAGCTATGTTGATATTATATTTGTTTAAGTGGTTTTTCATTTTCTCTGACGTGTTACCAAAATAGGTTAAAACATTATATTTTTTCCCTGTGTTTTCTTCCTTGGGGTATACTAAAGAAATAGCTTTATTTTTTTAATTTTTTGTTTAGAATTGAGTCTATGGAGTTAGGAGAATATCCGTTGGTAACAGCAATTTGTTTTATTAGATTTAATTCTTTATTAAAATCATCTACAGATAAGGGGACACTTACAAGTCTATGCAACATACTGTGGTAAGCTGCCAATTTGTGTTGTAGGGGGTGAGCTGATTTTATGTTTATTGTACTATCTATACGTGAGGGTTTGTGAAAAATAGAGAATTTGTGTTTGTTGTAATGTCTGGTTATCGTTAAGTCAAGAAAATTAATTTTATTGTCGACTTCTAGTTCCATAGTGAATTTAATATTTTTATGTATTGAGTTTATATAGTTAAAAACATTGTCAAGTACCATTAAAACAAGCAAAGATATCGTCTACATATCGGTACCAATACAAAAATGATTTGCTAAATTCTTGTCGATGTATTTGTTTTTTTAGGTTATCCATGAATATTTCTGCTAAAAGCGGGCTAAGTGGACTACTCATTATAAGACCCTTAGAACTATTATAAAACGTATTATTAAAGTAAAAATAATTTGATTGAGGCTCGTGTTTAATAAATTTAGTATGTCTTGTTGTATAACGACATTAACTTTATTTTTGATTAGGAATGTTTTTTATGATTTATACTGTTTCATCCGGGGGTATGCTAGGGAAAAGATTTTGGACGTCAAATGATACTAGTTTTGAATTATCTGGTAGAAAGACGTTGGAAATTTTTTCCGTTAATTCTAACGAATTTTTTATTGTGTAAGGTGGGATGAAGTTAATGTTTTAATGATATCTATGAGAAATTTTGAGAGTTTGTAAGCTGGGGCCGATATGTAGGAGGCTAGTATACCCCAAGAATGAAAACACAGGGAAAAAATATAGTGTTTTAATCTATTTTGGTAACACGTCAGAGAAAATTAAAAACCACTTAAACAAATATAATATCAACATAGCTTTTAGAACAAACAACTCGTTAGGAAAATTAATTTAAAACGCAAAGGGAAAACAAAATAGATCAAAAAAATCTGGAGTGTATCAGTTGAATTGTGGTTCTTGTCATAAAAGTTACATAGGTCAGACAGGTCGCTCATTCGAAACTCGGATTTTAGAACATAAAAGAAGCTATTTAAAAGACAAAACTAACTCAGCGTACAGTAATCATTTAACAGAATCAAATCATCTTTTTGACGATAAATTTAAAATTCTACACATACAAAACAAAGGCGTCAAATTAAACCTAGTAGAAAATTTAGAAATAAATAGAATTAAAAATTCAGACATCATATTAAACGAACAAAAAGATACCTGCCTGGCCCATGGTAACTCACATTTATTCAACTTATACAATTAATATTCAGAATGGATTTCCCATCAATATTCATTAGCATATAGTATTAATTTTATTACCTATCTACCTTAGAGTATTTGTATACATGTAACAACACTAATAGTCAATATCATTTTGTATCAGACGAAAACTATAGTATAGCGAAACGCGTCATACAGTTTTAGTGAAATTAAATAAAGTGGAAATTTGCAAAAATTAGTCTTTCATTACATTCGTTATGAATTTCCATCAAGTAACAGCCACAACAATTCAAAAATTATATTAATTTTAATGATAATATTACATATAACCGTAAATTTCAAAGAAAAGTAAGAAAAATAACCTAACTGAACCTAAAATAACTAGAACAATTTGTTAAAATATAGCTCAGATGTTCAAATGATTTGACAGAAGTTGAAGTAGACCTTACGTCATTAAATCACTACATAATTTTGCCGAACCGAATCTTTAGTTTTATTCCGGAAACCGTGAAACAAATCTACCATTATGAAGCCAAGATCTTTAACCAATAAAAATATTGGTCTCTTACTTAACAAAATAAGTAGTATTTGGAATATTATTGATAAAATACACACGACAAAAAATAAGGGAGATTCATTAGCCTTGAGACTAATTTCAGGCGCGTTTTTTTCTTTTTTTTTTTTTTTTTATTGGTCTAGCACACGTGCTGCAGGGAAGTCCCTAAAGCGCTCCAGGAGCGGCACGAGTGCGGAAAAAGCGATTCACGTTGTTCTTGAATCGCTGTAAATTGTACTCGGTGGGAAACACAGCGCTGGGCAAATTATTCCAAAGAGATGACGTTCTCCATATAAAAGATTGCTTGAAAAGCGTCGTACGCGGAGTAACAAGCTGAACCTCATACGGATGCGAAGCACCAGCGCGACGTGTATTTCTAATATGCACCGCTTTGGGAGGAATTAAGCGGGCTACTTCCTTCGAACACTTTCCATGAAAATACTTGTAGAACAGACTCAAGTCGCCAACCGTTCTTCGATGTTCTAGCGAATCAAGGCCGCCGGTCAATTCCGGGTCCCCAATCAGACGGACCGCTCTTCTCTGAACAGAATCCAACAAATGCAGTGTGTGTTTGGGAGCGGAGCCCCAAACGTGGGAGCAGTATTCCATAGTTGGTCGAATTTGGGCTTTGTAAAGAATTAACAGTTGCTGTGGGGTGTAAAGCTTTCTGGTTCTAAATAATATTCCCAATTTTTGAGAAGCTCTCCTTGCTATGCCTGCAACATGTTCATGCCAAGACATATTTGCTCCCAAACTAATGCCCAACAAATTGAGCGACGATGCTAGGGGAATGGAGTGCCCCGACATAACTATGTCGGGTTCAGCAACGTTAACTTTTTTAGAAAAAACTGCCGCTTGGGTTTTTGTAGCGTTAAATTCCACTTGGTTACTGTCACCCCAAGATAGAATTTCTTCCAGGTCTTTGTTAAGTTGAACGACCTCCTGCTGTCTGCGGATATTCGCCTGAGCAGCCGATGTCCGAGCGTTCAAGGTGAATGAAGAGACAAGCGTACTGTCATCTGCAAAGCTATAGATTGGATTCCCGGTCTTTTCCAGCAGATCGTTAATGTAAATGAGAAAGAGAGTAGGAGACAGTATGGAGCCCTGGGGCACACCGGCGTTGATAGTGAGGGTGTTAGAAAGAAATCCGTCGACCGCCACTCGTAAAGAACGCTCTCTGAGGAAACATGAGAGCCACAAACAGAATCTTTCAGACATACCATAAGAGCGCAACTTAGCCAACAGTCCATCGTGCCAAACACGGTCGAATGCCTTGGATATGTCAAGAGCAACCGCTCGAGATTCTCCAAAGTGTTCAATTGCGTTGTTCCAAACATGTGTTACATAGGTCAGAAGATCTCCTGTTGATGTATGCTTACGAAAACCATATTGGTGATCGCTAATAATATTGAATCGTTCAAGATATTTTAGAAGATGCTCATTGATAACCTTTTCCATGACTTTCGATATTATTGAAAGCAGTGCAAGTGGTCGGTAGTTATTTGGCAAGGTCTTCTTACCTTTTTTAGGTATCGGCTGAACCGTGGCACATTTCCAGCAGCATGGAAATATTCCCTTTCTGTAGGATAGGTTAAAAAGTCTACAGAAAACTGGTGTTAGTTCCCTTGCACAGTTTTTGAGAACTATGGCAGGTATTCCGTCAGCGCCATCGGGCATCCTTGACTGCAATATGGGAATAGTAGGTGGTGTTTTTTTCCTTGGAAATCGACAGTAGAATGTGAAGCAAAGAGTTCAGCCAACAAGTTCGCTCTCTCAACAGGTGTGGTTGCAATGGAATTATCTGGTCGTGTGAGTGGTGGTATGGTCGATTTGGTAAAATTTTGACTAACTGCCTTAGCGACTGCCCAAAAGGACCTGGAATTGCTGGGACAAGCGAGAAGTTTGTTTCTAATTCGTTGATTGTGTGCCTCCTTGGTTTCGTCGATAATTCCCTTGCATCTGTTCCGGGCATGAACAAAGATGTTTCGATTTAAGGTGTTAGGATTTTCACGCCATTGTCGGTAGGCAATATGTTTAGAAGCAACAGCTTCTTTGCATTTTCGGTCGAACCAAGGCTTGCCGTTGGAGGAGCATTTCTTCGAAAAAGGGATGTAAGCTTCCATACCAGCCAAAATAACATCGGAGACCTCCTTGGCGCAGTCAGATGGGTTATCGGATCGAAAACAAACGTCCATCCAAGGGAAAGTTCGAAAGTATTCCATGAGATCTTCCCATTTAGCAGATTTGTAGTGCCAAATCTTGCGCGGCCTAGGCGCCTCTCTGTCACTGATTGGCAGGATACTCGATGTCGAAAGCAGTTTATGGTCGGAAGAACCTAACGGCGGATTTACGGTGACCGTGTAAATCTCCGGATTGGTGGTTAAAAACAGATCAAGAAGACTGGCGAACTCCCCGTCTCGATCAGGGATCCGTGTTGGTTCGTCAATAAGCTGAGTTAAGCCATAACTGATTGAGAATGATTCAGCTTCACGACCTTGTTCGTCGGTAGTATTTGAATATTTGAGCCAGTTGATATTGTGGACATTAAAGTCGCCCAGGATGGCAATTTCGGCACTTGGATAGTTACTTTGTAAATGATCGATGGTGTCTGCAAGAGAAGCGAAAAGTGTTCGAAAAATTGGTATCACTTGGTGGTCGATACAGGATACAGATGAACCTTGTGGTTTGTTGAGTCGTTATTTTTAACCACATAACATCAAAGTTTGGGGGCTCCAGAGCTTCTTCTCGTTGGCAAGAGAGGTCGCTTCTGACAAAAAGACAGATTCCAAAGTTACGCCTAAATCGGGAATAGAAGTCGTACCCAGGATAAAGATAGTTGACCGTGCTGGTCGATGGACTGACCTTGGTTTCACATAGAGCGAGTACATGAGGTTTATCTGATTGCAGGTGTTGATGCACTGAATTTATGTTCGAGTGTATAAGTGAAACAAGAAAAAATATTTCAAATGCAATTGTCATCTCACAGCCACAAAAAAATCCACCCTACTGTTTTGAATGACCGCAAAGTGAAAGTGAGAGAGATAGCTGAAGATATCAACAGAACGCGTGAGGCATATTTTGTGGGTGCCACGCACTCTCACGACTGATTAAAAACAGCAACGTGTCCAAGATTCAGAACGCTGTTTGGTACTGTTTCGGCGGAATCCAAAGAAATTCTTGCATCGAATCGTAGTCCAATAGGCAGTCCGCAGGGTGGCTGTAACCGCACGACAGCCAACCGAAGCGTCCAAAGAAATAATTTTTTTATTCCATTATCAAATTCGCAAATGCGTTCCTTCACACTTAGACTTAGGACAGGTCCAAAAAAAGTAGTCTTTGAAATTTGGAGCATGCTTAAAGGCAAGCAGGCTAACAACATTAATAAGACATATATAAGAAGGAACGAATTTGCGAATTTGACAATGGAATTAAAAAATGGAAACAAACATCCCATTATCTCAGAAACTGTTTAGAGCAATATTTACCAAGAAAGCTTTTTTAGACAGGAGAAGTCGGAGAATACGAGTATTTAATTAAAAATATCATACAGAGTGGTATAAAAAAGTTATGACAATTTAAAAATATACACAGTGCATTAAGTGGCGTCCCCTACAATTTACAACAAAATCGTGAGCGATTTTCGATTTCTCATCTCAGAAAAACCCCTTAGCACCAAATCTTGTACAAATAGTACAATTATTAAGAAAGTTACTTTGGAAAAAGTAAAATAAAAGTATAACTTGACACCCTGCATCTCAAAAATTACGAATTTTGGGACTAAGGTAAGTTGGGTTAAATGGTCATATTTTCATCCCAGAAATCCACAGTAACTCTATGTACACGGAATACTGGGATACCATGTATAGGTAGAAATACAGTATAAATCATTATTTGCTCCGGAAAAGTTGAGAACAGGCTGAAAAATGCGATAGAATAGGAGCGTCTCGACGCAGTCAGTGTATACCTGGCGCGCCGAACGTGCAGATGCCGTATACTTACTGTCTCCGCCAAGAACTAGCTGTGTATTACGAATTAGCTGTGCGTCGACATCCGGATTCTATTAAAGAAATGAGAAGGGCTATATGGGCGGGCAACTTACTTCCATAAATTCTCCATCGATGATAATCCGCAGCATTCAAAGTGCCCACCAGGAGCCGACTCGTGGTGTAAATATCGTAAGACAGAAGCGACTAAGTTTAGACAATTTTAAGCGTCCAGCTTTAGATATAGACATTCAACCTTCTTTAAAATCTATCCATGAAGATCTAACCTCAGAGGATTTACTTGAAAGATGCTTGGGAGCAGTAGCAGGAGTTCCTTTACCAATGCCCTTACAATAGTTTTTAAGAATTGCGAAAGAAATTTTCAATTTAAATCTAGAAGACATAAATAAGATAGATAAAAAAGGAGAGTAAATATCGCCTAGAGCGAGACAAAGTTACTCTCCACGGACAAAGGATCCAAACTCGAGACTGTGCAACGCATCACCGAAGGGCCGCCGGTGCTCTGCCTAAGCACGAGAAGGATAGGAGCTGGTGAATTGCCCGTAAAGGAGCAGAACCAAAAATTAATGTACAATACAATGTATGGAGCAGGCATCACTGATTGAAGGTAATAGGCTATGTTTTATAAAAAACGATCTATTTTATGAACTCTTGCTTAAGGGAAGTATTGTAACCGTGAAAATAATCACCCTCCAACACTCTTGTATTTCTTACGTGCTCATTTCAGAGCGAAATGAGATAAAATTATAAATTTGGGATAAATATAGTATTATAAAGTGAGGAAGGAACCTATAATTTTTGAGCAATATTACTTTTTTATTTTATATATTTTCAAAATTATTACGAAAGTTTTTCTTTGTTTTTGGTTGCGGTAATAAACACATTTTCAGCCCAAATATTTACAATTAAACATATAAAAAGGTAATGGAGTAAGCGAAGATGTTAAATTGGTTGGTTTATATGATTTCGAAAAAAAAAAAATGGCTTATTCTACACCTGAATGGCTATCGTCGGTACTACTTTTATAATCATTCATTAATATTTAACATATTTTTAAACAACTGCAAAAATAAGTAAGTTCGAAAATTTCGCCATTTTGTTTGCTTTAAAAAAAGACCGCAAATTACCAGACTATCCTCTTAATTTTTTATGCTTATACAATTATACAGGGTGAGTCAACGATAGAGTAAAGTTCATTATCTCATTTGTTTCGGGAATGATGAAAAAAATGTTAAATACAATAGTTGAAGGAATGTTAAGGTGCACAGTTTAAAATAATTTTTGAGTATACAGGATACTTCAAAAAAGTGTGGCCGATATAACATGTTTTTTTTAAATGGAACAACCTATTTTCTAATTTATTCTATTCTAATTATTAAATTCGCTGTAAAATTTTATAACTTTTTTATTAATAATGTTATATACCTAAACATAGTAGTTTTTATAATATTTCAATTTTTTTAAAAATTAGTTTTCAGTTTTGTAAAAAATTGCCAGTAGCGCCATTGTTTCTAAAGATGGAATATTCATATTTGGTACGAGCGTTCAATAGACATGAAAAAAAAGATATATGTAAAGAAATTTGAATTAGAGGCTATAGGGTATTCAAAACAAATTTATGCATTTTGACTATTTTAAATTGAAAAGTCTTAAATTTTTTAAAAGGCACACCCTGTATATTATTATTTTTTTCTGATAGATTTTACAAAAATCCTCGAACTTTTATTAAGTATCTCATATACCTATTTCTAATAGTTTTCAATTTATTTTGAATTTTTCATTTTTTACTCTTTACCCCAGAAAAAATAATAATATACAGGGTGTGTCATTTTAAAAATTTGAGATTTTTCAATTTAAAATAGTCGAAATGTATAAATTTATTTTGAACACCCTGTAGCATCTAACTCAAATTTCTTTACATACAGTCCCTGGCCAAATTATTAGACGCACCGTATTTTTTTTTAGTAATTTTATGTTTCTTAAGAGTTTTTTATGCAATAATGGTATATTTAAACTACAATATTATTGATTTTTATTTAAAAGAATTGTTGTAGACTACATATTTGTATTTATTTTTAACATAGGGCAACACTGTCTTGACAAAGTGATACATGAACGTAAATAAGTACAAACCTGTATCAGTCGCGATCGGAAACGAGTCAGGTACGGACATGTTTCTGTGGCTTTATGGACTGTGATTGTTTGTTTAACAGTTTTATACTACTCAGTTATTAGTTTATTTTGTATGCAGTGTTTTAAAAAAGTAATTGGACTATTTTCATTATGGGTAGAAAAGGCGATCTTTCACCACGTAAAAAAGCTGAAGTGAAGGCCCTTGTGATTGCGAAAACATTTACAAACCGAGAAATATCACGAAGATTGGAGGTTTCTGAAGCTAGTGTACGACGCATAAAAAAGAAAAATTGAGCCAGGGAAGGAATTATTAAGCCCGAAAAGAAAGAAAAGATGCGGTAGAAAACCAATTTTCACTCCACGGTCAGAGAGATGTTTGAAGAAAATTTGTGTAGAAAACAGATTTGCTACCACAAAGGTAATAAAATCACAACTCCAGGATGCTAGCGTAAATGCTTCTGAGCGCACTGTTCGAAGAAAATTGAAAGAATTAGATTTTAAGGCCTGTCGCCCCGCCAGGAAGCCCAAGTTAACAGCTGCAATGAAAGCAAAGCGCCTGAAGTGGGCCAAACAATGGCAAGACAAAGATGTGGACTTCTGGAGATCGATAAGATACAGCAATTTAATCAATAATTGATACATTATTATCATTTTCAGTTAAATAAAGCAAATAAACATGGAAGTTTATATATTTTTCCTATTTTTGACAGGTCTGCTTCAGTGACGAAAGCACATTCGAAATTTTGCAGAATAAAGCTCAGTATGTGCGTCGTCGTCATGGAGAAAAGTTTCATCCTGATTGTGTCGTCCCAATGGTTAAACATCCCACCAAAGTGATGATTTGGTCAGTCATCAGCGGCAAGGGCATTGGACGTCTGTACGTCGTCAAAGGAATAATGAGGCAAGATCAGTACAAAGAAGTATTACAAAATCGGTTGATTCCGCAGCTCAGAGAATGGTTTCCAAAATCCAAAACCATTCACTTTCATGCAAGATGGAGCTCCCTGCCACACTGCTCGGTCTGTTAAAGCTTTTTTGGCAGAAAAAAATATCCCTCTGTTGGATTGGCCGGGTAATAGCCCTGATATAAACCCCATTGAAAATGTGTGGGAGCTGATGAAAAGAGAAGTGGCTAAAGATGTGATTACCAACAAAATCCAGCTCCTAGAAAAGATTATTCATGTGTGGAATCATCATCCTCAAATGCAGGAGACAGTACAATCTTGCATGATAGCATGCCGCGCAGAATTAAAGCTTTGATAGCGGCTAAAGGTGGCTCAACTAAATATTGACTTTTACTAACATTAATTTCATTTTTCTTTAAAACTTAATAAACTTATGCTTTTCTAAATTAATGCTGTTTTATTTATGTCAAATAAATAGGTAATTGATTGGATAATATAAAAATAAAAAAACAAATCAATTTAAAATAATAAAACGGTACAATATCACTCGGTAATTAATATTTTACATGAAATCTTGCAGTGCGTCTAATAATTTGGCCAGGGACTGTATATCTTTTTTTTCATTTCTATAGAACTCTCGTACCAATTATAAGTATTACACCTTCAGAAACAATGGCGCTACTGGCAATTTTTTACAAAACTGAAAACTAGTATTTTTTTTTAAATGAAATATTAGAAAAACTACTAGGTTTAGGTATATAACATTATTAATAAAAAAGTTATATAATTTTAGGCAGAATTTAAAAATAAATCAGAAAGTTAAAAAAACATATTTTATTCGGTCACACTTTTTTGAAGTACCCTGTGGACCTTAACATTCCCTAAAATTGTGTTTAACATTTTTTCGTCATTCTCGAAACCAATGAGATAATGAACTTTACTCTATCGTTGACTCACCCTGTACAATGTCCAAGCTACACGATCGCAGAGTCTTTAAATCATTAGCACCGCCCTCCTTTCAACTTACTACGCAATTCTGTCAAATCGATTTAAATGTCCGAGGGTGGGGAAGAGAAAACAACAATTATATACAAGTCCTTTACCAGTAAATTAATAAGCCATAAACATAACCCCTAAAACATAACTTTAACCATATTTATTAAACCGAAAAATTGAACACAAAACCATCACCGTTAATGTTAAAATATCTCAACAGCAAATAATTATAAGAAAGCTTTTTACCAACGAAAGAGAAGCAAATGTTACTCAAAATACGTGCGCAACAGAAAGATAGAAATAAGAAAATGACACTCAAAGAAGTTTTCCATACCAACTCAACAGTGTAGAGCATTTCTCGTTGTTTATTGATCTCCTGTATGTAAATCTAGGGAGAGAAAAAAACTGCGTAACAGTATTTACAAAAGCTATGGGTAACATATAAGCACACGAACACACACATTGATCCTATGAAATTATGTAAAAACTTGTCATTTACGGAAAATTACACCGGTCGACAAAAAAAAAAACTAATAAAAAATACTGGGGCTGGGTATTATAATCCTACATAAACTCCTGGACAAAATTAACGCAACAATCTGAAAATTAATTTATCTTTTTCTTATGTCAGTTTTAAAAGTTTATCGAGTATTTGAATAGTAGGCTATGCATATTTTGTTTCGTTGTTCATGACAGAAATCAAAACAATTTGTTTAGATTTACAGTTTTAAAGAATTTTTTAGAAGATAAACAATTTTCTGTAATAATGCGACAATTTTCTTTAAAAGTAAGCTTATAAATTGTTCCCTTTGGACGAGGGATATTGTCAAAGTTATGTTGCCAATTTGTTAGGCAAACATCGTTCCACAATAAGTCATATGGTAAGACGCTTGAATGAAGTAGGAACTTATTCTAGAAGGCTAGGGCAAGGGCGAAAACGCACTAGCGACCTAGATGAACGTTTTATAAGACAATATGCTTTAAGAAACAGGACTGTCACTAGTTCTATAATAAGAAACGAACTTGAAGCTGTTCGCAATGTCACAATTTCTTCTAAAACAGTTAGAAGACGATTAAATGAAGCTGGATTAAACAGTATGAGACCAGCCACTGCGACCTTGCTTACTAGAGAGAACAGAGTTGCCAAGTTACGTTTTGTTCGAAATCACGAAACCTGGTCTGTGGATGATTGGAAACAAGTTTTCTTCACAGATGAAACTAGGGTTAGTCTAAAACATCCAAATGGTCGTGAGCGAGTATGGCGAAGACCAGGAGAGAGGTTTGCTCCTTGCAATATCTCTGCAAGGATTCCATTCGGCGGTGGCTCTGTTATGTTCTGGGGTGGCATCTGCTTTGATGCTCGCACAGAGTTAGTTCCTATCCGTACGAGATCCATGAATGCTGACTACTATCTTGAGAATATTGTAATAGAACATGTGATGCCTTTCGGTCATTTTGTGGGGCCCACTTTCCTGTTTATGCAAGACAACGCTCGACCTCACGTGGCTAGGGAGGTACTCGATTATCTTAATCAAGTTGATATACCGATTATGCAATGGCCACCAAAAAGCCCGGATCTGAATCCGATAGAACATGTATGGGATCACCTTAAGAAAAATGTGAAAGTTCATATACCTGCACCTAGAAACCTGAGGGAACTTGAAAATGCAGTTATCACAGAATGGGAGCAAATTCCTCAAGATTTTATCCAAAATTTAATTAGAAGCATGCCTAGGTGCATAAACGCTGTCATCCGAAGTAGAGGAGGCAACACACGCTACTAGTGTCCCAGTTACTCCATTAATTTTGCTACTTGTGTTCCAGTTTATTTTTTTCATTATTACATAATTTCAACGATTTTGTACTTTTAAAGTATCCGAATAAGTTTTTTCTAACTTTTAGTGTAACCAATGTTCATAAAAAATTATTAAAATTAATTCATTATAGAGATTTGTATGATTTAATATATTGTTGCGTTAATTTTGTCCATGAGTGTATTTTGACCCGCTAAACACGAATTTGATGTTAATTTTCATACATCACCTCAAAAAACACCTAAAAATGGACTAAAATGCTCTGTAATGGTAAAATTGAGACTCGATGTATATATTCTTATGTCAACATAAAAATTGCACTCTGTGGTCAATATTCCTTCCTAACCTCAAAAAGTACCTAAAAAATAAACTAGGATCCTAAATGATTAAAAAACTATTTAAAATCATTTCAGGGTAGTTTCTTGGGTTAAAACTTCTTATTCGGGGCTTTTCGTATGGCTGATTAAAAATTTGAAGTTAGAGTATTGAAAAATTTAAATCAAAGATGGCGTATACAAAATGACAAACGCAAATGTTACGAAATAAGGTACAAACTGTATGGATGGAACATGTTTTTGGACTATAATCATACTGACGTTATGGATAACAACTGGAAGTCCCCACCATAACCTTACAAATTAATCTTTCTTCTCTAAATTCCATGTATACACTTTGTATACATTGAACATGTTTTTACCCTTAACTGGACCGCTACAAGGCCACCATTAATACCTTCCCCCGCTACTTGTATTGCTTTATTATTATTATCGATAGGTAAAACAATCGTGAACGATATTATTGTAAAATATCGTTGTGGATATGGTTTAAAAGATCGTCCGCGTAGTGGAAGACCAAGAAA
Organism: Pachyrhynchus sulphureomaculatus; assembly: GCA_019049505.1. Taxonomy (NCBI): domain Eukaryota; kingdom Metazoa; phylum Arthropoda; class Insecta; order Coleoptera; family Curculionidae; genus Pachyrhynchus; species Pachyrhynchus sulphureomaculatus. The sequence goes on from CM032446.1 coordinate 239,691,726, forward strand.
AACGTCTAAAAAAGTAGATCGTATCATTAAACGCAAATTAACTGCGGATGTCAAGAAAACTGCTGCCGAAATTGCACGCGAGCTAAAGGATGAAAACCTAGCTAATATTAGTCGTAGTACTGTGACACAAAGACTACATGATGTGGGACTTTTTGGCTGTATAGGTATTAAAAAAACCATTAACCAGTAAAAAGAATAAGAAGGCCCGATTACAATTTGTCAAAGATCACTTAAATTGGACAATCAAAGATTAGAAAAAAGTAGCTTTCTCAGACGAATCTAAATTTAATCTTTTTGGAAGCGATGGTAGACAATATGTACGACGTCTTATTGGTACGAGAAATGATGTTCGGTACCAAATTCCTACTGTAAAACACGGTGGAGGAAGTGTGATGGTTTGGGAAATTTTCTCTGCACAAGGAGTCGGTCCACTGATCGAGATCAACGGAAATATGAACGCTGATATTTCCAAGGACATTTTAGAAAACAATTTGTTATCATATGCTGAAGAAACATTGCCGCAGAATTGGATATTTCAGTAGTATAATGACTCCAAATATACATCCAAGTTGTTAAAACAGTGGTTTTCTGCTTCAAATGAGAGAATTTTAAGCTGGCCATCTCAATCACGGGACTTGAACCCAATGGAACACTTATAATATATATATATATATATATATATATATATATATATATATATATATATATATATATATATATATATATATATATATATACCACTTGCCAAGTATTAACTTACATTGCGATATCTTTATATATTTTCATCCCCAAATTACGAATTTATCACCTACAGTTTTGTTACTTAGTTACTTATTATAACAAATCTAAGCTCAGAGCACTAAGAAAATGCAGATTGCGCTTATTTCCCTAGTTGACACTCAATCGACACAAAAAATTGTCCTAACGTTGTTGTCAACAAAATAAACTGACTTTTTTATTTTAACAGATAGTTAAATTAGTTTAGTTACTGGTAAACGAACGCATAAAAATTGAGGTTGAACTCTTGGAATAAACAAAGCTTTTTGCAAAAAATTTCAATATTCTAAGAAACTTCCTTGAAGTGATTTTGAACAGTTTTTTAATCATTTAGGGCCGTAGTTTATTTTTTAGGTACTTTTCGAGGTTAGAAAGGAATACTGACCACATGTTTATGTTGATTTTGAACTCAGCATCCCAAAATACATAGGAATATATGCATTTAGTCCCTATTTTACCATTAAACAGCATGTTAGTACATTTTTAGTTGTTTTTTGAGGTAAAAAAAATTCTGACGTGCTGGAGAAAAATGAACCTCAAATTCCTGTTCAGCGGATCAAAATACATAGGAATATACTACTCAGGTTCCAGTATTTTTCCGAAAGTTTTTTTTTGTCGACCAGTGTTACCATTTAATGTTTTGATGTTTTATTTATACGGGACTTCCCATAAAAAAAGGATAAATATTAATTGGGACATCCTGTTGCAAGCTACATTTCACTTAAATTATTCGAGTTTATTTTCCAAAATAAGTGATATTAAATGATAACTGCTTATTAACAAGTAAAACATATTTTCTGATATCTCAAATGCTGTAAACTGAAAATGACATCAAGAAAATTAATTACTTATGTTTCTCGATTGTTATAATACCGACAATAAAGACAATAAGAAGTATTTTTAATTTTTCTTTCGTTTCATGCTCAGTGCTAACAAAATTTTAGATTTTTTTATCTACAAATCATACAATACACAAAATAATTTTAGCAAAGCTTTACACACAGATACAGCATCATTAACAACAAAAATACTTACTTGTTCTTTCAGCATTGCTGCTTGTTGTCTTTTAAGTTCTCTCTCCTAAAATCAAAGAGAAATTACAGAGTTAGCAACGATTGTTGATATTTGGCTAAAGTCAGGATAATAACATCAATATAATATAACTCAAAACGACTATACAAGGGCGAAAAGGCTAGCAAAATCTAATATGGGAATATAACAATGTTTAAAATACTAAAGAAAAGTCGATAAAGGAAATATCTAGTACTTAATCCAAGCATTGCAACTTAATTTTGAATAATATGTACAGGGTGGTCCAAACTGGACACTTTTAAAGGTAAACCCCTTTACTCGTATCTAAAGGAGAAAGACGAAAACTGATGTCTGTGGCTCGAAGCTCAATTTTTCTGCATTTTGAAAAAATGTTTGTAATTCTTTTCCTATTGAAAATTTTTGATTCTGTAAAAATATCCTCAAAGCACTTGTTCACGTAGATTTCAACAGTGGAAGTTACATTTTTTTACAACTAATATTTTAATAGTTATTAACGCAAAAGTATATTTTTCCTTATCCGAATAGAGCTTTAAATTACCATTCTAAAAATACAACACACTTTATATTTTGCTTAAATCTACTTCAAAATATAAAGGTTTTCAGTTTTTACGCGAGTTTTAAATGCACATTTTGTGTAGGCTTTGGACGGAGCGGCCATATGGTTTAATTCAATTATTTACTCGTAGTTGTCAAATTTTACTTCAGGATCAGTTATTGAATTGTCAAATAAATCGCAATGAAGTTTGAAAATTACGAAAAATGTGTTTCATACAAACCGGAGAAAATTCGGAAGCAGCAAGTAATTTGTACCACGAACGGTATCCAGAGAGGCGTCAACCCTTCAAGGATATATTCGCTCAATTGCGACATAACCTAGTTAATAGTGGCCAGTTTGAAAAGAAAGGACCCAAAAATTATGCATCAAACAGGGATAAGGAATTAGAAGAAATAGCAGTTTTAGGAACTATCGGAAATAATCCCAACACTTCAACCCGACAGTTAAAAGAATCCACTGGACTACCAAGAACTGACGTAAATCGTACTTTGAAGACGCACAAATTCAGGCCATATAGGACAAGAAAAGTTCATCACCTTAGAGACGGAAATTTTCAACGGCGCACAATGGGGCGAATGCGTTATTTTTCGGTCATTTGCTTATAACTTCCACATTTGTTATTGGAATGACTTCAAACTTAATACACATAATGTGCGCGATAAAGCGTAAAAGATGATTATTTCAAAATACTAGACAACAAATTGAAAAATTTTTCGATTACATGAGTGCGAATAGTCATTTTCAATGTATTTTTGCCTGCTGAACACGAATCCGTTGTCCAAATTTGGCTACCGCGTCGTAATTGTGAGAAAAATGACGGAAATTTGTAAAAAACGACGGTTTTTAAGAATTTTCATGACATAACACAGGCACAAATATTTTTCTCATAAATTTCGTTAATACTACGCGTAAGTATCAACATTTAGCTTTAAAATGCCTTTTGTTTCGTTTTGGTACATTTTTTTTATTTTCGAGGTACAGCTAAAATTAGAAACACTGGTTGCGCTTACGCAGCATTACTATCATTGTCCCGTGTTACGATTGCCCTACGCATGCGACATGTAACAGAACATTAACCCATCAAAATACACTCATGAAGCGAATAATATTTCGAATATCAATTATCTCCTCTTAGCGTTACCCAGGATCAACGACGTGGACGTGACAGATATTTGATCCCTCGGGGTGCTTGATTTTAGTGAGTGAATTATCTTTACGCTTTATCGTGCTCGTGATAATAAACTGTATGATTTTGATTTCATATTTCTGAAAATATATAAATCGTACATTATATATATTAAATTGAAGTCATTCCATTGATAAATTGCGAAGTTATGAGCAAATGACCGAAAAAAAAAATGTCGCATTTGTCTCACTACGGCGCGCGATGTAAGCAAACACTCGCATTGAGATCGAAATTTCAAAGTAGTCAAGCCGCGTTGCCGAAAAGAGGCAACAAGAGTTTAATTGCCCTTTTTTTAGAAGTGTATACTTCATAAGAAGTGAGGAGTATATCGTCATTTTTTCATTTCATTGGAATATTGCCCGAGAAAATGGCTGAGTGGAGAACGTTAGATCAAGTCGGGGCAACTTTAATGTCTATTTTTTTTACCAAAGGGGGACGAAGGGGGATAAAAATAGGATATCTCTGGAAAATAGAGACTTTGCCCTATCAGATGGTCAGCGCCATCTCATTCCACCTAATTCCAAAAACTTTATACATCTTTGAATATTGAAGTAAGAATAATTTTTTTGTCGAATATGTCAAATGTTTATTAATATATTGTAGCACTCTAATGACGTTACACTAAGATTAATTTGTTGTTTGAAACCTAATAAACAAGTTCTAGTAAGCGTTTAACTCATATTCGTAGTTATGTTGTCCACAGAGAATTTAGAATGTAATTTCTCGAATTACAGAAATTCCAACGTTGACGAAAATGTCACACTTCAATGGATAATTTTAAGGAATGTAGAAGGAATAAATTAGTTATAAACATATTTATGTATGGTTTATGATATATATTAAAGGAAAAAATCGTCAATATTCGAAAAATACATCTTTAATTTTTTCATCCAATATCCGATTTTTTACGCCATCGCCCCAATGTGCGGCGTATGGATTTTTGCCAATGATTTCTAGAGAATTGTAACCATGTTCCCAATTTTTCATTAAATTGCCTTTGGACAGACGAAGCTTATGTAAGAAACGCAGGTGTTTTTAACTGTTACAATTCTTATATATGGGCACAAGAAAATCCTTACTTAGTTGTGGAGCAAAGAAATCAAGGCAGCTTTGGATTTAATGTGTGGGCAGGAATTTTTAGAGGCAGGGTTATAGGTCCATTTATTTACGAAGAAACACTCAGCTCTCAGAGATATTTAGGAATTTTAAGGCGGCAAATAGAACAAAATTTTGTAGCTCTCACTCCTCTTGAACTAATCAACTCGGTAAGAAGTGTCCAGAAAAGGTGCCGCCTCTGTGTAAATGAAACTGGTCGACATTTCGAATAGAAAATTGTTTTGTTTTAGTTTGCTCTACTAGGAATAAATTGTTTTATTGTTGTTTTGTTTTCTTTTCTACATAGTTTAAAGTATTATAGCAAATTTCAGTGTAGTTATGACTCTTCGAGTTACTTCTAGGATTTTTTTTTACGATTTGACTGCTATCGGTAAACAATTGATATTACCTCTCCGTCCAAAGCCTACTTCACAAAATATGCATTTAAAACTCGCGTAAAAACTTAAAACCTTTATATTTTGAAGTAGATTTAAGTAAAATATAAAGTGTGCTACATTTTTAGAATGGTAATTTAAAGCTCTATTCGGATAAGGAAAAATATACAGGGTATCCCATTTAAAAAATATATTTTTGCGTTAATAACTATTAAAATATTAGTTGTAAAAAATGTAACTTAAGCTTTTGAAATCCACGTGAAAAAGTGCTTTGAGAATGTTTTTACAGACATTAAAAATTTTCAATAGACATCAGTTTTCGTCTATCTCCTTTAGATAAAGGGGTTTACCTTTAAAAGTGTCCAATTTTGACCACCAATGAGGAGACAATAGTGTCATACAACAGGATGGGCTTCAGAGATATTTACAACTAAAACCTTTTTTTTCTACATAATAATTCTGTGAAAATCGGAAATAATAAAAAAATAACCTAATTTGCTGATCTCTCTGACGCTAGGCTACTAGCTTTTTTATTTGGAAAAAAAACATTAATTTAGGTCCAGAGTCATGGCAGCAAGAGCAACTTTTTGAAGCTCCCTCCTCTAATATTTTTAATATTTGACAAGGCCAAAGTAACGAGATTACTTTTTTTTATAAGAGATGAGGATTTTAAGAAAAAAAATGTAAAAACAAGCTTGTAGGTAAAAATTATGAGTTTCAATTTAATAAACATTGAGGTGACTTACAAGGGCATATGTTTCTACCTTTGCATAGAAAGAATAAGTAAATCTCAACAGCAAAAATGGTTTATTTATGGTTTACTCCACGTGATATCCCTTCAATTTTTTAGAAGTAGTGCAATGGTTGTAAAGTAACTAGACCTTTCAAAAACAAATCTTTGTATAGGATTTCAAACCAATGAAATTTGGGCATTTCAAATGTTTTTTTTCCGTTTCTGGAATAGGTAATAGTCCAAGGGAGGTACATCAAAGGAATATGTGGAATAACCAAACATTTTAATTCATCATTTTTTACATAACTAACAGCGACTTGTAAGTAAGCTCGTTATCCTTCAGAACAGCACCTCTTTAGACACTAACACCTTTAACCCATACATATATGCTTAACTATAAAGAGTGGGCCATCTGCTTTTAATTTAAACAGTTTTCATTTTGTTCTAGGGTCCGAAGGTACTTCAGATGCTCGAATAGTAACGTGTAGACTACTTTTTGATAAAATGCAGGAACTGATATATCTTGAGAGTTATATTTTATCGCAAGATGAATATTGTGATCAGCAAAGAAAGGAAATGAAGCATAAGTTTTCCTATTTGAAGTCACAATTCGAGAAAAAGTGGGCAGAAGCGCATAAAAAAAACGAAGTTTTTCTTAAAAAGAATGACAAATGGTTACAAGGAACATTTGAAATCATCATCATCATCAACAGCTTATTCCATCCATACTCAGATGTAAGCCTCCCCAAGTTGTCTCCAATGAGCTTTGTGTTTGATTTTTGCTTGCTTTTTGCATTCAATCTAACCTGCTAATCTTTTTATGTCGTCTGTCCATTTTGTCTGTGGTCTACCTCCGCATCTTTTGTGTTCTCTAGGCCTGGATTGAACTATACGGCGCACAGTGATTCGGCAAGAACATGCTAGCGGGACAATATTCCTGACGTAATTTCCAGGAACCACTGATAACGACTTGTAAACAACCCCCCCCCCATTTAACGAATTCCAAGAATTAATTTGTTTATCACCTCATAAAGGTATCTTATCAGGGGGTCAAAGTAACCCTTATAAGAGAGGTCATTTTCATTTGCAAATCAGTTGCATTTTATGCACACTTGTGATAACATATTTTAAAATTGGTAGCAAAGTGAAACGAGTTTTTTGTGATGGAATATTCTGTTGAAGGTATGTACTCTATTATGACTTATATTTTTTATAAAAAATATGTATACTTATGGTGTAATATCAATTTGTAAATGTATAGATAAATCCAGCAAATTTTACATTAATTGTAAACTTTAAAAGTAGCAACTTTTTTATCCACTTATATCCACCTAGATTTTTCTATATGTAATACCTACAACATTCAGGCACAGATTCATATATATTATAGACCCCGAAAAGGCCCGAAAGTAAAATTATTTTATTTTTTTCAGAACGAGTCGTGACTATGACGAAAATGGAGTTTTTTTGAAGAATGGCTAAAACATGACAAAACTGAACGAAACAGTGGCATTTTTTATTATATAAGTGAAAAATTCAATATGTCTGATGTTTCTGACGATTCTCTAAAACGACTCAAAATGAAAATATCAAGCCTTTCAGCAAAATTCAATCAAAAGTGGACTTCTTTAAAGTGTAACAAAGAAATGTTTCTAATCAAACATAAAGATTGGTTAGAGGGATCCGGAATCGAAATAAAGGTGTTAACCAGCCGTGCACTTCAACATCATCAGCGGCTCTTTCCGTAGGGCGACCCAGAAAATCATTTGAAGACTCATCAACGAAAACGAAGAGACGGAGAGTAGAAGATCTTTTGGAATCGCGAAGTGCAAGTGAGCTTATTACAGCAGCTGAATTAGCTACTCGAAAAGAAGGGCATCGGAGTGTTGCTAAACAGATCCATAACATCGCGGTCAGTGAAACTCGAGAAAAGAATAAGTGTTCTGAACAAAGTCGGCAGTTAACACCAGACGAAGCTTTAGCTTATTATGTGGACTCGAAATCGACTTCTCACTCATATAAACAAACAAGAAAATGGTCAATGAAAGCGGGACATCAAGTGTATCCATCGTTTTATAGTTTAGGTAAGTCCAAAGCTTCTTGTTGTCCTTCTGACGAATATATTTCTGTGACTGAATCTCGAGCTGAAATTAAACTTCACGCGATTTTGGATAAAACGGCTGAACGATTAGTTAAAGCTCAGACGGAAGTCATTAGAAGTGTGTTACCTCGTTCATATTATACGTTGGTAAGCAAATGGGGCTGTGATGGGAGTTCGGGGCATAGCACGTATAAGCAGAAATTTGAGAACACTAACGCTACAGACGAATTTTTGTTCGTATACTCATTTGTCCCTTTGAGACTGCTTGATGGCGAAACTGTGATCTGGCCAAATCCAAGACCTTCCTCTACTTTATATTGCCGTCCTATTAAGTTTATTTTTGCCAAGGAGACAAAAGAGTTTATGAAAGGAGAAACTTCTAAAATTTTAGATGAAGTAAGTCAGCTTCTTCCAACATTATGTAACGTTGCTGGATCTCAAATCTCTGTTAAACACGATTTGTTGTGGACAATGACTGATGGCAAAGTGTGCAATGCCTTAACAGACACAAGTTCAACACAAAAGTGTTATATTTGCGGTGTCACCCCGTCTACTATGAACGAGGAGTCAAAGAAATATCCCAGCAACGAAGAACACCTTGCATTTGGTTTATCTAGTTTACATGCATGGATCCGCACGTCTGAATGTTTGCTTCACATCAGCTATCGTTTAGAAATAAAAAAGTGGCAAGTCAGGGGAGATAACGACAAAGCTATTGTGAAGCAACGCTCACAAGAGATACAAAAAGTGTTTAAAGATCGTATGGTTCTCATTGTAGATAAACCAAAACCTGGGTATGGTAACATAAACGATGGAAACACAGCACGTAGATTTTTTCCAAAGCTGAATTGAGCAGCGAAATTACAGGATTAGACGTAAACCTTATTCGTAGATTTCATGTAATTTTAAGAACTTTGTCATCGGGATATGACATAAATTATATAGAATTCGAAAAGTTTTGTGTTGATACTAGAAAATTATACCTTGATCTGTATTCGTGATATTCCATGCCCGTTACTGTGCATAAAATTCTTGTACACAGCGCGGAAGTTATAAAGTCTTTTCTTCTTCCCATTGGACAACTCTCCGAAGAAGCCCAGGAGGCAAGAAATAAAGACTGTCGTAGATTCCGTGAACGGCACACCAGGAAGCGGTCACGTATTGCCACAAATACAGATCTTTTGAGAATGCTTTTAATTACGTCTGATCCTGTTATCAACTCGTATAGAGAATTACCGCGAAGAAAATTTACTTCTTTGCCATCAGAGGTTCTGCAGTTGATTATCCCACCTTCATTGCCATCCGAAACACCATCAGTAAGTCATCATCACGAATTAAATGAGAAGGATTATTTACTCTCTGAATATTCTACTGAATGGGAGAGCGGTGATGACGACTCATCTGATGGTGATTAGTAGGTTTAAGTATTTTTTTATTGTAATTATTATTCTTATTTTATTGTGTGTTGTAGTTGCTTATAATAAGTATATAAGTTATTTAATATTATATTTCTTTTACTTATACACCTTGTTATTGTGAATAATTGATATATAGATACTGTTATTGTACTAATTTATTTTAAAAGAAATAATATTTTGTAAATTAATAAATCTATAAATTAACTAAAACTATCATTATGATTTTTATTTTTTTCCTAGAAATTTCTTTGTAAACAAACATAATGAGTAGGTAGACGTATGTAGCTAATTAAAGAACAATTAGCGACAATAGTGAACAAATGAGACACATTAGTAAACCACAGCAGCTACATATTTCGATTAATACACATACAGTACACATTTTTTCAACTTTTTTTTCTTAAAATAGCTTAAGATACCTGGAATATACATAAACAATTGAAATAAGTGAAGAAATAATATTGTCCCGCTAGCTTGTACTAGTCGAGACACTGTAAGTCGGTCAAAAAAGTCTCCATACACCACCTGCTATCTATACTATTTTTCTGTTATGTTTAACTAATTAATTGGAACTATGAGAAAACATTAAATTAATATTTGAAACCTAACCAACGGAACTGAACTACGGAACATTTTATTTAGAAGTTACATCATTGTTATAAAAAATGTAAATAAAATTAATATCAAAAAAGTCTCCATACACTTAACAATTACCAATAATAGTTTGACGGAGTTTAAACTAATATTTAGTGGGACCGCCGTTGGCCTTGATAATCTCCTGTAACCTTTTTGCCATGCTTGCTACCAGCTTTCTAGTAACTTCTGCTGGCATGTTCGCCCATTCGTTCAATATTCTGTTTTTTAATTCTTCCCTATTTGAAACATTATGTTTGCGAACGCGCCGTTTAAGTTTCTCCCTTAAATGCTCGATGGAGTTAACATCGAATGCTCATGGAGGTGTATGGAGCTGCTGTTGCACATTATGGATCATCCATTCTCGCACCAAGTTTGCAGTACGTTTCGGATCATTTTCCTGTTGGAAAATGTATCTTTTTTCGAGTGCTAGATTTTGGATACTCTCTCTTAAATTGTCTCTCAAAATGTTCCGATAAACATGCTGATCCATGGTACCATTAATAAAATGAAAATATTCAACCCCTCCAGCGGACATGCGTCCCCCAAGCAGAACACTTGTCTCACCGTAAAACAAATGTTTTTTTTATATCGAATGCGGCATTCTTCTTTCTCCAAACTTTAGTTCTGCCATCAGATCCAAAAAGATTAATTTTAGTTTCATCACTAAAGATTACGGATTCCCAAAATTCAGGAGGTTTAATAACGTATTCTCTAGCAAAAGCTAACCACTTTTTGCGATTAACTTCCGAAATTAACGGCTTCTTCCTGGCTGCATACCCCTTATAGCATGCCCTGTATAAACAATTTCTCACTGTTTGTGAATAAAATTTTTCGAAAATAGTTCCCGTACTTCTTCTTTTAATTTTGGTGTACTTTTCTTGAAATCTATAATTATTTGTCTAACAATACTGGCCTATTCACGTGAAGTCAGTTTCTTGGGACGAAAGGAGCGTGGTCGAATTTTATAAGGAACCCGTTGATTTATACTGGTTTACGATTATTATATAATATATATTATATTTCTGTACAATTTTCCATCTTTCCACAAATCAGTTATGATCTTTCAAACTTGAAATGGAATTTCACAATTTCTCTCGCCCATTTTTAATACTACTTTGAAAATCCACTGCAAAATTAGTATCAACAAGTGACAGATTATCAAATTTGGCCGAAAATTATTCATTTGTTTTCAGTTTAGCGAGCAATAGATAGCTTGATAAAATGCCGCTGATTATAACGTGTTTTTTTCAATGCATTTCTTGAGTGTATGGAGACTTTTTTGACATTAATTTTGTTTACATTTTTATAACAATGATGTAACTTCTAAATAAAATGTCCCGTAGTTGTTTTTAAAACTAATCCTCGTTGGTTCAGTTTCAAATATTAATTTAAACACAGTTCCAATTAATTAGTTAAACATAACAGAAAAATAGTATAGAAAGCAGGTGGTGTATGGAGACCTTTTGGACTGACTGTAAATCCAATAGATGCTCTCTCAATGTTTGTAGATGCTGACCTCTCAAGGAGACAGTATGAAATAATAAGGAATAGTAACAAGAAGTATTATCCGTGTTACATTGTTTTTTTTTTTTTAATTGCTATAACAAGAAAACTGTTTAATATTTATCGAAGATTTTTTCTTTATTGAAAAGAGTAAACTTTCCGATTAATTGTGAAATATATTTTCATTCAAATGGCTGCCACGGCTGACTTGGCAGTAGCCCATCCATTTTCGATGATTTGTGGCAAATAGCTAGATGGATATTTTCCTTAAATGCGTGGACTGTTTGTGTATTGTTAGAATAACATGGTCCTTAACAGTTCCCCAAAAAAAATATATAATGGCATCAAACCGCAGCTGCACGGTGGCCATGGCACATCTCCAAAACGGCTGTTCACACGATTACCGACCTTACTGCGTAAAAAATCGATTGTTTCACGGCCGGTGTGGCATCTTACACCATCCTGCTGGAGCTAAAGCTCCACCAACTCCAAATCGTCCAATTGCGGCCACAAAAAAACGGTTATTATGTCTCTGTAACGCACTGTATTCACCGAAACGTTGTTGCCAGCTTCATCTTCAAAGAAGATAGGGCCAATATACCACCACTTCAAAAATCACACCAGTCACTCGTTGAGGATCCATTGGTTTTTATACGGCTACGTGTGGATTTTCAGAACCCCAAACTCTACAGTTTTGCTTGTTTACATATCTTGAGATGAAAGTGGGTTTCGTTCGAAAAGATGATTTTTACGATCAAAATCGACGCCATTTTTCAACTCATTTGAAGCCTACATAAAGAAGCTATAATGAAGCGGATTGCTAATTTGCTTCAATTTTTGAGTCAGTTGGCCCTTATAAGCAAATAATCAGAAATCTTTATGGAAAATTTTCCTCAGAGAATTGCGACTGATGTTCAATTGTTGAGGGTTTTACACACACTTTGGCCAACAGTGTGCACACTGAACCACTAGGAGGATAGGTTAGGTTAGCAATAAACATGCCATTTTCACGAACTTTCTTTACGAGTCTCCTTACACCAGATGCTGAACGAGCTTGATTTCGACCAAAATTTCTTTTAAATTTTCGCACATTTTCTGCAACACAGCCTTGTTCAAGTGTAAATCGATCTATTTCGTAGCGCGGAGGTTTAATATTCAATATCAATATTTTAGGCGCGTTCGCGTTTACAGTGTCAAAATAACAATAGTCTAAAAGATAATCAACAGATGGCCCACCCTTTGATTATCCCAAACTTTTTTTATTATCTAACCAACGCATTAGACCGTGGTTTGGTCCATATGATTTTTAGGAAGTACAACCTTCAAACGATACGTGTCAAAACTTCAAAACATTTCGACTATTAGTTTATAAGTTACAGTGGTTTTAGTGACGCTACTTTTGATATTTTCAAAACAATGGAAAAAATCGAATTTCGTGTATTGATTGAACACCATTTTTTGATGAGAAAAAATACCGTTCAAGCAAAGCAATGGCTTGATAAGTGTTACGAGGTCTCTGCCCCTGGAAAATGATTTTTCATTTACTGGGATGTTGAATTTCAACGCGATCGTACAGATACAAAGGATGTTGAACGCTCTGGACGCCCAATCGAGGTGGTTACACCGGAAAACATAAACAAATCCACAAAATTGTTTTGGGTGACCGTAAAGTGAAATTGCGTGAGATAGCTGACACCCTAAAGATATCAAAAAAAACATGTTGATCATATTTTGCATGAACATTTGGGCATGATAAAGCTCTTTTCGAATGGGTATCGTTTGCTCAGAGTGGAAAAAAACAACAACGTGTTGAGAATTCTGAGCGCTGTTTGGATCTGTTTAAGCGCAATAAAAAGGATTTTTTCATGCGATACGTGACAATGGATGAAACATGGATCTACTACTACACACCGGAATCAAATCGGCAGTCGGCGGAGCGGACACCAGCCGGTGAAAGCCGCTCGAAGCGACCAAAGACACAAAAGTCGGCTGGGAAGGTTTTGGCCTCTGTATTTTGGGATACGCATAGAATAATTTTCATCGACTATGCTGAGAAGGGAAAAACCATAAATAGCGAATATTATATAAAGTTATTGGTGCATTTGAAGGCAGAAATCGCAAAGAAACGGTCCCAAATGAACAAGGAAAAAGTGCTCTTTCATCAAGACAATGCACCGTGTCACAAGTCAATGGTTACGATGGCAAAATTGCATGAATTGAAGTTAGAATTGCTTTCTCATTCATCATATTCTCCAGATTTGGCCCCCAGCAACTATTATCTATTCGCAGACTTTAAAAAAATTCAAATTCAGTTTATTTGCCAATATCTACAAATTCATAAAGTGACAGAAATTAAATTTGCTCGAAATACAACAAAAAGGATGGCACAGCGACTAGCACACACAAGCCCTTCACTATTTCGGCATGTGTAGTGCCACCCTGTAACGAACATATACATTAAAAATAAATAAAAAACTAATTGTAAAAATTCTAAGAATAGAAAATTCTAAAAATAGCAGAGCGCAAGGAGGGATCGGCGAGCACGCAGCGAAACTGGCGGCGGGACGCTGGTATATGGATAAACAGAGTAAATTTTACATAATATGACATGGTAGGCAAGTGGTACCACCTCTAAAAGGATCTCAAATTATATACAAAGAAGTAGGTAAATATTACGTTAAATCAGAATTCTTTTGCTGGTTAATAAGTTGGTGTTTTACATAGGAAGAAAACTTGCCTGATAATAATTGTTTAACCCTCTTGTGACAAAGAATTCCACAAATGCACAGCAACAAAAATGAAGGACTTTTGAAAGGCAGCCTTCCTGTGTTGAGGAACTCTAAAAGAATTAATGTTCCTCGTATCGTGCGGATGCAGAAAAACACTAAATTGTTCTCTGAGGTATTGGGGTTGTCCAAATTTAAAAATTCGATAGACAAAATTATACAAGTGATACCTTCTACGATTTTCCATATTTAAAATGTAGCTATTATTTACATAGGGTGTGATTCGATTTCTGAATGGAATGTTAAAAGAAAAGCGCATACAACAGTTTTGTATTTTTTGGATTAATCTAACATACTGGGCTGACAAAGAGTCGCCATATACAACATCAGCATAATCAAATAAAGATAAGATCAAGCTGTTGCACAAATAATATTTGGTTTTTGATGGCAGAAGATTCCTTAGATTATACAGTTTCTTTAAACGAATATAAGCAGCCTTTAATTTAATATTAATATGTGATTGGAATGAAAGAGATTTTTCAAAAATTACTCCTAATACTTTGGCCTCATAAAGTAAAGGCAAAAAAGTATTGTCAATAGAAGGTCTAAAGGTATCAAAAAGTATACCCTCTATATTTTTAGTACCGTTAAACAGCACAAAACAAGACTTCTGTGCATTAAGCTTGAGGCTATGATCATTACAAAAATTATATATGTTATTTAGGTCCCTATTAAAATATACTAAAGAAGTGCGTAACTTATTTAAAGTAAATGGCATATATATTTGAGAGTCATCGGCATACTGTTGCATTTTTGAATATTCTATCGCCTTATCAATATCAGCCACATAAAGAGAGAACAATAGTGGACCCAAGATGGAGCCCTGGGGCACTCCTTCAGTAAGCAGTATGTAATTAGATTTAATGGATTTAAAATCTTTTCTAATTTCTACACAGTGTGATTGATTTTTTAGAAAATGTTCCATAAAAATAACTGACTGGCCTGAGAAGCCAAAATAGTAAAGCTTTGCCAAGAGCAGATCATGATTTAGGGTGTCAAATGTCTTACTAAAATCCAAAAGAGCTAAGCAGGTGGTTTCATTCTTATCTTCATTGAAACGAATATCTTTCAGTAAATTAACCAAGCTGGTAGTAGTACTAAAATAAGGTCGAAATCCCGACTGACAATTGGGTATTATTTGTTTACTAATTACATATAAAAACCTTTGCTGATATAGATGTCGCTCCGCTGATATACATGTTCGCGGGAAAGAGATTTGTCGCCAGTGCAGAAGCTATCGCCGAAACTGAGGTCCATTTGGAACGCAAAGACAAATCCTTCTACAAGAAAGGTATAAAAATGTTAGAAAAGCGTTGGAGTGATTATATCGCTCTTGAAGGAGACTATATTAATGAATAAACGTCAATTTTGCAAAAAAATATGTTTTAAGTAGCTACACCAAAAAATGTTCAGCCTACTGTTATTTATTATTATAATTAATTTTTGTATGACACTCGTTTGGATTAAAAGGTAAAAATTCAATATCCCTTAATTTTGTAAAGATTTTTATTTAACTCTTTTCTTTGTCAAGCCCTGTATCCTTATAATTTTAGTTGCAATCATTATTATTATCATTTGTTTTTTAAATTTTAAACATTGCTGCAACCCTCTAATGCGAAGACCCACCTGTTGTTTTCTGTGTTGTTCCTCTTGTTTTTGTTTTTCTACTTCTTCTTGCCGTTTTCTTTTAGCCTATCATGCAAAAAAGCATAAAACAAATAATATATAAATAAAAATAATGCACAGCTTTAAAATTATAGTATAAAGTAGTAAGTTTAGCAAAATTACATAAAATACCACATTCACCAAAAGCAAATATACCATATATGATTTTTCTAAAAGTGATTTACATAATGAAGTTCTCTGTTCAATTTTACTCATATCGTAAATTAATTTGGAGGACAGGACTTGTTAGTGTAGAAACAAACACTTCAATTGTTTGTTATCTATCTAAATAAGACCTCCATTCTCTTATATTTCTCTTAAATCAAGGTAGATTAGCATTATGACGTAATTATAATTGTAGTCTCAGAAAAATCATATAGATGGAGATACGTGGTGCGACCAGAAGTTTCCAGGCAAACTCTACCCAGCAAAAAACTGAAATAATATCAGCTCAAACGTTGCGCGACAAGTTTCAACTTTCAGTTTGTTCTATCTGCACGTTTGCGTAGAGGTCTAATTGTGTCTTTCTTCGATTTTTACAATGAACAGAAAAAAAAGAGCAGCACCTGTGTTTAAAATTTTGTTTTAAAATTGGAAAAAGTGCTACTGAAACGTAGAAAATGATTTGGAAAGCATTGGGGGACGAAGCCCTGGATCATATGCAAAGTTTCGAGTGGTTTTCGTGATTTCATGCCGGTCGAACTTCGATGAAAGACTATAAACGTTCTGAAAGATCTTTGACTGCAACCACGCCTGAAATCATCACCAAAATTCAACAAATAATTAATGAAGACCGTCGTCGAACAATTGTAAACATCTCTGACGAACTTTCTATTGGTTAGAAAACGGTCACAACGTTGAAATTTCCTTCTGCACCACGACAATGTACAGTTTTTGGCGAAGAATTCCATGACCGTCATCCACCACCCTTCTTATTAGATTGTATGGCACTAGTTCAGGAAGTTTATCGCACCACGTATAAATATATATATATATATATATATATATATATATATATATATATATATATATATATATATATATATATATATATATATAGGTGTACAAGTATGAAATGCGGATTTCAGACAACAGATGGTGCGCCAATGCAGTTTGTACTATAAAGATTTGACACTGCGCCATTTTGTTGTGTCATCAACAAGTGTCAGACGCGCACGAGTGATAAATTGGAAAAGTGTGTGCATAATGTTGTGTACAATATGTCGAAATTTATACCGAACAAAGAGCATTCGCGGACAGCATTAATTTTTTGTTTTCATTTGAAGAAAACTGCTGTTGAATCATACCAATTACTTCGAGAAGCTCATAGTGAACATGCTCCATCGCAAGATACGTGTGAATAATGGTTTCGGCGTTTCAAAAGTGGTGACTTCGATGTTGCAGACAAGGAACGTGGAAAACTGCCAAAAAAATACGAAGATGTGGAATTGCAAGCATTGTTGGACGAAGATGATTCGCAAATACAAAAACGACTCGCCGAGCAATTGGGCCTTAGTCAACAAGTTGTTTCCAATCAGCTACGAGAGATGGGAAGGATTTAGAAGACCGGTAGATGGGTACCACATGAGTTAAACGACAGGCAAATGGAAAAGCGCAAAAACACGTGTGACATTTTGCTCGCTCGGTACAAAAGGAAGTCGTTTTTGCATCGTATAGTTACAGGGGATGAAAAGGGATTTATTTTGAGAATCCCAAGCGCAAAAAATCATGGGTAGACCCAGGCGCACCATCCGCATCGATCGCAAGACCGAATCGCTTTAGCAGAAAGACGATGCTCTATGTTTGGTGGGACCAGGGGGGTGTGGTCTATTATGATCTGTTAAAACCTGGGGAAACGGTTAATACTAAACGTTACCAACAACAATTGACCAATTTGAACCGTTCGCTGCTGGAAAAAACGCCAGAATACCGAGAGAGGCAACACAAAGTCATTTGTCTTCATGACAATGTTCCATCACTTACGGCAAAACCAGTTCGCGACACGTTGGAAGCACTCAGCTGGGAAGTTCTACCCCTATGCGGCTTACTCACCAGACTTGGCTCCTTCCGATTACCACTTGTTTGCATCGTTGGGTCACGCGCTTGCTGAGCAGCGCTTTGGTTCGTACGAAGATGTGAAAAAATGGCTCGATGAATGGTTCGCAGCAAAAGGGGAAGATTTTTACTGGCGTGGTATTCATAAATTCCCCGAAAGATGCGAAAATGTATAACAAGCGATGGAGCATACTTTGAATAAAGCACTTTTTATCATTTTTCCGAATTTAACATGTTTTTTTAGAAAAAAAAATCCGCATTTCATAATTGTACACCTATATACAGTCCCTGGCCAAATTATTAGACGCACTGTATTTTTTTTAGTAATTTTATGTTTTTTAAGAGTTTTTATGCAATAATGGTATATTTAAACTACAATATTATTGATTTTTATTTAAAAGAATTGTTGTAGACTACATATTTGTATTTATTTTTAACATATGGCAACACTGTGTTGACAAAGTGATACATGAACGTAAACAAGTACAAACCTGTATCAGTCGCGATCGGAATCGAGTCAGGTACGGACGTGTTTCTGTGGCTTTATGAACTGTGATTGTTTGTTTAACAGTTTTATACTACTCAATTATTAGTTTATTTTGTATGCAGTGTTTTAAAAAAGTAATTGGACTATTTTCATTATGGGTAGAAAAGGCGATCTTTCACTGCGTAAAAAAGCTGAAGTGAAGGCCCTTGTGATTGCGAAAACATTTACAAACCGAGAAATATCACGAAGATTGGAGGTTTCTGAAGCTAGTGTACGACGCATAAAAAAGAAAATTGAGTCAGGGAAGGAATTCAGCCCGAAAAGAAAGAAAAGATGCGGTAGAAAACCAATTTTCACTCCACGGTCAGAGAGATGTTTGAAGAAAATTTGTGTAGAAAACAGATTTGCTACCACAAAGGTAATAAAATCACAACTCCAGGATGCTAGCGTAAATGCTTCTGAGCGCACTGTTCGAAGAAAATTGAAAGAATTAGATTTTAAGGCCTGTCGCCCCGCCAGGAAGCCCAAGTTAACAGCTGCAATGAAAGCAAAGCGCCTGAAGTGGGCCAAACAATGGCAAGACAAAGATGTGGACTTCTGGAGATCGGTAAGATACAGCAATTTAATCAATAATTGATATATTATTATCATTTTCAGTTAAATAAAGCAAATAAACATGGAAGTTTATATATTTTTTCCTATTTTTGACAGGTCTGCTTCAGTGACGAAAGCACATTCGAAATTTTGCAGAATAAAGCTCAGTATGTGCGTCGTCGTCATGGAGAAAAGTTTCATCCTGATTGTGTCGTCCCGACGGTTAAACATCCCACCAAAGTGATGATTTGGTCAGTCATCAGCGGCAAGGGCACTGGACGTCTGTACGTCGTCAAAGGAATAATGAGGCAAGATCAGTACAAAGAAGTATTACAAAATCGGTTGATTCCGCAGCTCAGAGAATGGTTTCCAAATGGGGAAACCATTCACTTTCATGCAAGATGGAGCTCCCTGCCACACTGCTCGGTCTGTTAAAGCTTTTTTGGCAGAAAAAAATATCTCTCTGTTGGATTGGCCGGGTAATAGCCCTGATATGAACCCCATTGAAAATGTGTGGGAGCTGATGAAAAGAGAAGTGGCTAAAGATGTGATTACCAACAAAACCCAGCTCCTAGAAAAGATTATTCATGTGTGGAATCATCATCCTCAAATGCAGGAGACAGTACAATCTTGCATTGATAGCATGCCGCGCAGAATTAAAGCTTTGTAGCGGCTAAAGGTGGCTCAACTAAATATTGACTTTTACTAACATTAATTTCACTTTTCTTTAAAACTTAATAAACTTATGCTTTTCTAAATTAATGCTGTTTTATTTATGTCAAATAAATAGGTAATTGATTGGATAATATAAAAATAAAAAACAAATCAATTTAAAATAATAAAACGGTACAATATCACTCGGTAATTAATATTTTACATGAAATCTTGCAGTGCGTCTAATAATTTGGCCAGGGACTGTATATATATATATATATATATATATATATATATATATATATATATATATATATATATATATATACACATATATATATATATATATATATATATATATATATATACACATATATATATATATATATATATATATATATATATATATATATATATATATATATATATATCATATTGACTTTATGTAATTTTTTCAAGAAACAACAATACAAAACAAACTGCAAATCAAAAGATAACATTTACAAGCTGCATAATTTATATCATTAAACGACTCGATTTTAAATTATCTATATTTTATAGGTTTTTTTTTTTAAAGAGGGCCATAGTAATATACAATGTATTATCAAAATAGTTCACTATACTGAATGTACCTATCACAGGAACCAATAGAAAGAGAAAGAACTAGTACTTTTTTTAATACATCTGACCATGTAATTTAGCCTGTTAGTGTAACGACACTGTTATCACGTAGTATTAAATATTAGAAATCATAGAAACAGCCTCATATGTTACTTCTTTACTTGTGTTGCCTATCATATAAAAATGAGTTCCTCTAAAAAAACTGCTTTAAAT
The DNA here is from genome assembly GCA_019049505.1 of Pachyrhynchus sulphureomaculatus. Lineage (NCBI taxonomy): Eukaryota > Metazoa > Arthropoda > Insecta > Coleoptera > Curculionidae > Pachyrhynchus > Pachyrhynchus sulphureomaculatus. The sequence goes on from CM032446.1 coordinate 239,712,254, forward strand.
GTTTGCGTTGATATTTACATCTGGAAGTTTAGTGATAATTAGTTTTTGCTGCGCCTTAATTAAGTAAAAATAATGATCTTTTTATGATATATGGATAAAATGAATTATATAGGGTGACTGCAAAAGTTCGTGCCCGATTACAAACCAAATTAAATACAACACATTTTCATGAAAAATAGTATTTATAAATCAATAATGTACTCTCCATCATTTTCTATACCTGTCTTTCATCGTTTTACAAGTTGTTGAAAAAACTGTTTGGTTTCCCTTTAAAGAAAGTCGTAAGATAGTTTTTGATTTCTCCCATGGAACCAAATTTTTTGCCATTCAAATTATTTTGCTCAGAACGAAACAAATGAAAATCTGAAGGGGCAAGGTCAGGGGAATATGGCGGATGCAGAAGGATTTCCCATTTTAACTCCCTAAATTTTTGCAGTGTCTGTTCAGTGTGGTCTAGTGTTGTCATGGTGAAAGTTGATCAAATTTGGACGTTTTGCTTGGAATGTAACATTCTGCTCTTTCACTTCCATGCTTCTAGCTTCTTTTTCTTATTATGTTGTCATACACAACCCATTTTTCCTCTCCAGTTACGACTTGATTCAAGAAAGGTTCGTTTTGTTGACGAGCGAGGTGAGAAAGGGCTGTGGAAACACGGTTCAGTTTGCTCTGTTCTGTCGAAACGTGCGGAACCCATATACAGAGTTTCGAAGTGCATCCAAGTTGCTTTAAAAAAACGAAATGCAGTCGAATTGTCAAAATGTCTCAGCAATCTCTTCAGTGGTAATCCGTGGATTATTATTCACTAAGTCACGGATAAAATCATTATCAACGCCGCCGACGACTGAAGTCACCATTTCGAAATCGACCAAAACACTTTTTCACTGTTAACTCACGACGCATTTAGATAACTATCAGTTAATGATATATAAACGACACATCAGCACAGTCAAAAGTGCATGCTTCTGCCATCTATGAAAACGGGCATGAACTTTGGCAATCACTCAATAGTTTATAATCTGGGATGAATATGTTTCTTCATATGTGGTAAGATAAGGTAAGACCTGTTTCTTTCACTTCTGTTGATGCAAAGAAATAATAAAATTATTTAGTTCATTGTTAAAGTCAGTAAGATATAACATCGTCCCTCAATTTGTTGGGCGTTAATTTGGGAGCAAATATGTCCTGGCATGAACATATTGCAGGCATAGCAAAGAGAGCTTCTCAAAAGTTGGGAATATTATTATTTTGAACCAGAAAGCTTTACACTCCACAACAACTGTTAATTCTTTACAAAGCTCAAATTCGACCAACTATAGAATACTGCTCCCATGTTTGGGACCCCGCTCCCAAACATACACTGCATTTGTCGGATTCTATTCAGAGAAGAGCTGTTCGTCTGACTCGAGACCCGGAACTGACCTGCGGCCTTGATTCGCTGGAACATCGAAGAACGGTTGGCGACTTGAGCCTATTCTACAAGTATTTTTATGGAAAGTGTTCGGAGGATGTGGCCCGTTTAATTTCTGCCAGAGCGGTGCATGTTAGAAATACACGCAGCGCTGATACTTCACATCCGTATGAGGTTCAGCTTATTACTCCTCGTATAACACTTTTCAAGCAGTCTTTTATATGGAGAACATCATCCCTTGGGAATAATTTGCCCAGGACTGTGTTTCCCAGCGAATACAATTTACAGCGATTCAAGAACAACGTGAATCGCTTTTTCCGCACACGTGTCGCTCCTGTAGCGCTTTAGGGACCACCCTGCAGAACGTGTATTAGACCCATAAAAAAAAAATATGTTTTGTGTGCTGACGAAGGTGCTTCTAAAGTCTGAAGGTTCTTTAAGTTTTCCAACTTAGTTTTGAAAGGCTCTATTTATCATTATTTTCCTTAAATTCCTAACCATTTGCAAAACACCATAAGCATGGTAAATTCTCTACCATTCTATTTAATATTCTACGAAGATTGTTAGCTCGATTTTGTAGAAAAACGATACTCCTGTATAACAAATAATACCGATATCTGATAAGTTAGAAAATATTAAGTATAATTAGATACTTGAAAGTTCTAACTAGTAGGAGCGAATTATGTTCATGTAGTTTAATTCAATTCATTTTTCTAAATTGACTTTAATAATGGCACAGACCGAAGAAGTAACGGAATTCTTTAACTTTTATTTATTCAAGAGAGAACTTGGTGTAAAAATTTTTACCATGTAAAAAACCATGACCTGCCTTAAAAAACACATTGCAAATATTCTTAAACAACATACCTCCATCATCTGATGAGATCTAGCCTCCCTCTCTCTGCGCGCTGCCTCCTGCCGTTCGTTCCTCTCGTACTCCTTAGTAAGTCTCTGGTGCTCTCTGTCTAACCTAGCGGCTGCTCTAGCCGCCTGTTGCTTCCTGGCCATTTCTATTCGTTGTTCGACTGGTAAACTGGTGCGCATCGCTGCACGCAGTTCCTCCAACCTAGACGGGAAAAAATATCAATTTGAACATAACTAACCTATTTCCTTAAAACTTTGATACAACATTTTAAGAAGAAATCAGTTAAAAATAATATACCATTAAATGAACTGACATCAGAGTAAATAATAATCAGTTAACATACCTTTTAGTGACGTCTTCTTCAGTCAAATAAATATATTCGTTGCCATCAGTCTGCATTTCTGGAGGTACTGGTTGTAAGTAATCACCTATGATCACCCGACAGCTGAACGTGAAGTTATCCTTCACTAAATCCGTGCTTTTTTGGTATTCTAAGTACTATAACGAAAATATAGTATTATTCAAACAAAAAGGTATTTTTTTAACTATTTTAAAGTATTTTTTGTGTTATACTAAAAGAAAAACCCGCCAAGTGCAAGTAGAACTTGCGCAATTAGTGTTCCGTACGTTGATTGCTTTTAAAATAAACATTTTTTGTTACGGAGGTATAGCCTGTCCCAAAATATAAGATCCTCATTTTTGCCGTTTTAAGTGGGCGATATAAAAATTCTAGCCTTTTGTTTACGACAGGTTGCAGAGATGGACTTAAGAATTTTACTCATTAATGCAAATAAATAAAATTATAAGTGTTTTTGGAGATGTTTATTCATAGATGCCTGTAAAAACAAATGGATAAGAAGTACAAATATACAGTTTGAATGAATGGGGTTTACAAGAGGGGACATATTGTATAAATAAAAATATATTTTAACATAAGCCTAATTCGGTTTCACTATCACTGTCATCAGCTGAGGTAATTATCAGTGGTTTTATATTATTTACATAAATATATGAATCTTCAACTTTAACAACGTGCTGAATGGAATTCTTCCAGCTTTCACAAGGTCACATTTATAACTTTTTTTACTAATTCAACCACTGACACGGTTAAAGTAGAAGAAACATTTTGTGCCCTTATTTTTAATTTAACTTGATACCAAATATGTTTAATTGGATTAAACACACAATAATACGGAGGAAGTCGCAAAACAGTGTGTCCCATTTTCTCAGCCATACTATCACAAACATATTTCTTTTTCAATTTATTGTCTTTCAAAACTTCCAAAAGATCACTTTTTTTATAACTAAAGTCAAATAAATGTCGTTTTCTAACATATATTCCTGTATTTCCGATTTGGTGTTGGCTGCATTAGGAACCTTATTTAGTAGGCGACTATAGTAACTTGCATTTTTTTTTTTTTTTTTTTTTTTTTTTTTTTTATGGGTCTAGCACACGTGCTGCAGGGAAGTCCCTAAAGCGCTCCAGGAGCGGCACGAGTGCGGAAAAAGCGATTCACGTTGTTCTTGAATCGCTGTAACTTGCATTGTCAATAACTATAACACTCTGTTCGGGAACATTTGGCAAAAGGAAATTTTGAAACCAATTTTCAAAAAGTTCTGCGTCCGTGTCTTCGTGATAGTCCAAACCAGAATCTTTTATGTTTTTTGCAGAAAATAGTAGACAATTTGAAACAGCCCTTTTCAGATCCAGCATGCAAAATGGTTATTCGTTTACCTTTATTTGAAGGTGTGTTAGTCTGACATGTTGTACTGCTATCAACCCACCCTTTTTGTCATGGGTATCGAACCATGTTTCGTCAAGGTAAATTATTGATCAATTCTCTGATCGAAACTTTTTTAATTTCTTATAAATAATTATGTCGCAAGATTCGTAATCTTTGTGACTCCATCACTACTTGCCTTTTGTTGATTTTTCGGAACGTGAATCCCATTCTTAAGAAAATTCTGTGAAGGGTTGATCGGCCACAATGTATATTGGTCCTATCCTGCACCAGCCTTAATTTTATTTTGTCTAGTGTCGGCAACAACTGCTCTTCATACACAGAATATATTTTTCTCCTGATGACGTCTTTTTCACAATCGTCTACATGATGCATTTGAAAATCTTTCCGTTAATCGTAGAAATTAGGGTTTTTGTTAGTTCACTGGTTTCTTGCAAGGCACTTCGTATATTCAATTTTTTTTTTTACCAAACTGTCATAAACATTTTTCACTATTTGTTTAGCGTCAAGTGATAAATGTTTTCTTTTGCGATAGCTACTATTGCAATCTTCCCACGGATGCTACATAATTAAAACAGAACAGTTACGTTGTAAGTAAAACTAAAAATAAAAATAATAAAAAGTATCTTTCGAATCTTAATGGGGACCTGTAGTCATTAGGCCTATATTATCAAATACTTAAAGGGCTCCAAACCGGGTTGCCAGGTAGTAAATATATAGGTAAAAATAGATCCAATCGTAATACCTGGCAACTATGCACAAAACCTTAATAGGGTCGTTTATTGCCCCATTGAAAAAACAAAAAGGCAGGATCTTGTATCTTGGGATTTACTTTATAAAATGATCACTGGCTTCACAAAGCACACCCCAAATGAGTTTTCAACAAAGTTTGTGTCCGATCATTACTGAAAACTGATGTCTTTCAAATATTTGTTTTTTTTTTTATATACCAGATAAATTATTAAAGGTAATGCGCTCGTAATAATTTTCGTTCAATCTACGCCCTGTGGAGAATATTCCAGAATTTTTTCAAAATTTTTTGATCAGTACTTTTCGAGATAAGGGTAGAGAATCGAGATTTTCTGCAATTTTTTAAAAAAATAATACAAAGAAAAATGTGCGCAAGTATTACATCATATATTTTTGGACTCCCTTCAAAACTAACCCTTTATGTCAAAATTTAACTTTCAAAACTACACTGCTCTGATGAGGCCATCAATTCCAATATTAGCGCCAAATTTCAACTTTCTGTGTCAAATAGTTTCGGAGAAAATCGAGTGTGACAGACACCGAAGTGATCTTATAAGTGTTCCGTACAGATCACTAATAATGCGGTAATTCTGGAAGAGTTACAATTTCCTCTTGACAACTTTATAGCTAAGTTTTCTCATAATTAAAAAACAAAAACTAAAATTTACCTGAGTAATATCCGACATCTGCTTAAATTTATTCGAAGAATCTGGAGCCGCATACGTCACGTCGCCCTTAATGCCGCCATTTTTCGTTACGCCTCTGATGATGGTTTCCCTCTTCCATCCTGAAACAATAATAATAACGAATAAAAATTTATCAAGGCGTAGCCTGTACGGAGTCGCGCCCCTCTACAAGTCGCTCTGCCTTATGAGCGTCCAATATTCTTTTCTAACGGAAAAACATTTTAATCAATCTATTCCCTCTCTTAAAATCTGGCTACGCAACTGAGACCAGCACATCAATTTACTCAAAACTGATCAGCAAATAGAGGAAGGCAGCTTTCCACTGCTCATACGTAAATATTGTATTTACACAAACATTTCAGCTTTGTCTATGATTAAACTAGTAAAATTTTAGTTCAATTTATTTTACTGCAAAAATCACTCGCAAATTCAAACTTTAACACGTAATTTTAGGAAAACACACATTATGCACACAAACACAGAAAGTACTGTACCAATCTAGGACTTATTGGCAGTGACCATATAGGATTATATATGGCAGTGGCACTATATATATATATATATATATATATATATATACATATATATATATATATATACATATATATATATATATATATATATATATATATATATATATATATATATATATATATATATATATAACATGGGCATCTACCTGCTAATCTATGTCGTCCATTCATCTTGTCAGAAATCTTTTGTATATATGCCCACCACACTACCGTAGAAAGTATTTGCCCACCTAGAAATTTCAATGTAACTGCCAAAAATTTAATACCTAATTAAACCCTTTTATTATATTAGGTAAATTTAATTATTCTTAACAAGTGTCCATCATAAAATTGTTTATATAAGCCTTTTTGGTGATATCATAATACTCAGTATATATCACCACTACACCAAACACTTTATTTTTGCACTCGACGCGCGTTTCGCTAACCATGTTAGCTTCATCAGGAGCGATGATTGACTAAAGCTAAACTACAAATCTATCCTATTTATACTTAGCCTAATCCTTGAATTACTCAAGCGGAACTAATGATATAGGCAAGGCCATCAGTTCCGGTCAAGTAACCAGTAGAGAGGACTATAAGGAATAGGCCCTCTGTCTTTATTTAAACTACTTTTACATTTTATGATTTCCATACTTTCGTATGCGTTCAACAATCTCCTATCAGATACATTTTTTATTAATCTTAGATTATCTAATGTTACAGTATGATCAGCTTCAAGGGCATGTTCGGCAATGCTAGACTTTTCTGTTCTATTGTATTTTAAGTGTGCTAAGTGTTCTTTAAATCGTGTTTTAATTGACCTTTTAGTTTGCCCAACATACTTTTTGTCACAATCATTACAACTAATTTCATAAATTCCACTTTTCTCACAATTAGGAATTTTATCTTTGGGATTTCCTAAGATATTCCTCAGATTGTCTGATGGCTTATAGACTAAGGTGAGGCCTACCCATAAATACCTTAATGAGTCCCTTGCTATATTTCGGATTATATGGTATGGAAACATACTTGGTGTTATTTTCTTCGCGTGTAAAAAAGGTGGAATTCTGAATATTAAACCTAAACTTATGTCTATTTATTAGCTTATTTACTAAGTCATCGTCATAACCATTAACTCTAGTTATATTTCTAATACGATTCCTTTCTTTATTAAAGTTTACTTTATTCAGAGGGAAAGTGACCAAACGATGAACTAAAAAATGTAATGAGGCTAATTTATGTTGTTTGCAATGAAATGAATCATTAGGAATATGTCTATCTGTTACTGTGTCCTTCCTATAGATATCAAATTCTAATCTATTATTATTTTTAATAATTAAAATATCTAGAAAAGGCAATTGTCCTTTGTTCTCAACTTCGTAAATGAATTTAATGGAATTATACCGGCTATTTAATTTAGAAACAAAATCATCAATATTTGCTTTCTTTGTATCAAAAATCGCGCAAATATCATCCGCATACCTATACCATACCCTTGGGAAATATTCGAATTCTTGACTTAACACATTATCTAAACTTTGTATGGAACAAATTATTTCCAATATAACAATCAATTTTATGTTCAGAAAGAAGGAACAGCTATGGGTAATTGCTTATCACCTTTCATAGCCAATTTATTCATGAGTAAGTTTGAAATCGAAGCCAGTCAAGAATTCGAATATTTCCCAAGGGTATGGTATAGGTATGTGGATGATATTTTCGCGATTTTTGATACAAAGAAAGCAAATATTGATGATTTTGTTTCTAAATTAAATAGCCGGTATAATTCCATTAAATTCACTTACGAAGTTGAGAACAAAGGACAATTGCCTTTTCTAGATATTTTAATTATTAAAAATAATAATAGATTAGAATTTGATATCTATAGGAAGGACACAGTAACAGATAGATATATTCCTAATGATTCATTTCATTGCAAACAACATAAATTAGCCTCATTACATTTTTTAGTTCATCGTTTGGTCACTTTCCCTCTGAATAAAGTAAACTTTAATAAAGAAAGGAATCGTATTAGAAATATAACTAGAGTTAATGGTTATGACGATGACTTAGTAAATAAGCTAATAAATAGACATAAGTTTAGGTTTAATATTCAGAATTCCACCTTTTTTACACGCGAAGAAAATAACACCAAGTATGTCTCCATACCATATAATCCGAAATATAGCAAGGGACTCATTAAGGTATTTAATAAGGTAGGCCTCACCTTAGTCTATAAGTCATCAGACAATCTGAGGAATATCTTAGGAAATCCCAAAGATAAAATTCCTAATTGTGAGAAAAGTGGAATTTATGAAATTAGTTGTAATGATTGTGACAAAAAGTATGTTGGGCAAACTAAAAGGTCAATTAAAACAAGATTTAAAGAACACTTAGCACACTTAAAATACAATAGAACAGAAAAGTCTAGCATTGCCGAACATGCCCTTGAAGCTGATCATACTGTAACATTAGATAATCTAAGATTAATAAAAAATGTATTTGATAGGAGATTGTTGAACGCATACGAAAGTATGGAAATCATAAAATGTAAAAGTAGTTTAAATAAAGACAGAGGGCCTATTCCTTATAGTCCTCTCTACTGGTTACTTGACCGGAACTGATGGCCTTGCCTATGTCATTAGTTCCGCTTGAGTAATTCAAGGATTAGGCTAAGTATAAATAGGATAGATTTGTAGTTTAGCTTTAGTCAATAATCGCTCCTGATGAAGCTAACATGGTTAGCGAAACGCGCGCCGAGTGCAAAAATAAAGTGTTTGGTGTAGTGGTGATATATACTGAGTACTATCATTGTGCCAAAGATTCCACATTCCCAACTTAGGTGATATCATAAATTAAAAACCAATTAGAACAAATTTCCAAGTTTTGCATGATAATCGCTTTGAGCTGAGAATTCCAGTTGAAGTAAAAACTCATTTCAAGTTTCTAGGGATTATGGAAATTCCTAATGACATTTTATGATAAAAAAAAAACTATGCTATAAATACCACTGCCCTTTTGGAAATTAAGAAATTCGCAAACAGTACTTTGTCACTGATACAGGCTCAATTGTTTCGTGAAAATGCCAAAAACGAAAGAAGTTTCCGTTGAAAATTGGTCTCTGATAATTGCGAGACATCAAAATGGTCACTCGAGTCGACAAATCGCGAGTGATACGCGGATGCCAAGGAGAACGGTGGACTATATCGTAAAAAAAATTTCTGCGGGACATGGAATTCCAACCAAAAACGTTCAGGAAGGCCTCGAAAAAACGACTCCCGCTGAAGACAGAGCTATAACAATGTCCAGCAGATGTAATCGCCGCCTAACCGTACCAGAATTCACGGCTCAAGTAAATCTGGAACGGCCCATCCCCATCATCGTTACAACCGTGAAGAACAGATTAGCAGAAGGTGAACTACACAGGAGAGTTGCAGCGAGAAAACCACTTCTTAGGCAAGTGAATAAACAGAAGTTTTGCAAGAAGTAAAACACTACTTAAATTTCCACTAAATTTTGTATTTTTAACACCATAACATGTTTCGCTGTCCGAAGCTTCTTCAGATGGTTTTTTTACAAAAATGAAGAAGCTGTCGTACAGCGAAACATGTCATGGTGTTAAAAATAAAAAATTTAGTGGAAATTTAAGCAGTGTTTTACTTCTTGCAAAACTTTTAGTTATGGATTTCTACCAAGTATCGGCTGAATCAAGTCAAGTGAATAAACGTAAACGATTAGAAAGAGCCTTAGAACATGAAAATTGGACATCAGAACAATGGAATTCCGTCCTTTGGAGCGACGAATCTAAATTCGAAATTTTCGGTTCAAATCGACGAGTTTACGTGCGGCCGTCAGCTGGAGAAAGGATGTTGGAAGCATGTCAGTTGCCTACAGTAAAACATGATGGAGGTCCTGTAATGAGGGGTTGTTTTGGCAACGATAAAGTGGATTCATGCGAAAAGAACAGTATCAAGTTTTGTTAACTCAAATGCTTTTTTCTGGAAGAGATATTTTTCAGGGGAAATTTAATTTTCAGGACGACAAGGACCCTAAACATTCTGCCAAACAAATTAAAGAACTTTGGGACCAATGGAAATCCGATGACGTCCTGAAAGTGATGACTTGGCCTCCACAATCGCCCGACTTGAACCCCATCAAATTGCTGTGGGAGCATTTGGACAGGTGTGTTAGAAAACTCAATTCAATATCAGAAAATAATTTGTGGGAACTTTTTGCAAGCAGAATGGGTTCAAATAACCGAAGAAACTACTGGACAGAATGCCGAAACTCAGTAAAGCGGTAATTAAAAATAAAGGAGGTCACATAGATAGATGAGAAAAATCCTGGAAAATCATGAATATTTTTCTGATTTTCTAGACTGTAAATAATGTCAAAATAAATGATAATAATTCATTAAAATTTAAAAAAACATATATTACTGGGTTTTTGTCGTCTTGGGACTGAAATAACTAGGTGGGCAAATACTTTCTGACGGTAAAATATATATATATATATATATATATATATATATATATATATATATATATATATATATATATATATATATATATATAGGATGTTATGGAAATCACAGTATATATTGAAATGGGTGACTCGTGGATTCAATATATTTTTTTTTCAAATTCGAAAAATTTTAAAAAAGAGCAAAACTAGATTTTACCCCCAAACCAACCCGCACCTAAAGGCCGCCGTTGTACGGACCAACTCAGGCGCAGACGCATTGTTGCTGTTCGTATAACGCGCCTGCGCTGAGTTAAATCTTACCAACTCTGTAAATGTCACGTTCTTGTTAAGAAACGGCCATACTGTTTAATTCTGTTGTTTACCAGAGGCGAGAAGAAAACATATATACATTCAATTCATTCCATCATTTCTTCAGGGTCGATTTTTTACTTTATTATGGAAATCCGCTATTTAAGGTGAATTTTTGCAATTAGTCAGTCTTGCTACAAGAAGGTTCCAGTTCCAATATATGCAGTGATTTCCATAACACCTTATATATATGATAAATGAATGACTATGAATATATAATAGTCTATAAAATAGGTCAAAAGAACTTCGTCAGCGTGCCGTTTATGTAACGGAAAATTCTTGCGAACAGAAATTTTTAGGACTAGTGTTCTAGATATCGTCGACAGTTTGTATAAACGATGTTGCATAATAAGGCGATTAAAGTTTTTAATAATTTCAAATGACTGTGTTTCCTTTACTGTTCATCTTTTCGTCCCGTTTACTTAGGGAACACTATGTATGTAGCGCATGCCAGAAACATTCCGCAAGGTTGTATTGCGAGTTTGTCTAAACACAATTTGAACGTTGTTCTAAAGCTAAGAAATAATCAACGTAAAATAAATACATTAAAGTGGTTACATAATGTTGTCCAAAAACATCTACTTTTACGAACCTTTTTCCAATGGCACCCTTAACAACCGCTCGTCGTACTGCTTCTGCTTCTTCGACGACACCGCCTCGGACTCGATTTCTGAATCAGTATGATTAGAGTCAGTTAAATTATCAGAATCAGATGCATCTACCGTACTACTATCGCTAAGAGCTCCCTTAAATCTCTCCTGCAGGAATTTGTTAAGGGCCTTTTCGTCACCGCCCGCCTCCGAGATATACTGCTGGGCAGCCAGAATGTTGGACTTCAAGAGGTTCATTTGCTGATTCATGGATGCATTGGGATCTAGCATAGGAACTGGTTTGATACCTAGAAATATAAAGACATTATATTGGTGTATTTACATATATTTTGTATAACCGAAAATTCAAACTAAAAACGGATGATTATTTTGCTCTAGTAACTTACCTAGAGCTCTACTTTGTGCTAACAACGATGCCACAGTATTCTTCTTCGGCTTACTCACACCTCTCCCCAAATTCCTCGGTCGCCCTTCCTTGTGATTCGCCATGCCCAAGGCGTTACTTCCCGAAGGCCCTGTAGCGGCGGACGTCGATGACGTCGAACTACCACCGTCTGAACCCTCGTTCCGGCTTGGGGGCCGCGGAGATTCGGAACCAGGATAGAGCTGACTGAGGGAGGAGATGCTCGGGGGAGTGGTGGGAGGTGGCGTGGACTCCAGGGGAATCACGCGGCGTGGTTTCGGACCCGGTTTACGTCGGGCTGAAATAATAAACGAGGTAAATGCCTAACTCTTTTAAAAAATATTTATTTTTTATTCGAAATAAATCAGCACAAAATTAGAAAAAAAAAACAAAGTTGGAATATTTTGAATTTATTGTTGAAACAGATTTCTTGTGTTCCTAAACTCATTGAAAATATATTGGGCTACAGTAAACTATTTAAAGAGATTTACTTATTTAGCACAGTTTATAAAGGTTAAAGAAACCAATAATAAAAATCGCTCATATTTAAAAAATTTACGTACATATTCGATCAGATCCAATGCTGGCACTCATATTACTCAAGCAATTCAACGAAGAGCTGCTACCAGTGACTGATGACCAACTAGGCTTAAGTGATAGATTAAGCGGAGCTTCTCCGGAAGCATCTGTTGAACCTGTAGAACTATAAGATGAGATACCTGACGGGCTTCCATTAGTAGCAGGTAATTTAATTACTTCTACTCTGTCGGATGACGGTGTGCTTGGTGGACTTAAATCTGGGTCCTAAATATAAGAAATTAAGTTGAATAATTATTTTTACTGTTGTAGAAGGTTCACAAACTTATAACAAGGTTAAGTCTCGTTTAATACACTCCTGGACAAAATTAACGCAACAATATATTAAATCATACAAATCTTATAATTTTAAAAATTTTTTTTATGAACATTGGTTACACTAAAAGTTAGAAAAAACTTATTCGGATACTTTAAAAATGAATTAGCTACCAAATTCCTCTATAAGATTCGAACTAAAATTATTCTCAAGACCTAATAACAAAATCGTTGAAATTATGTAATAATGAAAAAATAAACTGGGACACTAGTAGCAAAATTAATGGTGTAACTGGGACACTAGTAGCATGTGTTGCCTCCTCTACTTCGGATGACAGCGTTTATGCGCCTAGGCATGCTTCTAATTAAATTTTGGCTAAAATCTTGAAGAATTTGCTCCCATTATGTGATAACTGCATTTTCAAGTTCCCTCAGGTTTCTAGGTGCAGGTATATGACGTTTCACATTTTTCTTAAGGTGATCCCATACATGTTCTATCGAATTCAGATCCGGGCTTTTTGGTGGCCATTGCATAATCGGTATATCAACTTGATTAAGATAATCGAGTACCTTCCTAGCTACGTGAGATTGAGCGTTGTCTTGCATAAACAGAAAATTGGGCCCCACAAAATGACCGAAAGGCATCACGAAAGATAGTAGTCAGCATTCATGGATCTCATAAGGATAGGAACTAACTCTGTGCGAGCATCAAAGCAGATGCCACCCCAGAACATAACAGAGCCACCGCCGAATGGAATCCTTGCAGAGATATTGCAAGGAGCAAACCTCTCTCCTGGTCTTCGCCATACTCGCTCACGACCATCTGGATGTTTTAGACTAACCCTAGTTTCATCTGTGAAGAAAACTTGTTTCCAATCATCCACAGACCAGTTTTCGTGATTTCGAGCAAAAGGTAACCTGGCAACTTTGTTCTCCCTAGTAAGCAAGGGCGCAGTGGCTGGTCTCCTACTGTTTAATCTAGCTTCATTTAACCGTCTTCTAACTGTTTTAGAAGAAATTGTGACATTGCGAACAGCTTCGAGTTCGTTTCTTATTACAGAACTAGTGACAGTCCTGTTTCTTAAAGCATATTGTCTTACAAAACATTCATCTAGGCCGCTAGTGCATCGTTTTCGCCCTTGCCCTAGCCTTCTAGAATAAATTCCTACTTCATTAAAGCATCTTACTATACGACTTATTGTGGAACGATGTTTGCCTAATAAATTAGCAACATAACACTGACAATATCCCTCGTCCAATAAAACTGAGACTCGCACTACCTCGTGTTCAGTTAAATTCCTTGTTAGATTCATTTTTCTAATTCTTCGGGGTCAAAAATAAAACATTCTACCACAAAAACGTATTACTTTGAAAAAGGGAACAATTTATAAGCTTACTTTTAAAGAAAATCTATATCATATTATTACAGAAAATTGTTTATCTTCTAAAAAATTCTTTAAAACTGTAAATCTAAACGAATTGTTTTGATTTCTGTCATGAACAACGAAACAAATATGCATAGCCTACTATTCAAATACTCGATAAACTTTAAAACTGACATAAGAAAAAGATAAATTAATTTTCAGATTGTTGCGTTAATTTTGTCCAGGAATATAGATATATTGTACCATACGTTTTACTTGATCAGGTAATATATATCATCTTAGGAGTTGTAACATTAATTTTTTCCTAGATTTTAAGATCATGTTACATGCCGTTTTTCTTTCTATAATTTATATTTTATTACAGTTCTTTATATTTGATTAAGCAGTGAGTTTAAACTTTTGAGCAGTTCAACTTAACCAGCAGTGTTTAACGCGTGTTGCCGACTTAACTTATTTAGCTTGCATTGAATGCATCGGATTTGTTAAAAATTTGCGTCCCGAAAGTGATCCAAGAAGTAGGAGAAGATATATAAACGGCCATTTGGAATTTTGAAGGGTTTTTTCCTCCAGCATGCCGTAGTGGCTTTTTCCTCCGTGATGGAGGAAAGGCTTTTTCCTTCGTCAGGCCGTAGTAGGTTTTTTCTTCCGTCATGTCATAGTGCAGTAACGACTTTTTTATCACAAAGTGGGTGTCGTTTTTAAATCTCAAGTTTGAGGCCTTTTTCCGTTCTTAAAATATTCTGCTCATCCTAAGGCATTTCGGGTCAAAAAGTGATTAGGCTACAGAAATGATAATAGGAGAGTAATGGATGAGACAATATTTTTGATGAGAGTCTCACCAGGAGAGGCCGAGCAGCTTATGGAAAACCCACGAGGAGAAGTCAATCAGTAAGTCAGTAGTACACCAGTTTAACTATCTCACTTCCTGTCTACAACGTGTGTTTCCAACGACTATTCAACACGTGTAATCCGCGAAGTCGATTTTACAAACTTTTGTTTAAAGCCATTTATTAAAAACTTCATAATTCTAATTTAGAGCCTCTCTGCAATAGTGTGTGCTCCCATGGTATAAAAGGTTATTTATTTAGTAGATGTAATTTTAAGAATGTAACAAAAGTAGGAATTTTTATTTTGTTAATATATATACTCTTCTATATTTAAATTTAGCGTTTCACTGAACTACCCGCTTTATCTTTCAGGACGCAACGGTCGTACCTAATTCAATTTTATTTCAACAACTAAATAACTCTTCAGTATTTTTTCATTTTTTGAGCTGAACTTAGATTTTTTTTATTCTAAAATGAATGGTGCTCAAAACTGTACAACTAAAACAACTATAGAGATTATTTTCAAAAACGTACAAAAATTATCTCTTATCCACATCTCTCCGAACAAAACGGGCTAGCTGATATCTTAATTCTGTTCTCTCTCAGTATTAATATCCACTCAATACATTCTCAAAATTAAGATATACATTAGGGGCAAATAACAGCTTCTATTTAATAAAAAAATATTTATTAAAAATAAAGAAAGTTAAGGCTATACAAAATAGCCGCAACGAGAGGCTATAGAATTAACGGGTATATTTATGTCAGCCTTGTATTTAAATCGCCAAAAAGTTATGTTTCTTTGGTTAGTTTGGAAGTGTTGTCCTGCCTTCCATTTCCTTGCTTGATGATTCATTATCACTATATATCACTATAAGCCTAGTTCTATCGAATGCTGGATGTAGGCCTTCCCCCTGAATTTCCATCTCAATCTATTGGCAGCTGTTCTTATACCTCCAATTGCCGCAACCCTCTCTATACCATCCTGCCTTCTTGTTTTGGGACGCCCTACGCTCCTTTTCGGATTTCGTGGTCTCCATTCTAATGTTCACTTGGTCCATCGATCATCGGTCGTGCGTGCTACATGTCCAATCCATTTCCACTTCCTTTCTGCTACGTGCTCTATAATATCATTTAATTTCGTTTATTCACGTATCCGCTCATTTTTTTTCTATCTTTAACTTTTATCCCGATCATCTGTCTTTCGTGTGTTACGAGTAGGATGCACTGGTCGTAAACTTTGGGCTTTAACTTATTTGCCATGGTTTTATCTTTGAATATATAACTTAATTTACAGAATGCGCACCATCCAAAAGCCTTATTCTTTTTAAAATTTCATCCAATATACTGCCTCTCGTCGTAGTAATTTTTTGCCCCAGGTACACATAATTCTTAACAATCTCGAGAGAGCTGTTCCTTCCAAATTTATAATTATGCTGTTATTAGTGTCGGTTAATATTTTTCTCTTTGAGTAGTAATAAAACTCAAATCTAAATTGTCTCATTTGTCTTTGAGTAGTAATAAAACTCATACATCATTTTTTGTAACTCATGTGGATTGCTACTGATGACTACAAAATCGTCTGCGAACCTTAAATGATTATTGCTGGGTGAAAATTGTCTAAAACATACAAAATGAACTCAAGCTCACCCTAGCTTATTCCAGGGCTGCCTTCCTGGATATTTTGTTAAAATTATTGAGAAGACAGAAGCCAAAAGCGTAATAGTACAAACGTAAAAAAGAGGTACTTTTCGCAAAATTTTAAATCGGACAAAATGTCCACTAGTTCCTATGTTATAATCTTGCACCTAATCCAATAAAACGTACAGCAAAACGTTGTGTCTAACAGTCTTTTTAGATAATTAGACTAGAAATAACAGATATTCAGTAGATTTTATTCCTAACATCTTTTTTCCCAAGTTTCCTACTATTGAATAAAATATAAAAACTTACGTTCAACTTAGGCCTCTTTGACGCCCTCTCGATAAACAACCCGGTACTAGAAGGAAGAACACTGACCGAAGGCGGATCCAGCGATATGGTCTTTTTCCTCCCCCGATTCGTCGTGCCCGGTATTTTCGGACCGACGATGGATGAGGTGTACTTGATGATCTCGGTGTCGGGTGGTAACCTAACACCGCCCAAAATTGAATTAGGATCACTGTAAAACATGCACAAGATGGTAAATTACGACACGCACCTATTCTACTTAAAACTACAAAGACAACTACAATATTAATATAATAATATGAAATAATACTAAAACTACAAGATTTTCAGAACAAAAAACTGTGTAAAGTCAATATGGTAATAATGTTCACTGTGTAAAGTATTTTTTCAAATCACTCTCAGTCAGTCACTTTTAACCCAGTATAGAGCTGGGATTGGAGCTACCGAGTTTGCGCATCTCGCATATTCGAAGGATCCGACTAAAGTAAAAATGCAGAATAAAAATTTTTCATTTTTTAAATTCTTGGAAAAAATTTATTATCCAATTCAGGGGTTGCCCTAACTGCGCGTTACGACGCCCTAGGCCGTCGCGGGGCTATCCCAGGAGAGTCGCGAGACGATACGCACAGGTCGTCTGCGTACGACTTAATGAGCTAGAGCGCGGCGCGGCGCGCGTCTCATCAGCGACTCAGTAAGCTCATAGAGATATTAGAATAGAGGAGAGAAAGTATATAGCCAGCTGTAAGCGAAAGCGTATAGTCGTTAAAAAGAAAAGGAAATAATATGACACAATTCTGTCTATCTTACTCTGCGCTTGAGCGCCGAGTTCCGGCGCCGAGTAAGAGAGACAGAATGACTCTTATATTATTTCTTTCTCTTTCTATGAGCACTCCGCTTTTCGCAAGAACTTACCTTCTCTATTCTAATATCTCTATGAGTAAGCCCGCCCCTCCATTTCCCCGCGCTTCCGTTCGTTCATCGTTCGTCTTTATTCGGCGCTTTATTTATTTTGTGTCGATTATAAGCGTTGATGAATGCAGTGTTTTGATTTCAAGTGTGTTGTATTTAATTTACTCGCGCGTATTCATTACTTAAAATGAATAACTTTATTCAAATAAATAGAAAACGTGTTGAAGACGTAGGAGAGACTAGAAAAGAAACTGTAGAAAAACGAAAAAAACAGAAAAGATGATGACCAATATTTAGATTTTGGATTTACCTACGTTACCAAAGGAAATACGGAATTTCCTCAATGTGCTGTTTGTCATAAGGTGCTGGCAGCTGAAAGTATGCTTCCTAATAAATTGAAATGTGATTCAGAAACAACTCACAGTAATTTATAAGGAAAGCCGCGAGATTTTTTTTGCAAGAAAATTGCGAGAACTGAAACATCAGTCAACATCCTGATTTTCCAGAGCATCTATTCCTTCCAAAGCACTGCTCGCTTCTTACAAAGTTGCTCACCGTATTGCCAAATGTAAGAAACCACATATTTCTTTTTCTAACAATACGATTAGTCGTCGCATTCATGACATAGCTAAACATGAATGAGCAAATTGTGGAAAATCTTTCTGGTTTATTTGCCATTAAACTGGATGAAGCGACAGACAGTAATAACGACGCTCAAGTAATATGTTACGTGCGGTACATGGAAGAAACAAATGTACGTGAGGATTTGTTATTTTGCACAATAATGACTGATACCGGTAAGGCTAGTGATTTATTTGAAATCACAGATTCTTACGTGGAACATAATAACATCCAATGGGAGAAGTGTGTCGGTGTGTGTACGGATGGAGCTCGCAAGATGTCAGGGCAGTATGGAGGACTTCAAACTCTCATTAAAACCAGGGCTCCAAAAGTAAAACGGATATATTGCGTCACACATACGAAGGCACTGGCTGCAAAAAATGTTTCACCTGAATTAAATTTCGTCATGGATATAATTATCAAAGTGGTGAACTTCATAAAAACAAGACCCGTGAAGGCAAGATTTTTCCATAAGCTTTATGAAGATTTAGGTGCCGAGCATATATCTTTACTTTATTACTGTAACTATCGTTGGTTGTCGAGTGGTAACGTACTATCACGTGTACACGAATTAAAAAATGAGTTGTACACGTATTTATTGACAGAATCATATCGTGATGCAGAAAAGTTTAAAAAATACTGGCTTCTTAATAAAATTGCAGCGCTTCAAAAGAAGTTGCTGTTTTGGAAAAGAAAAATAGAAGAGGAGCAAGGAAATACTGACTGTTTTCCTATTGTGAAAGGCTTTCAATTGATATTTATCCACCACTTATCAACAATAAGCACCCATTTTAATACATATTTTCCAGATAATCTGAATCAATACGACTGGATTAGAAACACATTCCAATCGACCCCACCACCATCTATACTTTGAACAGTTGAGGAAGAACAGCTGTCAGAACTATCTTGTGATACGAGCCTAAAACTACGATTCCATAAAGACAAACTGTTTCAATTTTGGAGCAATGCATCCCAAGAATATCCTACTATCAGTAGTACGGCTCTGAGGGTTCTTTTACGATTTGCTACGTCGTACTTGGGTGAAATTGGCTTTTCTGCAGTTGCAGTGATCGAACTACAGGTCACAAATAAATTTAGAAAAAGAAATTTCAAAACTTTAGCTCCGATTTGAGAAGTTATGTTCAGAAAAGCTAGCTCGTCCTTCTCAATAATTGTATTGTTTGTAGTTTTTTGTTTTCTAATAAATAATAATTAAGACTCTCTTATTCTTTGGAGTTTTTGGATAATAAAGTAATTTTATAACTAGGAATAGAAATTTAAACAAATGTTTAAGATCACCACTTATGCTTATTATTGCTGACAATTGTTTCGACACACTGTGTGTCGAAACAAATCACCACTTATGTTTATTATTGCTGATAATTGTTTCGACATACTGTGTGTCGAAACAATTGTCAGCAATAATAAACATAAGTGGTGATCTTAAACATTTGTTGTAACGACGAAGCCAGTGCAGTAAGTAATTTTATTGTCTGCTAGAGCTCCACACAGGTATCTTCGTTTAGAAGGGCGTCGCATAAAAATTGCAACCTGTAAAGGGAGTCGCAGTAAAAAAAAATTGGAAACCCCTGGTCTAATTCATTAATAATAATAAAGGATAGATAAAGAGCGGTTTATTAGAAAATAAATAATTATCCGCGGCTTTGCTCGCAAGAATTTGCGTATGATATTGGTATTAATACGAAACATACGATTATACGGATTGTATTTTATTTAACCTTTTAAGTTACATCAGTATAAGACCGCAAAAGTTATAATTATAGATTTGAACGATCTATACTTAATATTACCCTGGTAGCATGTTTTTATATTCCTCTATAGATAAGTAATTTGTAATTTACGCTAACCTGAGAGCATTGCATTTAGTGATGAAAATGATAGTTCTTAGACATTATTGCAGACTATTATTAGAAAAGGTAGAAATCATCCATCCGCGGACATCTAACAATTGACAATAATGATATGAAGTGTCTATTTCTAGTTTACAGTCACTGATCAATTTGAAAATTATTATTTATCAACTTTACTTCTCCATTTAATAAAGTATAGTATAAATATATAAAAAGTAAATTTATAGAAATTTAAATAAGAGTATTTGATAATTTAATAAAACACAGTATAGAACGTTCTGTAATATTCACTAAAAGGTGTATAAGAACCGCAAAATAATAAGAATAAAACCAATAACTGTCGAAATTTAAATGATGAAGCATACCACCTGTGACCTACACTACCGTCAGAAAGTATTTGCCCACCTAGAAATTTCAACGTAACTGCCAAAATTTAACACTTAATTAAACCCTTGTGTCCATCTTAAAATTGTCTAGATAAGCCTTTTTGGTGAAATCACAAATTAAAAACCAATTAGAACAAATTTCCAAGTTTTTCATGATAATTGTTTTGAGGCGATTTCTGAGCATTCAAGTTGAAGTAAGAATTCATTTCAAGTTTCTAGAGATTATGGAAATTCCTAATAACATTTTATGATAAAAACTATGCTATAAATATCATTGCTCTTTTGGAAATCAACCATTCGCAAACAGTACTTTGTCATTGACACAGGCTCAATTGTTTTGTGAAAATGCCAAAAACGAAAGAAGTTTCCGTTGAAAATCGGGCTCTGATAATTGCGAGACATCAAAATGGTCACTCGAGTCGACAAATCGCGAGTGACATATGCCGATGCCAAGGAGAACGGTGGACTACATCGTAAAAAAAAATTTCTGCGGGACATGGAATTCTCAACCAAAAACGTTCAGGAAGGCCTCGAAAAACGACTCCCGCTGAAGACCGAGCTATAACAATGTCCAGCAGACGTAATCCCTCCTAACAGCACCAAAAATCACGGCTCACGTAAACCTGGAGCGACCCATCCCCATCAGCGTGACAACAGTGAAGAATAGGTTAGCAGAAGGTGGACTATACGGCAGGGTTGCAGTGAGGAAACCATTTCTTAGGCAAGGGAATAAACGTAAACGATTAGAATGGGCCCGAGAACATGAAAATTGGACATTAGAACAATGGAATTCCGTCCTTTGGAACGACGAATCTAAATTCAAAATTTTCGGTTCAAACCGACGAGTTTACGTGCGGCAGTCAGCTGGAGAGAGGATGTTTTAAGCCTGTCAGTTGCAGTAAAACATGGTGGAGGTTCAGCAATGGTTTGGGGTTGTTTCGGCAACGATAAAGCTCAAAAAAACTTTAAGATAGAAGGAATCATGCGAAAAGAACAGTATCAAGAAATTTTGCTAACTCAAATGCTACCTTCTGGAAGTGATATTTTTCCGAGGGAATTTATTTTTCAGCATGACAACGACCCTAAACATTCTGCTAAACAAATTAGAGAACTTTTGGACCAATGGAAATCCGATAACGTCCTGAAAGGGATGACTTGGCCTTCACAATCACCCGACTTGAACCCCGTCGAATTGTTGTGGGACCATTTGGACAGGTGTGTTCGAAAAACTCAATCGAACATCAGAAAACCACTTGTGGGAACTTTTACAAGCTGAATAGGTTAAAATAATCGAAGAAACTCTGAAGAAACTACTGGACAGAATGCCGAAACTCCGTAAAGCGGTAATTAAAAACAAAGGAGGTCATACAACTTATTTAAAAATATATTTGGTTTTAAGACGCTCACGCCGTACTGTTCTTTTTCTGCGTTTTTTTCAAAGCTACTTTTTCAAACTAGTGTACAAGTTATCTTAAGAACCACTTAACCAATTTTGTTAAAATTTACAGCACATATTCTTTATAATATTATCTAAGATGTAGCATAGGATTTTTTTGATTGGGTGCCACGTTCATAAGTTATAAATTTTTTAAGCTCAAAATTTCGATAAAAATCGGAATTTTTTTTTCAAACAGCTGTCATTTCTACAAAAAAATTTTAAAAATTTTTTCCTATGCTACATCTTAGCTATTACTTTTCTAAATAAGAAAAAAATTATTTTTTTAATTTTCAGACGATGCCTGACAGAGAAAATAAGTACACCGCCAGCAAGGATTTTCAAAAGAGGGTCCTACTTGATGGTTCATTATCCCCGTCATTTTTTAATTTTTTTTATTAGTTATTATTTCAAATTATTCATAAAACTACTATGTATATGTTTAAAAGAAAAATTATTTTATATATTTAATTTCTGCGTCAAATTTTTTTTTATTTTTATACCTATTTTTTCCGAGCGCCAAGGTGATGTAAATCCTTAAAACTCAAGATTGTAATATTTACATTATTAATATGGGATACACAGAATATATATGTATGTATATATATATATATATATATATATATATATATATATATATATATATATATATATGTATATATATATATATATATGTATATATATATATATATATATATATATATATATATATATATATATATGTATATATATATATATATATATATATATATATATATATATATATATATATATATATATATATATATGTATACGAGGCTGGTTTGAAAAGTCCGTGCAAAAATAAAAACTACTTATGTGTTTGGGGTAAACCATTTGTATTTTTCGACATAGTCTCCTTTTAGGCTTATACACTTCGTCCAAACGATGTTCTAGTTTGTTGATCCCTTCCGAATAATAGGATTTGTCCAAGTCTGCAAAATATCCATTAGTGTCTGCAATCACCTCCTCGTTTGAATAAAATCTTTGTCCCGCCAGCCATTTCTTCAAACTGGGGAACAAATAGTAGTCCGAGGGAGCCAAGTCTGGAGAATAGGGGGGATATGAAACGAGTTGGAATCCTATTTCCATTAATTTTTCGACCACAACTGCTGAGGTGTGTGCTGGTGCGTTGTCGTGATGGAAAAGGACTTTCTTGTGGGGCAATCGCGGGCGTTTTTTCTTGCAGCTCGGTTTTGAAACGGTCCAATAACGATGAATAATATTCACCTGTAATAGTTTTACCCTTTTCCAGATAGTCGATGAGGATTATCCCTTGCGAATCCCAAAAGACAGTCGCCATAACCTTTCCGGCCGAAGGAACGGTCTTCGCCTTTTTTGGTGCAGATTCCCCCTTAGTAACCCATTGTTTAGATTGTTGTTTGGTCTCAGGAGTATAGTAATGTATCCATGTTTCATCCACAGTGACGAAACGACGCTTAAAGTCCTCCGGATTCTTCTGGAACAGCTGCAAACCATCCTTGCAACACTTCACACGATTCCGTTTTTGGTCAAGCATGAGCAATCGCGGCACCCATCTTGCGGATAGCTTTCTCATGTCCAAATGTTTATGCAAAATATTATGTACCCGTTCAGTCGAGATGGCCACAGCACTAGCAATCTCACGCACCTTAACTCTTCTGTCATCCATCACCATATCATGGATTTGATCAATGATTTCTGGAGTCGTAACCTCCACAGGCCGTCCAGAACGTTCAGCGTCACTTGTGCCCATATGGCCAGTCCGAAAATTTTGAAACCACTTAAAAACTGTTCTAATCGAAGGTGCAGAGTCACCATAATGTTTATCAAGCTTCTCTTTAGTCTCTTGAGGCGTTTTGCCTTTCATAAAGTAATGTTTAATCACTACACGAAATTCTTTTTCGTCCATTTCTTGAAAATCACTCGACTTCCTTGATTCACACGAATGCCAAACACAAAGAAATAGACCAATATGGCCGAAACTTGGTGTGCGTTCATTCAAGAGATGCTACTAACTAAACGTGACCTCGATACGCGCCGGTGGTGCCATCTCTCGGACTTTGCACGGACTTTTCAAACCAGCCTCGTATACGTAGAAACGATGAAAATTATTGACTTCATTTATTTAAAATTTATTTCAATGTTTAGCTTTCAAACCATAACAATCATATAAACAATAACACTTCTGACCGGGACACTTTATGGGCTCTTTCCTTATTTTCAGTACTAAAAATATTTAGCGTTTTAAAACAACGATTTAATTCTACATCAGAATTAAAGTTTCTAGTGTCTAAAATAATATTTGAATTTGTTCCTACCTATACAAAATTGCAAAAAAAATAATACAACATAAAAATAAACAAATAAAAAAATAAAATCTACTCGGAAACTAATGAGAACCTTTATCTTACCTGCTTCCCTCCAGGGCAGCACTAGACGAAAGAAAATGTTTTGTTAGTAAATATTTCTTTTTACTCCACATTTTAATTTAATAAAAATACTAACTTTTACAGTAACTACTGTTTGCAAATTTTTTCATTAAACGAACAACATAAATACGATTTTTTTTAGTGTTCCGTACGAAACATTTAGAAGATCACTTCGGTGTCTGTCTATCTATCCGTCTGTCTGTCTGTCACATCCGATTTTCTCCTAAACTATTTGAGACAGAAAGTTGAAATTTGGCACTAATATATTAACTGATGCTTCATCAGAGCCGTGTAGTCTTGAAAGTTAAATTTTGACATAAAAGGTTAGTTTTGAGTGTGAAAAAAAAATTATCAGGTGGGATGTCAAATCAAAGCTTGTAAAAACATGAGTTCAAAAATACTTGTAATACTTGCGCACATTTTTCTTTCTATTATTTTTATAAAATTGACAAAAATTGCTGTCCACCCTTATCTCAAAAAGTACAGGATGAGTCAACGACAGAGTAAAGTTCATTATCTCATTTGTTTCGGGAATGACGAAGAAATGTTAAATACAATAGTTTTAGGGAATGTTAAGGTGCATAGTTTAAAATTATTTTTGAGTATACAGGGTACTTTTAAAAAGTATGGCCGATATAACGTATGTTTTTTTAAATGGAACATCCTATTTTCTAATTAATTTTTAAAATTCTGCGTAAAACTTTAAAACTTTTTTATTAATAATACTTTAAATTATATACCTAAACCTAGTAGTTTTTTTAATATTTCAATTTTTTAAAAAAAATACTAGTTTTCAGTTTTGTAAAAAAATGCCAGTAGCGCCATTGTTTCTGAAGGTGGAATACTCATAATTGGTACGAGCGTTCTATAGAGATGAAAAAAAGATATATGTAAAAAAATTTGGGTTAGATGCTACAGGGTGTTCAAAATAAATTTATACATTTCGACTATTTTAAATTGAAAAATCTCAAATTTTTTAAATGGCACACCCTGTATATTATTATTTTTTCTAATAGATTTTACAAAACTCTCCAACTTTTATTAAGTATGTCATATACCTATTTCTAATAGTTTTCGATTTATTTTGAATTTTTGAATTACTACCCTTCTTTTTAATACACTTACGCTATTGTGAAAACATAAACAAATAGTTAATAATAATTTTAATATAGTTTAACTTATCTAATAATTAATTATTATGATGTAATAAATGTTCAAAAATATGCCTGTCTACTTGAATACACATGTTTAGTCGTTTTACTATATTTTCCTTCACCTTCCTTAGCATAAAGGGCGTTATTGTCCTGCACGCATCCCGTATCCTATTTTCCATATCTACTGGTGTTGTAGGGGGATTCACATAAATACGATCTTTAAAGTAGCCCCACAAAAAGAAGTCTAAAGGTGTTAAGTTACATGATCGAGGGGGTCACTGAATGAATCCATCCCTACTGATCCATTTTTGTGGTTAACGATCGTTTAAAAACTCTCGAACTTCCCGGTGGTAATGAGCAGGAGCACCGTCTCGTTGAATCCACATTTGTTCCCTTTCAAAGTTATCAACTTCAGGGAGCTGGGGTAATTCGTTCTGCAAAAAATTTAGATATCTAGGCCCGTTAAGCGGTTCGCGGAAAAAAAATCATTCGAAAATTTAATATTCCACACCATACATTAAGCGACCAGTGGTTTTGGTTTTGAACTTTCCGGGCCCAAAATGAATTAACTTTTGAATAATAATGCATGTTATGGCTGTTAACTGCTCTATTACTGCGAAAAGTAGCTTCATCAGAAAACATTATTTTGGATAAAAAATTTGGATCGGCCTCTACTGCTTCATTCATGGTGGTACAAAAGTTTCCTCGTCGTTCAAAATCACGGTCTTGGTGTAGTTCTATATGAAAGGGATGATATCTGTATTTTCTCGTGATGCGATTAGCCGTAGATTGGGATGTGTCAGATAAGTCAGGTAGTTGTCGGCTGCTGACCTGGGGATTATCTTCAACATAAAGTAAAATCTCCATTTCTTTTTCCTCATTGGTAGCACTCTGAATTACTACTTTCCGTTTCGTATATTCAACGCTACCACTACCATCAAACCGTTCCATTAAGCAATGAAAAGATTTTCTAGATGGTATACGTCTATTAGGGTACTTCGCTCCGTAAAGCTTACTGCCAAAAGACAATTTTTTTCCCGTCTCGCCCAGCGTATAAACCATATCAATTAATTCATTTTTAGGAAAATCCGTAACTATTACCTTTATACGTCACTTACTACAATAATTAAACTATTTTTACTTGCTTAATAGACATGTCAAAATTTGACAATGCCTACATTTTTGTCTTGTCTTGGCAACTATGATGTTATAGCGTAGAGTATTAAAAACAATTGAAAAATTCAAAAATAAATCGAAAACTATTAGAAATAGGTATATGTCATACTTAATAAAAGTTGGAGGGTTTTTGTAAAATCTATCAGAAAAAATAATAATATACAGGGTGTGCCATTTAAAAAATTTGATATTTTTCAATTTAAAATAGTCGAAATGCATAAATTTATTTTGAACACCCCGTAGCATCTAACTCAAATTTCTTTACATATATCTTTTTTTCATCTCTATAGAACGCTAGTACCAATTATGAATATTCCACCTTCAGAAACAATGGCGCTACTGGCATTTTTTTTACAGAACTGAAAACTAGTATTTTTAAATAAAAATTGAAATATTAGAAAAACCACTAGGTTTAGGTATATAACATAATTAATAAAAAAGGCTCCGAAAGTTAGGGGCATTACGATCACTTTTATAGTGGAGTGCCCAAAGAAGATAGAGCAAAACAAGGCGTATCCATACTAATACACAGAAAACTGAGGAAATTCATAACCACCTGGGAACCGATTAGTGAAAGAATCATAAAGATGAATCTCAAAATACTAGGTAATAACACAACCTTACTGGGGGTATACGCTGTCAACGATGACGATCTGGCTAATAACAAGGATTCATTTTTTGAACAACTAAATGAGGAAATACGCAAAATTGGAACATCAAGAGAGATATTACTTTTGGGTGATCGAAATGGAAGAATAGGAAGGAAAGAACACGATAAAGTGGTAGGAAAATATGGCGAAGAAGTTACTAACGACAACGAAAGAAGAATTATAGAGATATGTGAACAAAACAACCTTACAATATTAAACGGACACTACCAGCATAGGGATATTCATAAATATACGTGGAGACAAACAACAAGAGATTTAAAAAGTATTATCGACTATATGATAATACGTCAGAGATCTAGATTAAACTTCCTAGATGTAAGAGTCCAAAGAGGGGCTTCATGTGGCAGCGACCACTACCTCGTGAAAGGAAAGATAACCTCACGAACAACACGGGAAAGCAAACTGGAAGATACAAGTACACAGCACACAACAAGTGAAACGACAATAAGATATAATACAGACAGCCTACAAAATGAAAGTATCAGAAATCTATACAAGAGTAGACTGGACCAAAAGATACAACGGACGGGATTTGTTAATATAGAAGAAGCATATAAGTATATAAAGGAATGCCTACACGCAGCCGTACTGGAAGCATTAGGGTACCAAGAGAAAAGGGAAAAACAGCAAAAACCATATTGGTGGGATGAAGAAATTAAATAAGAAATTGAAGAAAAACGGAAAAGCTATCACAAATACTTAAGTTCAAAGAGCACAAACGACAAAGTAAAATACAAAGAATCCAAAGCTAGAGTACGCAAAATGATTAGTGACAAAAAGAACAACCAATGGGAAAAGACATGCTCAAGACTCAACACTTATATAGGAGGAAGAAAAAGCACAGAAAGCTGGAGACTTCTTAAAAACATGAGAACAGAACGGAAAAGAGAAATCTTCTCACCAATAACACCAGAAAAATGGAACCAATATTTTACAAATATGCTAACAGAAGATAGACCAGAGTTCAAAACTCAACATGGAAACTCAAATATTGTTATACGAGGATCCCCAATAAGGATAACAACATCAGAAGTTAAAGAAGTATGTAAAACGCTAAAAAATGGTAGAGCTCCAGGACCAGGAAACATCCCAGGAGAGATAGTAAAATACGGAACTGAAAAGCTATTTAGCGCTTTGAGGAACTTATTCCAAAGATGCATTAACACATCAGAAGTACCTGAGGAATGGAAAATATCATACATATCAACAATTCATAAGAAAGGAGACAAA
>CM032446.1:239745965-239780965 GCA_019049505.1 Pachyrhynchus sulphureomaculatus
AGGCTCCATACTGTCTCCTACTCTCTTTCTCATTTATATTAACGATCTGCTGGAAAAGACCTAGAATCCAATCTACAGCTTTGCAGATGACAGTACACTTATCTCTTCATTCACTTTGAACGCTCGGACATCGGCTACTTAGGCTAATATCCGCAGACAGCAGGAGGTCGTTCAACTTAACAAAGACCTGGAAGAAATTCTATCGTGGGGTGACAGTAACCAAGTGGAATTTAACGCTACAAAAACCCAGGCGGCAGATTTTTCTAAAAAAGTTAACGTTGCTGAACCCGACATAGTTATGTCGGGGCACTCCATTCCCCTAACATCGTCACTCAAATTGTTGGGCGTAAATTTGGGAGCAAATATGTCCTGGCATGAACATGTTGCAGGCATAGCAAGGAGAGCTTCTCAGAAGTTGGGAATATTATTTAGAACCAGAAAGCTTTACACTTCACAACAACTGTTAATTCTTTACAAAGCTCCAATTCGACCAACTATGGAATACTGCTCCCATGTTTGGGGCTCCGCTCCCAAACATACACTGCATTTGTTGGATTCTATTCAGAGAAGAGCTGTTCGTCTGATTGGAGACCCGGAACTGACAGGTGGCCTTGATTCGCTGGAACATCGAAGAACGGTTGGCGACTTGAGCCTATTCTACAAGTATTTTCATGGAAAGTGTTCGAAGGATGTGGCCCGCTTAATTCCTCCCAGAGTGGTGCATGTTAGAAGTACACGTCACGCTAATACTTCACATCCGTATGAGGTTCAGCTTGTTACTCCTCGTACAACGCTTTTCAAGCAGTCATTTATATGGAGAACATCATCCCTTTGGAATAATTTGCCCAGGACTGTGTTTCCCACCGAGTACAATTTACAGCGATTTAAGAACAACGTGAATCGCTTTCTCCGCACACGTGTCGCTCCTGTAGCGCTTTAGGGACTTCCCTGTAGCACGTGTGCTAGACCCATAAAAAAAAAAAAAAAACAAACAACAGTAAACAAAACCTAATATCATTTTTCACTACTATTTTATTTAGATTAGAAGCTAGTGCTTAGAAAAATGAATAATAATAATTATTAAATTAAAAGAAAACGTTCAAAGGAAAGTAAAACAAGTCACACTAAAGTTATTATTATGTATGTAGTACGTTCGTACATATACGAGTATAAACGTACACATTAAAATATGTAGTTTACAATTACAATAAAACCAATAATTTTCGTTGGTACAGTTTTACTTGAAAAAGAAATGGTGTTTATATAATTGTCAAGGTCACAAAAACTACTCCATATATGTTCAGGAACTTCACGAGATTCCAAAAAATTGCGAGTTTCAGTTATTTTTTTAGACATCTCTGAAATGGACGGAACATAAATATTATCTCCTTCTGTAAGCTCGTCTTCGTCGTCATTATCGCTTAAAATCCCTCAGAACTCACTGATGTCACAATTTGATCATCAGTTAATATTTCTCTCGTCATTAATTCATTATCATACATATTCTTTAAAATTAAAGTGATTAAACATCTTTTTAATCTCGATTTACACTGTACTTTGTTGAATGTCAGCATGGTAAACAAATTCTAGACAATCAGTAGGATCTTTTCGATGTTTTTTAATCCACTGAGTCAACGGTAGTTCATCATCTGAGTCATATCTACATTCCTTCCTTAAAAATCCGCCATGCTTAAAACAGTTTGCAATGGTTTCTCTACTGACTCTTTGCCTAGCATGTGGATAAAGTTTATAGCATCCAAGAGTGTTGCAGAAAAAATGTTACCTTTATCGATCGTCTATAACATTTTCATAAGCAAAATCTTTCTATAATGACATTTTAAAGAATGTATCACACCTTGATCCATAGGCTAGAGCTTTGCACTTGTGTTTTTAGGAGGCAAAAAAACCAATTTTATTTGCTGTAGATCAACTTCAGGGTGCGCTGGACAATCGTCAATCAACAGTAATATTTTTCTGTTTGTGAATTTTAATTCTTTGTCCCATTCAATCAGTTCACTTTTTAAAATTTCTGATGTCATCCAGGCTTTACTGTTTGATTTGTACTTTACTGGTAAATGTTTGTTTTTTAAAACACTTGGGATTGGCGGTCTTTCCTATCACCAACAATTTTCTTTTCTCTGTTCCAGACATATTTGCCAACACAGTAATCCGTACTTTTGATAATTTTTCACCAGCACAATTCTCTCCGACAAACTTTAATGTCTTATCAGGCAAACAAATCCGTTTCATCCACATTAAAAATGTCCACATATTCATAACTTTCTGGAATTTCCGGCCATACATTAGCCAACCATTGATCAACAACAATCATATCCACCTCTGCAGTTTCTCCTACTATCTTACACCCACTAATATTATGTCGCTTATTAGACTGTTCAATCCAACTTCTAGAACAGTTAAACTCGGTGTTCTCTATTTTCCTTCCCAATTCACTAGCTTTCTCTTGTAAAATATAGCCAGTAATAGCAACATGTTCATGTCGTTTTTGACTAAACCATTTAAGGAGTCCTTTATCAACTTGGTCATGTGTATATTTTCTTACTTTTTTATAACCAAAGTTTCTTTTATCATAAATTGATAAGATTTCTTGCCTCTTCTTCCATGTAGATTTAATTAAATTCAACTGTTTGCAAACATCAATTTGTTTAACATTTTCTATTTTCCTTATAATATCGTGTTTGTCTTTTAAAGTAACGTTTTTGTGTACTCATTAAAAAAACTTAGACATTCACTTTGCTACTTTGATCCAATATGCATTAGAACCGCATAACACAAGTGAATTGAAAATAATACTGCTCGAACTAGCGACGCCGGGGAAACAAGTAGAATAGGGGTTCCCAGCGAGTTTCTGTGAATTCCCTAGATCAAGTCGCAAGTTAGTTATAAACTGACACAAAACATCCAAATTTGGTTCGCTTTATTCGGAAGTTCGTTATAACCGATAAAAATTTGCATTGGTGTTATGGAAGTTTTTTCGCATTATAAAATAGTTCGTTTTAACCGGAAATTCGCTATAAACGGGTTCGTTATAAGTACACTTTACTGTATTTCATAAAATACGTTTTTTTAAATTTTTACAAACGACCACTAGATGGCGCTATTGACATGTGACATTGCCATTGTTGTAAAATCTGACATTTGTTATTGTTTTGTTTAAAGTGAGCGTTTTAAAAAAACAGTTTTGTGAACAAATAGAAATTTCACATGAAGGTTTTCGTTGGATGATTTTTTACGATTTTAGTAAAGGCCTAATTCAACATGCTTCGAATCGCTTCGTTAAACTTTTGGTAATGAATCGCCATCAGGAAAGACTGTTTACAATTGGTTTACAGAATTTCGTCATAGTCGTGCTTCCGTCAGAGATGGATTTCGTGGAGGTCGACCAAAATCGATGCTGTGCACAACATGATTGAAAAGGATCGACATGTGACATATCGTGAGATACAGGTATCCTTAGGCATATCGAAGACTGCAATACATTTGATTTTGCATGCACATTTAGCTGTGAAAAAGATCGATGGATTCCGCATAATTTGACCGAAACTCAAAAACAGGCTCGCGCCAATTGGTGTAAGAAAATGCTCAAAAAATTCGACCGAGGACATGCAAAATCCGTATACAACATCGTAACAGAAGACGAAACTTCGATATATTCGTATTAGCCGGAAAGAAAGCAAGAGGATCAACTGTTTGAATTAAGGACTCATTGCTCAGGAAAAACAACCGAACGTCGCATTCACACCATGACAATGATTTATAAGCGGTGAAACTACACTTTTTTGTTCCTGAAAGCGGTGTCAAAAAAAAAAAAAAATGCGTGGACAGCGATTTTCATCACCTTAAGAAGCTGTTGAATCCTTCTAAAACCATATTTTTTAGGTACCAACTTCAGAGTGGGAAAAATGTTTCGAGAATTAGTACCCAAACCAGGAAAGCCACCACACGAGGTAACCTCGTATAGACCTATATCACTACTTCCTGTAATGTCAAAGTTATTCCAAAAACTATTGCTAAAAAGACTGAAACCCATTATAGAGGATAAAAACATATCACAATACCAATTTGGTTTTCGAGAAAAACATTAGATCAAATACATAGAATCACAGCTATAAATGAAAAAGCATTAAAAGAAAAAAGAGTATGCTCTACAATCTTCCTCGATGTGACGCAAACATTTGATAAGGTTTGGCACGAAGGGTTGCACTACAAACTGAAACCGATATTACCCAAACAATACACAATTCTCAAGTCATACATAACAGACAGATTCTTTAGAATAAGACAAGACGATGCTGATTCGTAACTCAAGGAGATTAAAGCTGGGGTTCCTCAAGGAAATGTATTGGGACTGGTTCTTTACCTATTGTACACTTCTAACTTTCCAGTATTAGAAAATAATCTTATTGCAACTTTTGCAGACGATGCTGCAATTATGACCGTCGGCAATACTAACGAAGAATACACAGCAGCGCTACAAGTAGCCAAGTTAGCAGTTGGAGAAAAAGATGGAAGATATAATTAAAAGAAATTAAATCCATTCATATAAATTTTACAAACAGAAGAATCGAATATATTCCGGTATACATTAATCAATATCGCATGCAAACACAGCCAAGTATCTTAGTATGACCTTGGATACAAATCTTCGCTGGAAAGCACACGTTAAAAAGAAAAGGGAAGAACTGGGGCTTAAATACAGAAAAAATGTATTGGTTGATTGGAATGGCTGATTGCAAAAGGATTCACTCTAACAATACATAATAAACTACTACTCTATAAGCAAGTTCTAAAACCAGTCTGGACTTATGGTGCTCAACTTTGGGGGTGCATTAAACAAAGTAATGTAGATATCATTCAACGTTTTCAAAACAAAGTACTAAGGAACATCCTCGACGCTCCCACAGGAACCTGGGAATGGAAATTGTTAAGAACGAGTTACAACGCTTTGCATGGAACCACGAAGACAGGCTCCATATGAATGTAGAGGCCAACCAGCTCCTCGACACCACAAAGTTAGTGAGAAGACTGAATAGGGTAAAACCCGTTGAATTAGTGTAGTAAGTTAAAATCAAAAGTAGAGCAAAGTACTCGTGAAAAGTGTATCCCATCAAAAACATAAAATGTAAAAAAATGTCTCGCAACGCAGTCCTTTCACCACAAAAAGTTGTGAGATCTCAAGTAAAACCAAGTCAGTTATTTTAGTTAGTATCTATGGAAGTACCTGTTCAACAACTTTGTCATAAATTGTTATCTAATTAGTTACCTACCAACATTGATAGTGACCGTATCAATATTAGACATCTTTACTTCTATAATAAATATAATGACTTGGCAATCGCACGGCAACATAATCACATAAGAATCATCAACTATTTCGATTGCTAAGTAAGTCTAAACAGTGCACTTAGAAATAATCTACTATTTAAAAGCGGTTAAGCGAATAAAAAAATGTTTGGAACAAAATTTGTAGAGAATTTTATGCTCTACAATTTTCATAATAGATGCAAATACTATTGAAACCATAGGAAGCGAGATATTTGTGAAAAACCGATTTTTGTGACCTTTGACTTTGAATATCTTTTCTTTTAAGACAACTTTTAGAATGCCAAAATAAAGGTTTATACAAGTTTACAGCTTATTATCTCTCATTCCGAGGTTGACCCTCTTTTTTGGCTTAAGTAACTGTACAATTTACAAAACGGGACTGAAATTTCGAGATGTTTCAGTTTTTCCTTCCTTTATAGGCTAAACACTAACTAAATTCAAAATTTTAAGTTTGTGTGTCTGCTAGAAGTACCTTAAAATTTTGATGAAGGGTGAGTGTGTCAGTGACAAAATTAAAGAACTTCGACTGGCAATAGTTCGTAAACTATAAGGTATAAACAGTAGGTAATTTAGGAATATAGCTAGTATAGTATGTCCTCTTGGTCACTGAAAATTCAGGCTTCTAGCTTTATCCACAACGAAGTTACAGGGGGGTCGAAAGTGCCGCGAGTGGCTTCGAGAAAAGGATGGTACGGATGTGCTTTCTGCTCGACTTGGCGGGGGCACTGCCGTGCCCCGCGATACAACAAAATAATGTACCATTCATGTGGTACAACACCAGTGGGTGAAGTCTTAGGTTAAGTAGTTGTATAGTAGTTTAAGTTAGATATAAAATAACTGACTAGCCATAATGGGCTAGATTGTTATCATAAGAAACATCTGATCGAGGTTTTTTAATAAAAAAAAGGGATTAGTTCGAACGCATGCAAAAGTCGAACAATAGAACGATTTGCACCAAACGTTTTTTTTTTCTTTCATTGTTTTCGTAAAAACTTAAAAGGTAGTTCTATTCAATAACGATAAAAACAACTACTCACCTTAAAATACTAGACGGCAATCCGGCGACACTACTACTATTGACGGAATTTTGACTACTACCACTATTTAAAATCGACAGGCCGCTGCCGCCGCTCTTGTCCTGAGTACTGGCCAAACTAAGAGGGTTCGTATAAATACTGGGCGAGTCTAAAGCCTGCTTCACACTCACACTGGCATTAGTTTTTTGTTTTGTATTGTCCAATTTGCTTAAGTAACTTAAATCACTACTCGGCTTCCGGTTTTTGTCGGCCCCGCTACTGTTGCTACTGCTGCCTCCGCTGGAGGAATTTGCACTGGGTATTTTAATGCTAGGTTGTATTGTCAGTCCCGAGGGCGATGAGTATTTTAAGGAATTGTTCGATGAGGATGATTTGCTAAAAAATAAAGGAAAAAAGATTATGCAAACGTCATATAGTTCTCGGTTCCCATAATAAGACCATTATTAGATAGTCAGTCAAGTAAGAAGTGTCGCTTGTAACTTTATTCATTTATTATTTATTAAACTGAGCTTGTATATGTGTTATTTAAAGGTCAGTCTGGAGTCCATATGGATTCTTAGAAACTTAATTGAATCATTCTGTCTTTTTTTTTTAAAAAAAAAAAGTTTTATCATCAACTTAGTGAGTTGTGAACTTTTTGATTTAATTAGACTGCCTAATTATCCTTTGTGATATTTCAATATTATTTTCTGGAATGTACAGTGTCGTATCATCAACATATTGTAGAACTTTAATGGTATTGTCATATAGTAGAAATTCGTTGATATATATAATAAAAATCATATCCGTAACAGAAAGAGTATCCTGAGTTTTGCGGTCGAAATGCTCTACTTCAAAAAAGTTTTTTTTTAATTATATTAACTTGTTCTTTGGGTAAAAAAGGATTTTTGGCATTTTTTTAGCCCTCCCCTTTCACCCCCTCCCCCTTAAACCCCAAAAAAAAACACATTTTTTTACATTTATTTAATTTTCTCTGGTTTTTCTTAACGAATCATGAAAAAAAAAATAGTGATGGTAGGGGAGCATCAGGGCAACAACTAAATAATATTTTTAGTGTCACTTGAACTCACCAAACTTCTAAAAAAAATAAAGGAATTGAAAATTTTAAAAATTGACGAACTGTTGATAGGTGATTAAATTTGTTTTTTTTCCCAATCTAACCCTCTCAGAATTTTTTGATGCGCCAGCCTTAAAAATTGAATTATCCCGATTTTTTGCCATTTTAACGATTTTTTAGCATCAAATTCGCATTCTATAGAAAATTTTACATCATATGCATATCTGTATGCATCCCAATTTTTTTGTAGTGGAAGAAAAATTAATGCGCATTATTTGAGGAAATTTTTGGCACTAAATCGACTATTTTTCCCTTTTTTTTGGTTCTTTTAACGTACCATTGCATTCAGAAGGTAAATTTAACCTCAGACTTCGATTCTACGGGAAATTTTACTCAAGAAACTGATTTCTATATGTATCAGGGTTTTTTATGGACATAAAGAAAAATTAAATTGCAATTTTCACGCCATTTTTAGCTCTAAATTGACTATTTATCGTTTTTTTTTTTGACCATTTTAATTCCTTTCAAAATAATACTTCCGGCTTCAGATTTGGATTCTATCAATCTAATATCTGTGTGTATCTAGTCCGAGGAAATTGGAAAAGAACGGAAAAGACCCGTAAGATGCTAAGAAAATTCTAAGATTCGAGTTTCAATAAGGTGATTCTACAAATGTTCTTAGTAAACAACGCAGCGCCATACCCATATAGAACTTAAAAGCAAAAGAAAGGCGGCAAAATTCAAATGACAGAGCATGGCAGAGTATTAAAATTTTATAAAACCTGTTTTAAAAAAAAAATTAAAAGAAATCAAAAGTAAAAGTCGGACGATTAATAAATACTTGATAAATACTTTTGTAAAATTTCCCCTAGAATCTGAGGCCGAAAGTATTATTTTGAAAGGAATTGTACGTTAAAATGGCCAAAAATAGCCAATTTAGAGCTAAAAATGGCCTGCAAATTGAAATCCAATTCCTTCGTGTCCATAAAAAAACTTCGATACATACAGAAATCAATTTCTTGAGTAAACTTTTGGCGTAGAAACCGAATCTGAGGTTAAATGTACTTTCTGAATGCAATGGCACGTTAAAATGGCCAAAAAAGGGGAAATAGCCAATTCAGTGCTAAAAATGTCTTTAAATAATTCGAATTTATTTTCCTTTCACTAGAAAAAAAATTAGGATGCATACAGATACGAGTTTCTATTGTAAAATTTTCCGTAGAATTCGAATTTCATGCTAAAAGAATTTTTTGAATACGTTGGCACGTTAAAATGGTAAAAAAATGACAAAAAAAATCAGGAAAATTTAATTTTTAAGGGTGGCGCACCCCGAGAAAATATTTTTTTCTGGGGGTGGTTAGGGAAAAAAATGTTATTTTTTAAAAAATCCAAATTTACTCCTGTCAAGAGTTCGTCAATTTTTAAAATTCTCCATTTCCTTATGTTTTTTGAAGGCTGGTGAGGTCACGTGACACCAAAAATGTTACTTAGTTGTTGTCCTGATGCTCCTCTACTATAACAATTGTTTTTGCGATGATTCGTTAAGAAAAATGGGAGAAAACTCAATAAATGTTAAAAATGTAGTTCTTGGGGTTTTTTGAGGGGCGGGGAGGCTAAAAAAATGCCCACCCAAAGAACAAGTTAAAATAATAAAAAAAAACTTTTTTGATAGGGCATTTCGACTCCAAAAACTCAGGATGTATTTTCTTTTTTTTTGAGGTGTTCCTATATAATCATCCAAAAAAGGTTCGAAAATTATGCCTACAGCGGCGGCTAAGTATATGAACAAGTTGAGGACATTCGTTAGTAAGTGGGTAAAACGATACTCTCAGTTGAAAAATGTTACTGATTACTGTTACCAGAACGTGGTTCGAGAGGAAAAATGTCGGACAAGGACGAAGAAATGATTATTAAGATGTTTTCTCGAAATCATTAATTAAGTTTGCGCCAAGGGGCGCAAAAACTAAAGCAGAAAGATTTGGATATATAGTATGAAACGATTCGAACTCATCTCCGGGCTAACTATTTGTAGTGGAGAATCAAAAAACCATTGCTCAGAAAAAAACACATGGAGAAACGACACGCGTGAGAGACTGGAACAACGTAATTTTTGCGATGAAGCTTCATTTTGGGATATCACCCCACAGCTTGGTCAATTTCCTCTAATCATTGGCTCAGTGCACCGTGAAACACCCCGTGAAGATCTATGTTTGGGGATGTCTTTCGGAAAAAAGTTTTGGGAGATTCTCCATCTTTACCTACCATTTGAACCGTGAAAAAATGCTCCAGATTTACAAGAAGGCATTAGTACAAACTTTCCTACCTAAATTCTGTTCTGTGGCCGAAGAACATAATATCACAGAGAAAGCACTTCATTTATAACGCAATATTTAAGAGCATCATTTAATACGGTTGTGAAACTTGGCAACTGACGAAACGATTGGAACAGAAACTAATGGCACTCGAAATGGATTACTGAAAATCGGCTGTAGTGTCAAGAATGGATAGAGTTAGAAATGAAAGAATAAGGGATGTAATGAAAGTAAAAACAACGGCAACTTTGGTACGGACAAGTGGAAAGAATGGAAGAAAACCGAACTTCTATTCGATAAGGGATTTCTACGGGGCCTGATGATCCCCATGAGAGTGCTGGTTGTGAGATTCCTTTCTGGGTACTGCTGTCATAAACCCGAAGCTACCTACATTATCTTGTCCTAAACCAAGGTACACCTAATTCCAATTAATTATTTTTGTATTTTAAATACTTTTAAATATTAAGCTTAACATTGTTTTGTCCGACTTTGTACAATTTCTTTGTATGTCCATATATTTATGGTGTGTATGATTATGGTAATCGTATACTATATTTTATTTTTGTTATTTCTATTAACATACTTATAATTATAATTATTATACTATATTTGACGAACCAATGTACACTTTGTTGTATTTAAAGGTAATATATATTTTACAAAATCTTTTTTCTCACATTTGCTCAATGTGGTTCCATGTTCGGCTGACGGTCCAAAGCCAAGTCAGCACAAACGCTATTACCATTGTGTATTAAGGAATGACCTGACAATGTTACATGTTTTCAAAATCACTGACCTCTCCGACCCGATATATATATATATATATATATATATATATATATATATATATATATATATATATATATATATATATATATATATATATATATATCTATATATATATAATTATAGATCATAAAAATGTTCTTCTTTCTCACATTTGGTCAATGTGGTTCCATGTTTGGCTGACGGGCCCAAGCCACGTCGGCACAAACGCTATTACCATTGTGTATTAAGGAATGACCTGACAATGTAATGTTACACGTTTTCAAAATTATTGACTTCTGAATGTTTCTGTGTATGTTTGTGTTGAGTCCTAAGTGTGGGGTGTGAATGTAATTGGTGTAAGGCCTGTGGCTGATATGATGAGGGGGACAATGATGACTTTTTCTTGTTTTCATAGCCTTTTTATTTCTGTCGCAAGGTCTGTGTATTTGGAAATTTTTTCTGTGTATTTCGTTTGGATGTTTGTGTCATTGGGGAGATCTATGTCAATTAGATACGTGACTTCCTTTTTTGCACTGAAAAGTAATATCGGGTCTATAGATACTGATGTCCCAGTAGAGCTTGTAATCTTTATTTTCAATTATGGATGTTGGTGTGTATTTGTAGTAGGGATCTGTGTTTTCTATGAGTTTGTATGTTGTGGCTAGTGCTTGGTGAACCACTTTTGCAGCTGAGTCATGCCTGGCTCTGGATTCCGTTCCGGCTAATATTTTACATCGGCTTATTATGTGTTCGATCGTTTCTTTCTGCTGATGGCATTTCCTGCATCTGTCTTCTGTAATAGTTGGGTCTTTGATGATATGCTTTTGGTAGTTTCTGGTTAATATGACTTTATCCTGGATGGCAAGTAAGAAGCCTTCTGTTTCAAGGAATAGCTGCCCATCCTGTAACCAGGTGTATGATTGTTTTTTATTTACGTGGTCTTGTTCTATGTGGTATCTGTATTTTCAGTGGAGTTTTTTTTGTCTGACCACGTTTTCATCTTTTCCTGTTGTAATTGGGTGTGACTGTGTGTGACTGTGTGTGTCTGCTGGGTGGTCTGCCCGGGATAGGTCGAGAGGTATGTAGTTTTTGTCTGCTTTCACTGTTGCTGTGTGGAGGCTAATTTGCTTGCTGTGAAAGAATTTCCTAACTGCTTGTATTTGTTTTGTGTGTAGTGATTTCATGTCTATGATTCCTCTTCCTCCTACCTTCCTCTGGATGATAAATTTAGTGAATTGAGAACGTATAAGGATGTGAATGTTTTCTATGTCTGTTTATGATCATTTGATGATACCAAATCAATATGTGAGTATAGGTATAGCGAACGTGTTGATGGCTTCAGTGAGATATTTGGAGTTGAGTTTTGTTTGTAAAAGTTTCGTGAGTCTGTTGTTGAATTCGGTTCTGAGCTCTGTTTTGATGTGAGTGTGGTTGGGCTGTGATTAACCAACTGTGGGGTATGGGGTCGAGGGCCTTTTTATAGTCTATGTAACCGATGTGAAG
The DNA here is from genome assembly GCA_019049505.1 of Pachyrhynchus sulphureomaculatus. Lineage (NCBI taxonomy): Eukaryota > Metazoa > Arthropoda > Insecta > Coleoptera > Curculionidae > Pachyrhynchus > Pachyrhynchus sulphureomaculatus. The sequence goes on from CM032446.1 coordinate 239,757,989, forward strand.
GTTTCTGTGTTATTTTCTGGTTTGTCCCATGATCCCGCTATCTATGATCAGCTGCTCTTCGCAGCCTCGACTATTTTTCCTGCACCCCTTCAGCTCTTCTGTGAGAATATTGTCGTCTATTAGGTGTTGTTCTATTTTCTTGGAAATTGTGGCTATGATGACATTGTATAGGGTTGGAAGACAGCTGATAGGTCGGTAGTTTGACGGGCTTGTGGTGTCTGAGCTATTAGGTTTGACGTATGTTATTCCTTGTGTCAGGAAAGTGGAGAATGTGTGTGGTTGTAGAATGGCTTTGTTGATTTGGTATGTGAGTGCTTCATGTGTGGTGGTAAACTGTTTGGACCAGAAGTTTTGTATATTGTCTATTCCAGGGCATTTCCAGTTGTGTGTGTGTTTGATTGTTTCTGTAATTTCTTGTGTAGTTAATGTATATTATATATTACTATTATTACATATATATATATATATATATATATATATATATATATATATATATATACATATTTATATATATATATACATATATATATATATATATATATATATATATATATATATATATATATATATATATATATATATATATATATATATATATATATATATATATATATATATATATATATATATATATATATATATATATATATATATGGTTTGAAAAGTCCGTGCAAAGTCCGAGAGATGGCACCACCGGCGCGTATCGAGGTCATGTTTAGTTAGTAGCATCTCTTGAATGAACGCACACCAAGTTTCAGCCATATTGGTCTATTTCTTTGTGTTTGGCATTCGTGCGAATCAAGGAAGTCGAGTGATTTTCAAGAAATGGACGAAAAAGAATTTCGTGTGGTGATTAAACATTACTTTATGAAAGGCAAAACGCCTCAGGAGACTAAAGAGAAGCTTGATAAAAATTATGGTGACTCTGCACCTTCGATTAGAACAGTTTATAAGTGGTTTCAAAATTTTCGGACTGGCCATATGGGCACAAGTGACGCTGAACGTTCTGGACGGCCTGTGGAGGTTACGACTCCAGAAATCATTGATCAAATCCATGATATGGTGAAGGATGACAGAAGAGTTAAGGTGCGTTAGATTGCTAGTGCTGTGGGCATCTCGACTGAACGGGTACATAATATTTTGCATAAACATTTGGACATGAGAAAGCTATCCGCAAGATGGGTGCCGCGATTGCTCACGCTTGACCAAAAACGGAATCGTGTGAAGTGTTGCAAGGATGGTTTGCAGCTGTTCCAGAAGAATCCGGAGGACTTTAAGCGTCGTTTCGCCACTGTGGATGAAACATGGATACATTACTATACTCCTGAGACCAAACAATAATCTAAACAATGGGTTACCAAGGGGGAATCTGCACCAAAAAAGGCGAAGACCTTTTCCTTCGGCCGGAAAGGTTATGGCGACTGTCTTTTGGGATTCGCAAGGGATAATCCTCATCGACTATCTGGAAAAGGGTAAAACTACTACAGGTGAATATTATTCATCGTTATTGGACCGTTTGAAAACCGAGCTGCAAGAAAAAAAAACGCCCGCGATTGGCCCACAAGAAAGTCCTTTTCCATCACGACAACGCACCAGCACACACCTCAGCAGTTGTGGTCGCAAAATTAATGGAAATAGGATTCCAACTCGTTTCACATCCCCCCTATTCTCCAGACTTGGCTCCCTCGGACTACTATTTGTTCCCCAATTTGAAGAAATGGCTGGCGGGACAAAGATTTTATTCAAATGAGGAGGTGATTGCAGACACTAATGGATATTTTGCAGACTTGGACAAATCCTATTATTCGGAAGGGATCAACAAACTAGAACATCGTTGGACGAAGTGTATAAGCCTAAAAGGAGACTATGTCGAAAAATAAAAAAGGTTTACCCCAAACACATAAGTAGTTTTTATTTTTGCACGGACTTTTCAAACCAGCCTCGTATATATATATATATATATATATATATATATATATATATAATATATATATATATATATATATATATATATATATAGATTTCTCTCTGACATTGCTCGCTGAACACCTTCAAACCATGTCGCTCTAGGTCTTCCTCTTCTCCTCTTTTCGCTTGATATCCACTTTAGAACCGTCTTTGGTAATATATATATATATATATATATATATATATATATATATATATATATATATATATATATATATATATATATATTTATTTTACCAAAGACGGTTCTAAAGTGGATACCAAGCGAAAAGAGGAGAAGAGGAAGATCCAGAGCGACATGGTTTGAAGGTGTTCAGCGAGCAATGTCAGAGAGAAATCTAAGACCCAGAGATTGGGAAGATTGAAGAGGATGAAAACTGAGAACCGGAAGACAAAGAACGCTGTAAAAAACCGGATCAATGATGATTAGTACAAACTGCCAAACGGTGGTTTGTCGACCGACGTAAAGCCAATCGAGAACGTGCAGTCGTACATCAAGCAGAACTTTCGGAGTAAAAAGGTGTACATAATGGATAGTACAATATGCAAATCTTTGCCACAAGAATACGGGGAAAATCTCGTCAAAAGTATGCCCCAAAGATACTAGGCTGGTGGGGACTTGACGAATTGCTGAATCATTAGCATTTTAATGGCAATCCCATACTGTCGAATTATGTAAAAAACTTTTTAATAAATACATTTCACACGTCTTTTTTTCGATTTAGAATTTTTTATTTAAAAAATAGATATTAATGTTCGTCGGTGAACTTATATATTAAATAAGTACGTGGTGCGATCCAGACTAACATTATATAGCAACAACACGATATAGTATCGACTCGCACCGATAGGTGGCGGTAGGTACATCTTTGACAACACTGCGTGACACTTGCTATCTCTCACCCTCTTTATTCGCCTGATTTGGCACCTTGTAACTTCGAGCTGTTCCCCTTATGAAAATGGAGTTAATTGGTCAGCGAATGATAGGCGACGCTAGAGGTAGTGATAGCATCGACCGTCTCAAAAGATATTCGACCAGTGGAAAAAAGGAGGGAGGGACCAGTGCATTCGGGTGTAAAGGAATTGTTGGGAAGTTGATAAAAGTTACCAAGCCTAATAGTAACTAGATTCTAGCATTAATCCGGCAATGTTTAGATTGCACAACGAAATGATTACTTAATTTGTATCCAGAGTGTATATTTAAATAACTAACCTCATGCTAAGCGACGACGAATTAATCTTAGAAGCATTATGATGATCCATCTTCATACCACCAGACGACGACGAACCCATCGACGACGCCATTTTGTCTTTTGAACCCCCTGAGGAACTGCTGCCGGAGCGTGACATCGATTTTGAAGAAGAGCTCTTTGTTTTCGCGTGCATCGACGCCAAAGAGGGCAGCCCTAGGGCTGCGTACGGATCGGCAGGATTGCCCATCGAAAAGTTTAGGCCGGAGGCTTGTAACCGGGCTAGGTAGTCTTGTGCAGCTAGGTGTGAGGCCATAGACCACCATGCTGCGCCTAAAAATAAAATACACATATATAATAAAATGTCAACAGAAGGGGTGTCTGTAAATTTATTATTTAAAAAAAAGTGATTGTCAGGTATTATTTAGTGTATTTAATGACCAAAAATTGCGTGTACCATAAGAGAGAACTATTACTTTTATTATTTTTCTTTCTTTTATCATTTTGGTAATTGCTACTCTATAGAAAGTAAAAACGTACTTTGTGTAGTTGAACAGTTTTTTTTGGTCAAAAAAAACGGTATTGAAACAGAAACAAAATTATGGATATTTTTCGTGAGTTACAATCACAATATATATGAGCATCAATGCCTGGAACCGGATGTTAAAAACGATTAAATATATTCAATCTATAATATATATAAAAATGCAACGTCTCTCTGTCTGTCTGTCCGTTAGTGCGCTTATCACTGGAGAACCACTTATCCGATTTACGTACTTTTTTCTTAAACATGCTAAACCATTAAATATGGAACAATATGATGTAGCAAAGAATATCCATAATATATATAAAATGCAACGTTTCTCTGTCTGTCTGTCTGTCCGTTAGTGCGCTTATCACTGGAGAACCACTTATCCGATTTACGTGCTTTTTTTTAGATATACATATGTTCTCTGACCAGGTTATAGGATATATTTTATTACGTTAGGTGACATAAGGAATAAGCAGTGACGATAATAGTGAATCAAGTCGGAGAAAAGTTTGCCGCTAGCGCGTTCTCTTGCAATACACTGCCTAAAGCATTAAATATGGAACAATATCATGTAGCAAAGAATATAATATATATAAAATGCAACGTCTCTCTGTCTGTCTGTCTGTCCGTTAGTGCGCTTATCACTCGAGAACCACTTATCCGATTTACGTGTTTTTATAAATTTATAGATATGTTCTATATAATTCGATATAAGCCTAGATAATGGGAGATAAGTATAAAGAATGGGAGATAAGGAGAAATAATGGGAAATAAGCAGAGATACGTCTATATAATGGGAATTATGGTGAGATAACGGGAGATAAGGAGATATAATGGGAGATAAGCAGAAATATTGCGAGATAAGACGAGATAAGCCTAGATAATGGGAGATAAGGTGAGATAATGGAAGATAAGGGGAAATAATGGGAGATAAGGAGAAATAATGGGAGATGAGCAGGGATAAGCCTAAATAATGGAAATTATGTAGAGATAATGGGAGATAAGGAGAAATAATGGGAGATAAGGGGAAATAATGGCAGATATTTTATTACGTTAGGTAACATAAGGAATAAGCAGTGACGATAGTAGTGAATCAAGTCCACGCGAGCGGAGCCGCGGGCACTGCTAGTTATAATATAAAACTTTATAACTTTAAAGTTATGAAAACCCTTTTTTTTCTCTCTCGCAGTTGTGTCCTTACGTGTGTTTTAGATAAAACCTACTGTAACGAAGTTCTATAATTTTATTTGGGGTAGTATACATGTTGGGAACTAACCTGAACTAACCACCTAACCTAGTCGAATTGCAATCCTTCTAAAAATGCTGTCACACGAAACTCAGAAAATCAACTTTTTAATTTCACCAGTCGTTGCTCATACCAACGTGCTTCGTCATCGCTTATACCGCCCACCATCGCATCCCCGTCAAACGCCACACGGTAGTCTGAAAACCCGAAAAGCTGGCCATAATGTAAGAAACAAAAGGTTCTATTTAGGAATTTGTACCTGTTTGAATACTTCTGCCAATTCTTCTACTATGATTTACGACCACTTAGGTGCATCTTTCGCTTACACCTGTCTTATAACTTTCATTTCATTTCGAAGCGTCGAGTGCCACGCAGCATCCCTCGTGAAGCACGTCCGACGTCATCAAGTTTAAACTATTATAACAAAGTGAACGAATTTTAATTGTGTAAAATTAATTTTCTTCCTGAAGGTGAGTACAATTTCACTGGGTTTCTGGAATTTCATATTTTCTTAATGTTAAGTGAATAATCTAAATCTTGAAGGAACAAGCAATAAGTTAAAAGCTGCCTTGAACTCTAACGTGAAATGAGTTGGAGTTTGTTTATTAGATATTTTTTGTCCAAAATATCGAAAAATTGGGTGCTAGATGTCGGAAGTTTGGTATCTGTGTTAGTTTTTGTACGAAGGTGTGCGAGGACGCTATGGACGCGTTTTTCTTAAAATTCGGGAAAGTGTTGCAAACTTAAAAAAATTTTAAAACATTCGGGATAATTCAACCAATTGTATAAAATTTCGGGAAATTGTTGCAAAATGTGGAAAATAGTTAACAAATTCGGGTAAACGTTGCAAAATGGGAAAAAAAAACACACAAATAATAAAGTTAGTTAAATAATGCGGGAAAATGTTGCAACATGTAGCAAATTGTTTACAACTTCGGGAAATTGTTGCTAAAATGGAAAAATATTTGATAATTTCAATAAATTGGAAATTGTTGCACAATGTAGCAACTAGTTTAAAAATTCATACAAAGTTTCATAAAAATAACTTACGATTTTTACATTTTGTTTTTTAAAAATCTGACTTCATATTCGCGAACAGCGGTCCCGAAAACCGACATATACCGAATTTTGTCGAAATCGAATAATTTTAGCCAGCGTTTCGGGATACTTTTCTTCTGTACGCTGGCCTTATAAAATGACGCGACCTCATATCTAGTGAGACAGCCACTTTGCCTGCCGCTGACAGCGCTGCCGCTGACAGCCAGATCAGAGCAAAAGAGATGGCGCGTCGACCAAAACTCACGCCACCTGACCTCACGCCACCTGTCCCACACTTTTGATGCCGGACTCATAAATCGTATGCCAGGTTTTTGAGCCACACCATTGGCAATGCGTTGGAACTAAAACAAATTCCGTGTGTTGTTCATCGATAACAGTCATCAGTTGGAATCAACGGCCATCAATAATGTTCTTGTTATCCTCATCTGTAAGTGGGACCGTCGTCATCTAACGTAGTGTTGACCATCATCAATTCACATCACCTTTCCCTGTCGTTACTTACTATTATTGTTTACCGTCGTTTATTAGCGTTACCGTCTGCCCTCGTTAGTTAGCGTTACCAGTTACTGTAATTAACAGGATCATTGTCTTTTTACTTCATCGTTCCCTCCACTCAATGTAGTATAATTAATCTTTTGATTCCTAACAACGTATAGATGCGTGGTCCCTTCCTCTTTATCCCTGTCTAACATTTTCAGGTTATTTCTTTTATTTTTAGTTGTATTGCGGTGAAACATGAAATTGACAATACTGCTCCTTTCTTCTTGACCGGCTTGCCTTTTCTCTTTCTCCTGCCCCGTTTATTTTTCAGGAAACATCTATGATAGGCAGCGGACGGTCAGTAGCTAACATGCGAAATGACTCATGGCTTACCTTTTTCTAATTGTAAAAAGGTATTCGAGCCCGGTGGGCCCTTTACCATAAAAATCCAAATGATGAAGCTTGATATTTAACAGTTCGACAACTTAACCGAAAGTCAACTGACCGATAGAAAATTGATGCTTACTGGGGTAACATCCCAAGATTTCACCAAGAGTTGTAAAACATTATACATAAAGTTAAAATTGCCATTTTAGTGATAGATTTGGTTCCAAAACCCCTCTAATTGTTTATTTTGTCAATTTTTATTTCTAAAATGCGTAATTTAAATCATTTAAGAAATAAATCTTTTCCTTGTAGTAAAATAACGAAAATTTAAAATACCAACTTGTGTCAATTTCAACGAATATAGCTTTACGTTGAGCTTTTCCAACTTTAGATAATTTATGTATTATTTCTTTAATTGATATTTTCCCTCTCTACAGTCATCAATCTTAGTATTGATTTAGAGCTTATCTTTACGCTTGACAGTCTCTTTTAACAGACTGTTACATTCCACTCCCCTGTTTAATCTGCTTTAATATATTTTTAACCGAACACTCTGTTTGTCTTTCTTATTTTGTAATTTCAATCTGTCGGTTAGATTTGGATCGTACACTTCATTCTCTACTAAGTAAAACTGGTACTTCATTTATGACTAATTAATTTGAATTTAATTAATAGAAAAAAATGATGTTTTTTAATTTATTTATAATTTTGTAGATAATAAATTAAAAATCAGGCTTCTGCATTACATTTACTAAGTAGAAGTACATAGTATAAATCGTTAGATTTTGAAAAACAGTAACTAAATTCCGTTGGGCTATCTGTTGCCGCTATACCTTCCGAACGAAATGAGATAAAGATTTTAAATTTGGTACATTTGTACGCTTCACATGGGAAAGAAACCTATATTTTGTGGCGGTTTAGAGGGGAGAGATAAATTTAATAGTTTTGTCATAGTATTATGCAAATTTTTTGTTGTGTTCAGTTAAGGTAATGAAGACATTTTAATTACAATTGTTTAAAGTAAAATATACTACCGTCAGAAAGTACTTGACCACCTAGAAACTGCCAAAATTTAATACCTAATTAAACCCTTTCATTATATTAGGTAAATAATAATCGTTTGAGGCGATTTCTGAGAATTCCAGTCAATAAACGTAAACGATTAGAATGGGCCCGAGAACATGAAAATTTGACATCAGAACAATAGAATTCCGTCTTTTGGAGCGACGAATCTAAATTCGAAATTTTCGGTTCAAATCGACAAGTTTAGGTGCGGCGGTCAGTTAGAGAGAGGATGTTGGAAGCCTGTCAGTTGTCTACAGCAGGGCTGTCAAGGTCATGTGCAGTTCGCGCCAATTTCGGAGGTAACGCCTCCCGCTGCCCCCACCACTGCTAGACGTTAAGCGGCCAAGCCGCCGATCGCGGCTCGGCCGCTTACCAAACACAATGCGCTTCTCCTATGTCTTTCATAGCCGCTCCTGAGACTGCGCGAACGGTGGCAGCAGCAGTGGTGGGGGCAGCGGGAGGCGTTACTTCCGAAATTGGCTCGAACCGTGCATGACCTTGACAGCCCTGCTGTAGACAACTGACAGGCTTCCAACATCCTCTCTGTCTCTCTTAGTGCTCCGTACGTTGATTACTTTCAAAATAAAAATTTTTGTTATGGAGGTATAAAATGATCAGTGACTTCACAAAACACACCCCAAATGAGTTTTCAAAGTTTCAAAGGTTTGCAGAAGAAAAAAAATCATCTTTTATCATGAGAGTGCACCTGCTCACAGAGGTGCTTTCTCAACGGTAAAACAGGTCGGATACAGTCCCTGGCCAAATTATTAGACGCACTGTATTTTTTTTTAGTAATTTTATGTTTCTTAAGAGTTTTTATGCAATAATGATATATTTAAACTACAATATTATTGATTTTTTATTTAAAAGAATTGTTGTAGACTACATATTTGTATTTATTTTTAACATATGGCAACACTGTGTTGACAAAGTGATACATGAACGTAAACAAGTACAAACCTGTATCAGTCGCGATCGGAATCGAGTCAGGTACGGACGTGTTTCTGTGGCTTTATGGACTGTGATTGTTTGTTTAACAGTTTTATACTACTCAGTTATTAGTTTATTATGTATGCAGTGTTTTAAAAAAGTAATTGGGCTATTTTTATTATGGGTAGAAAAGGCGATCTTTCACCACGTAAAAAAGCTGAAGTGAAGGCCCTTGTGATTGCGAAAACATTTACAAACCGAGAAATATCACGAAGATTGGAGGTTTCTGAAGCTAGTGTACGGCGCATAAAAAAGAAAATTGAGTTAGGGAAGGAATTAAGCCCGAAAAGAAAGAAAAGATGCGATACAAAACCAATTTTCACTCCACAGTCAGAGAGATGTTTGAAGAAAATTTGTGTAGAAAACAGATTTGCTACCACAAAGGTAATAAAATCACAACTCCAGGATGCTAGCGTAAATGCTTCTGAGCGCACTGTTCGAAGAAAATTGAAAGAATTAGATTTTAAGGCCTGTCGCCCCGCCAGGAAGCCCAAGTTAACAGCTGCAATGAAAGCAAAGCGCCTGAAGTGGGCCAAACAATGGCAAGACAAAGATGTGGACTTCTGGAGATCGGTAAGATACAGCAATTTAATCAATAATTGATACATTATTATCATTTTCAGTTAAATAAAGCAAATAAACATGGAAGTTTATATATTTTTCCTATTTTTGACAGGTCTGCTTCAGTGACGAAAGCACATTCGAAATTTTGCAGAATAAAGCTCAGTATGTGCGTCGTCGTCATGGAGAAAAGTTTCATCCTGATTGTGTCGTCCCGACGGTTAAACATCCCACCAAAGTGATGATTTGGTCAGTCATCAGCGGCAAGGGCACTGGACGTCTGTACGTCGTCAAAGGAATAATGAGGCAAGATCAATGCAAAGAAGTATTACAAAATCGGTTGATTCCGCAGCTCAGAGAATGGTTTCCAAATGGGGAACCATTCACTTTCATGCAAGATGGAGCTCCCTGCCACACTGCTCGGTCTGTTAAAGCTTTTTTGGCAGAAAAAAATATCCCTCTGTTGGATTGGCCGGGTAATAGCCCTGATATGAAAAGAGAAGTGGCTAAAGATGTGATTACCAACAAAACCCAGCTCCTAGAAAAGATTATTCATGTGTGGAATCATCATCCTCAAATGCAGGAGACAGTACAATCTTGCATTGATAGCATGCCGCGCAGAATTAAAGCTTTGATAGCGGCTAAAGGTGGCTCAACTAAATATTGACTTTAACTAACATTAACTTCACTTTTCTTTAAAACTTAATAAACTTATGCTTTTCTAAATTAATGCTGTTTTATTTATGTCAAATAAATAGGTAATTGATTGGATAATATAAAAATAAAAAACAAATCAATTTAAAATAATAAAACGGTACAATATCACTCGGTAATTAATATTTTACATGAAATCTTGCAGTGCGTCTAATAATTTGGCCAGGGACTGTAAAAGTACGAATTGTTGGAACATTAACCCTATTCGCCAGATCTGGCTCCGTCTGACTTCCATCTGTTCCCAACCTCAAAAGATTTCTAAGTGGGAAGCGTCTTTCAACAAGTGATGAAGTGATAGCATCCGTAGATGGGCACTTTGCTGGTCTTCCGGAAAACCACTTCAGAGATTTAGTAAAGAATTGGAAAATCGCTGGAAAAAAGGGAGGTTATACGGAAGAATAAATGTACCATATTTCGACTCATTAATTCATCTTGTTTAATTTCCGCTTTCAAAACTTATTGAATGACCTTTTTGATTTTTTTTAAAACCATATCTCCGTGTAAGAGAAGGTAATAATAAAGTAATAAGCTAGTATATTTTTAGCGTCCATGGTAATTTTATTTCAGTTGTTGTTACAGTTATTACTAATTATAATTATAAATTAAATTACAATCATACTTAAAAATAAAGTTTATTAGAATAAGTAGGTAATATTTAACATGTATCTTTTTTGTAACGATCGTTTAATACTGGTTTTATATTATATGGATAGTAATTAATTAGAAATATAGTGCTGATCTTACTTTGCATTTTCTAATTACCATATACGTATGTACATAGCTTGATTCATTTTATTGAATGAGTTTTCTAAGTAACCATTAATAAAATTAAAAGTTTCATGTCAATATGTACACGTAACAAAAATGTTTATTTTTGGATTATTTGTCCTTCTCCTTCCCTAGTCTAAATAAAGCGCACCTAAGACTACAAATCATAATGTTTTTATAAGAAAAAATATAAACTCTGCCTGTCGCGTTAAGGTCTAATTATTTAAAATAACGTCCACCAATTTACCCTGGCGATTGAAGAACGGAGGGAGCTTGTTTTGAGATGGACAAGCGTAAATCCCAAAAAATCGATGCAAAAGGTTTTTTCCTAGGTTTTAAGATCATGTTACAACATTGTTTTTCTTTCTATCATTTATATTTTATTACATTTTTATATTTGATTAGGCAGTGATTTAAATTTTTAAACAGTGTAACTTAACCGTGTATAATTTACAACGGAAGTGACCCAAAAAGTAGGGAGAGGATATATAAACGGCCATTTGGAGTTTTAAAGGGCTTTTTTCTCCGAGATGCAGTAACGGCTTTTTCCTCGGCCATGCAGTAGTGGCTTTTTCCTCCGTAATACAGTAACTGCTTTTTCCTCCAGCATGCCGTAGTGGCTTTATCCTTCCGTCATGCCGTAGCGCAGAACAGCTTATTTTTTCTCAGTGAGAGAGAAGTGTTTTTCTTCGTCAAGACGTAGTAGGCTTAATCTTCCATCTTGCCATAGTGCAGTGGCTTTTTTCCGTTCTAAAAATATTCTGCCCATCCTAAGACATTTCGGGTCAAAAAGTGATTAGCTACCAAAATGGGGATAGGAGAGTGGCAGGTGAGACAATATCTGGATGAGAATCTGACCAGGAGAGGTCAAGCTGCTCATGAAAACCCCACGAGGAGAAGCCAAGCAGTACGTCAACACGTGAAATCCGCGAAGTTAATTTTACAAACTTTTAGATCGTGTTTTTTGAAGCGTTTTGTTTATTTTTACACTTAGTATCAGTAATTCATAGAACAAGTTTAAAAGTGTACACTCTCATAACTTAAGGGGTTTTTATTTAATTAATGTAATTGTAAGAGTGTAATAACTGCAAGGATTTTCATTTTGTTAATATACTTTTTTCTGCGTTAATGCAGCCTTTTACTGAACTACCCGCTCTTTCTTTCAGCAAAGTTAAAAAAAGTGTACAAAACAAGCAAGTACACATAAAAGTCACAAACGCAAATCTAACATAGTCTATTGCACTTTCCGTCGCATTTAGGACGTTGTTCGGATCTCCGGAATAGGATTTTACCGCACATTCTTCTCTTCTGTGCCTCACGGTTTGTCTGTCGGCTTCGCAGTCACACTGTGGGGTTAAGATTTTCCTCCATTTAAACAGGGAGTCTCCGCAAATGCCATGATTTGTCCGAATTCTGTTTATCGTAAACCAAGTTTTTTGGAGTAATTCAAAACCTGGCCTCTCCTCTATAAAAGGTAGGTGTAAGTGTTTAGCTGGAGTATTTTTCTCCTACTGTTTCCTCCAGGATTCTCTGATATTAAAACTATCACCATAAAGGATTCTAGTGACTCGAAGGGAAGGGTGTCATGATAAACAGGAAGTTGACGATTATTTAATATTCTCCCTCATGAGCGCCGCCTATTTACGAAGCTCTGGGGGTGGGATAGGCAACCATCTGGTGGGTGTAGGTTTAATAGTACCCGATACATATAAAATGATGGATTGATTTTGTCGAATTACTCCTTAAATAATTCCTATAATGCCGAAAGCAACAATGGCTGGATAATTATTTATTTGTTTAAACATTGAGGTTGCTAACAGAACAAAAGTTCCAAAGAACCTCACCCGCTATCTACTCAAAATCAGAAGAGACTAAACTACGAAAAAAGTCTGATGTGTTTGTCCCGTCACAATGCCACATTTTGGTAGTAAATGCGCAGGTCTGTATCAGGATCCATTACGCCAATATATCTTTTAATAACTATATACAGTAGGAGATAGGAACAGTTACATCCTTTGATTGCACGCTCTGCTCTTTATTAAAAGGATCCGTGAGTGGACATCCTTTCTGGCAAAAACATCACCATCCTTTGTCCAAACAAACTCGTAATACTTATTTTTACCAGTAATTCTAGCATCCTTAAATAATAGTTTGTTAGTCAAAGTAAGAATTTCATTAATAAACAAGTTATCGGATATTCTCTCTATTTTCATTTTTGGTGACCCATTTTCCATTTGCAGGCGTTTTGTCTTGGCAGCCAAGAGAATATTTCCTATTCTCTTCTGGATGACAATATTATTTTAAATTTTATTATTTCAATGTTTATTTAACTATACCGTACGTATGTATTCAATTTTATCTTTAGAAACAATATTCGACCAAGAGCTACAGGAAAAAAAGTAGCATGGGCAGTAGCAACTTGCCCCGTTGACAGGTTTATCTGACACAGAAACTGTTCCCCTATCAGATATTTTGGGCCGTCGCTACTGGTCCATTATCCAATAAGGCCCAATTCGAATATGCTATTTTTGGCGTGAATGGTAGCACGGTAGGCGTAGTACAGTATCATTAGCGAGTTCAGTAGGGCTTGCGCCCAATGACTGGCAGAAGTCGATGTTGGCACGGGGGCTCGAGGGGCCCTTTTCTCCTGACTCAAGAGCGACTGAGCGTCTCGGCGTTCACGCATTTGTCGGAGCTCGTTTCTAACCTCCTGCATCACGGTAAGATGTGTCTACGTCCTCGGTAGAGATGTCAATATTGTAACTACCGGATACAAAGTACCCGTTACTCGTCCGGATCCGAAGTACCGGGTAGTCGACAATAAATGTACCCGGTACCAGGTATCTACACACTGATGGCTGGTAACTGAGTCTGCGGTCTACGCCTAGCCAAACTAAAACTATCAATGCCATACCGGTAGCGGTAGATACCTGCTCGTCTCCACGAAGTATATCTCGTCTTCATCGGTGACGTTCGGTTTCGGTAGATTCGGTATTAATATTAGCAATTACGTGACGAGATTAGTACTTTGTACCTGGTACAATGTAACGGGTACTTTTTATTGTTCCGTACGGAACACTTATAAGATCACTTCGGTGTTTGCCTGACCGTCTGTCTGTCCGTCTGTCACACCCGATTTTCTCCGAAACTATTTGACGTAGAAAGTTGAAATTTAGTACTAATATAGAAATTGATGGCCTCATCAGAGCCGTGTAGTTTTGAAAATTAAATTTTGACTTAAGGGGTTAGTTTTGGGGGGGTGAAATCGCAAGTGAAAAATTTTTTTTTTACTAGGTCATCGAGTGGGGTGTCAAATGAAAGCTTGTAAAAACACGAGTTCAAAAATATATATAATGTCTTACATGCGCACACTTTTCTTTGTATTATTTTGAAGAAATCGCGATAAATCGCTGTTCCCCCTGTATTTCGAAAAGTACTAATCCAAAAATTTTGAAAAAATTCTGGAATATTCTCCACCGGGGGTAGATTGAACGAAAATTATTACGAGTGCATTACCTTTAATAATTTATCTGGTATATAAAAAAAAAAACAAAAATTTCAAGGTCGTCAGTTTTCAGTAAACATCGGAAAAAAACTTTGTTGAAAACTCATTTGGGGTGTGTTTTGTGAAGTCACTGATCATTTTATACCTCCGTACCAAAAATTTTTATTTCAGAAGCAATCAATGTACGGAACACTAATTGCGCAACTCCAACTTGCACTTGACTGGTTTTTTAAGAAATACCGGGTACCCTAAATAATCGAAAGTACCGATACTTGACATCACTAATGCTCGGCAGTACTTTCGACGGTTGGTGATAATATTACCGCTAAAGCATTGGAGGGGACGCAGTTAATGCTGGCTTCCAGCAAGTCTCTCAACATCGGTAGCAGGAGCTATTTTGTCTAACACAAAAAAACTTATCGAAGATAGTAACAAATGAAAGAATAATTTGCTATCAGTGCTAAAATACGGTAAATGGTCCGTATAGCCTAAAATACATAAAAAAAAAAATAGAAGGATATTAAGAATATTTCGTTTTATAGTTTAATATTCAAAATAGCATCATATAAATAGCTTTCTCAGACTCTATTAGGGTTCTATTTTACTTTTAAACGTGTAATATAACCTTAAAACCAATGAAATATTTACAAAACCAAGCTTATCTAAAACGAAAGAAAAATAAATCTAATCAGCATTAACATTATACCGTCCTCGAGCACCGAATCGAACACAGATTTAAATTTCGGCTTTTGCCACCGGAGGAAACTGCCCCACTTCACCACCACACGCCAGATAGAACAATACGTCATGAACCAAGAAAAGTAGATCAATAAAAAAAAAATTGAATTTGTACACCTCCCAATCTGTGCCCTGCTCTTTTGGTCTAAGATCTCACCTACTCTACTTTTAAATGAGACAGAAATAACTCTAGTCTCTGCAGAAGAAAGAGGTACGTAACGGTAAGATTATAATGTAAACAAGGTGCGACTATCAGTATAAATGAACCAGAGAGAGCAAAAATAAAAAAAATAATAACCGGTCAAGTGCAAGTTGAACTTGCGCAATTAGTGTTCCTTCCGTACGTTGATTGCTTTTACAGTAAAAAAATTTGTTACAGATGTATAAAATGATCAGGGACTTCACAAAACACATCCCAAATGAGTTTTCAACAAAGTTTGTTTCCAATCTTTACTGAAATCTGATGACCTTGAAATTTTTGTTTTTTTTTTTAATATCAGAAAAATTATTAAAGGTAATGCACTCGTGATAATTTTCGTTCAATCTACACCCTGTGGAGAATATTCCGAAATTTTTTCAAAATTTTTTGATAAGTACTTTTCGAGATACGGCCCAGGACAGCGATTTTTCGCGATTTTTTAAAAATAATACAAAGAAAAATGCGTGCAAGTATTACATTATATATACATTTTTTACTCGTGTTTTCACAAGCTTTCATTTGACACTACACTCGATGAACTAGTAAAAAAAATTTTTTTTTCACTCCGATTTCACCCCCCAAAACTAACCCCTTAAGTCAAAATTTAACTCTCAAAACTACATGGCTCTGATGAGGCCATCAATTCCTATATTATTACCAAATTTCAACTTTCTATGTCAAATAGTTTCGGAGAAAATCGGATGTGACAGACAGACAGACACTGAAGTGATCTTATAAATGTTCCGTACGGAACACTAAAAATGACATGCAACACGTAGGCTGAAAAGTTTTTGGTCTGACACACGATACGTGTCAAAATTTCATGACATTTCGACGATTAGTTTACAAGTTACAATGATACTTTTGATATTTTTGAAACAATGGGAAAAATCGAATTTCGTGTGTTGATTAAACACTGTTTTTGATGGGAAAAAATACCGTTCAAACTAAGCATTGGTTTGATAAGCGCTACGGAACTCTGCCCATGGAAAATCGCTCAAAATTTTGTGGTATTCTGAAATTAAACGCGATCGTACAGACACAAATGATGCTGATCGCTCTGGACGCCCAAATGAGGTGGTTACACAGCAAAACATCAAAAAATCCACAAAATTGTTTTGCATGACCGTAAAGTGAAATTGCGTGAAATAGTTGACACCCTAATGATATCAAAAGAACGTGTTGATCATATTTTGTATGAACATTTGGGCATAAGAGAGCTCTGTTCGAAATGGGTACCGCGTTTGCTCACAATGGACCAAAAACAACAAAGTGTTGATGATTCTGAGCGCTGTTTGGAGCTGTTTAAGCGTAATAAAAAAAAAAAACTGTGTGTGACAATGGATGAAACATGGATCCACCACTACACACCAGAATCAAATCAGCAGTCAGCTGAGTGGACAGCAGCCGATGAAAGCCGCCCGGAGCGTCCAAAGACACAACAGTCGGCAGAGAAGGTTTTGGCCTCTGTATTTTGGGACGCGCATGGAATTTTCATCGATTATGCTGAGAAGGAAAAATCCATCAATAGCGAATAATATATAAAGTTATTGGTACGTTTGAAAGCAGAAATCACAAAGAAACGCAGGAAAAAGATTTGACTCCAATGAAGAAGTTATTGTCGAAAATAAGGTCTGTTTTGAAGGCAAAGACAAATCCTTCTACAAGAAAGGTACAGAAATGTATGAGAATTAGTTAATCCACTCCTCAGAACCAGCCAAGAAAAGATGTTTTTTTTCATAATTTTACACAATATCCCAATACGAATAACCGAATTCGGCGTTTTCTGCTGAAAGACGAATCGCAGTACCATGATTCAGTATTTATTATTCAGTTGTACTGAAACTTCCACCTAGAGAGCACGACTTCTCCCTTTATTCTTAATTTAATACTGGTCAACTGAATAGTCAATTCTCTCACAACGTCAGTTACCAGGTGTACAAGTATGAAATGCGGATTTCAGACAACAGATGGTGCACCAATGCAGTTTGTGCTATAAAGATTTGACACTGCGCCATTTTGTTGTGTCATCAACAAGTGTCAGATGCGCACGAGTGATAAATTGGAAAAGTGTGTGCATAGTGTTGTGTTCAATATGTCGAAATTTATACCGAACAAAGAGCACTCGCGGACAGCATTAATTTTTAGTTTTCATTTGAAAAAAACTGTAGTTGAATCATACCGATTACTTCGAGAAGCTTATGATGAACATGCTCCATCGCAAGATACGTGTGAACGATGGTTTCGGCGTTTCAAAAGTGGTGACTTCGATGCTGCAGACAAGGAACGTGGAAAACCGCCAAAAAAATACGAAGATGTGGAATTGCAAGCATTGTTGGACGAAGATGATTCGCAAACACAAAAACAACTCGCCGAGCAATTGGGCGTTAGTCAACGAGCTGTTTTCAATCGGCTACGAGAGATGGGAAAGATTCAGAAGACCGGTAGATGGGTACCACATGAGTTAAACGACAAATAGAAAAGCGCAAAAACACGTGTTACATTTTGCTCGCTCGGTATAAAAGGAAGTCGTTTTTGCATCGTATAGTTACAGGGGATGAAAAGTGGATTTATTTTGAGAATCCCAAGCGCAAAAAATCATGGGTAGACCCAGGCGTACCATCCGCATCGATCGCAAGACAGAATCGCTTTGGCAAAAAGACGATGCTCTGTGTTTGGTAGGACCAGAGGGGCGTGGTCTATTATGAGCTGTTAAAACCTGGAGAAACGGTTACGTTACCAATAACAATTGACCGATTTGAACTGCTCGCTGCTTGAAAAAAGGCCAGAATACCGAAAGAGGCAACATAAAGTCATTTTTCTTCATGACAATGCTCCATCACATCCGGCAAAACCAGTTCGCGACATGTTAGAAGCACTCAGCTGGGAAGTTCTACCCGATGCGGCTTACTCACCAGACTTGGCTCCTTCCGATTACCACTTGTTTGCATCGATGGGTCATGCACTTGCTGAACAGCGCTTTGGTTCGTACGAAGATGTGAAAAAATGGCTCGATGAATGGTTCGCAGCAAAAGGGAAAGATTTTTACTGGCGTGGTATTCACAAACTGCCCGAAAGATGGGAAAAATGTATAACAAGCGATGGAGCATACTTTGAATGAAGCACTTTTTATCATTCTTTCGAATTTAACATGTTTTTTTAGAAAAAAAATCCGCATTTCATACTTGTACACCTGGTATTATTTAAGTCAAAATCCTGAAAACCTCACGAAATCATCGGACAGCAACGCGACTTCTGCGTTTACTTACTCATTGTTTTTGAAATATAATGAAGTATTCCTTGCTACGATCATCATCATCATTATCAGTAGCTTATTCCATCCATAGTCGGATGTAAGCCTCCCCAAGTTGTCTCCAATGAGCTTCGTTGTTTGCTTTTTGCATCCAATCGTGTCCTGCTAATCTTTTTATGTCGTCTGTCCATCTTGTCTGTGGTATACCTCTACATTTTTTGTGCTCTTGACGAATAAAGTAGAATTTTGCCAAAAAAATGTGTTTTAAGTAGCTAGATCAAAAACTTTTCAGCCTACATGGCGCGATGTCATCTAATTTTTCACACAGTTCTACGTATGACCTTGCAGCTATCAAGAATTATAACAGCTCGTTCAGTACGCATAACTTAGGCTACCCTAACAGAAATAAATATGAAAAACCGATCAAGCGCAAGTTGAACTTGCACAATTAGTCTTCCGTACGTTAATTGCTTTTAAAATAAAAAAAAATTGTTACGGTGGTATAAAATGATCAGTGACTTCACCAAACCCAACCCAAATGAGTTTTCAACAAAGTTTGTTTCCAATCTTTACTGAAAACTGATGACCTTGAAATTTTTGTTTTTTTATATATCAGATAAATTATTAAAGGTAATGCACTCGTGATAATTTTCGTTCAATCTATACCCCGTGAAGAATATTCCACAATTTTTTCAAAATTTTTTGATCAGTACTTTTCGAGATAAGGTAGGGGGACAGCGATTTTTCGCGATTTTTTAAAAATTATACAAACAAAAGTGTGCGCAAGTATTACATTATATATATATATATATATATATATATATATATATATATATATATATATATATATGTACACATATATATATTATATATATATATATATATATATATATATATATATATATATATATATATATATATATATATATATATATATATAGATATATATATATATATATATATATATATATATATATATATAGATATATATATATATATATATATATATATATATATATATATATATATATATATATATATATATATATATATATATATATACAGTCCCTGGCCAAATTATTAGACGCACTGTATTTTTTTTAGTAATTTTATGTTTCTTAAGAGTTTTTTATGCAATAATGGTATATTTAAACTACAATATTATTGATTTTTATTTAAAAGAATTGTTGTAGACTACATATTTGTATTTATTTTTAACATATGGCAATACTGTGTTGACAAAGTGATACATGAACGTAAATAAGTACAAAGCTGTATCAGTCGCGATCGGAATCGAGTCAGGTACGGACGTGTTTCTGTGGCTTTATGAACTGTGATCGTTTGTTTAACAGTTTTATACTACTCAGTTATTAGTTTATTTTGTATGCAGTGTTTTAAAAAAAGTAATTGGACTATTTTCATTATGGGTAAGAAAGGCGATCTTTCACCACGTAAAAAAGCTGAAGTGAAGGCCCTTGTGATTGCGAAAACATTTACAAACCGAGAAATATCACGAAGATTGGAGGTTTCTGAAGCTAGTGTACGACGCATAAAAAAGAAAATTGAGTCAGGGAAGGAATTAAGCCCGAAAAGAAAGAAAAGATGCGGTAGAAAACCAATTTTCACTCCACGGTCAGAGAGATGTTTGAAGAAAATTTGTGTAGAAAACAGATTTGCTACCACAAAGGTAATAAAATCACAACTCCAGGATGCTCCGTAAATGCTTCTGAGCGCACTGTTCGAAGAAAATTGAAAGAATTAGATTTTAAGGCCTGTCGCCCCCGCCAGGAAGCCCAAGTTAACAGCTGCAATGAAAGCAAAGCGCCTGAAGTGGGCCAAACAATGGCAAGACAAAGATGTGGACTTCTGGAGATCGGTAAGATACAGCAATTTAATCAATAATTGATACATTATTATCATTTTCAGTTAAATAAAGCAAATAAACATGGAAGTTTATATATTTTTTTCCTATTTTTGACAGGTCTGCTTCAGTGACGAAAGCACATTCGAAATTTTGCAGAATAAAGCTCAGTATGTGCGTCGTCGTCATGGAGAAAAGTTTCATCCTGATTGTGTCGTCCCGACGGTTAAACATCCCACCAAAGTGATGATTTGGTCAGTCATCAGCGGCAAGGGCACTGGACGTCTGTACGTCGTCAAAGGAATAATGAGGCAAGATCAGTACAAAGAAGTATTACAAAATCGGTTGATTCCGCAGCTCAGAGAATGGTTTCCAAATGGGGAACCATTCACTTTCATGCAAGATGGAGCTCCCTGCCACACTGCTCGGTCTGTTAAAGCTTTTTTGGCAGAAAAAAATATCCCTCTGTTGGATTGGCCGGGTAATAGTCCAATTGAAATGTGGGGGAGCTGATGAAAAGAGAAGTGGCTAAAGATGTGATACCAACAAAACCCAGCTCCTAGAAAAGATTATTCATGTGTGGAATCATCATCCTCAAATGCAGGAGACAGTATAATCTTGCATTGATTGCATGCCGCGCAGAATTAAAGCTTTGATAGCGGCTAAAGGTGGCTCAACTAAATATTGACTTTTACTAACATTAATTTCACTTTTCTTTAAAACTTAATAAACTTATGCTTTTCTAAATTAATGATGTTTTATTTATGTCAAATTAATAGGTAATTGATTGGATAATATAAAAATAAAAAACAAATCAATTTAAAATAATAAAACGGTACAATATCACTCGGTAATTAATATTTTACATGAAATCTTGCAGTGCGTCTAATAATTTGGCCAGGGACTGTATATATATATATATATATATATATATATATATATATATATATATATATATATATATATATAGATATATATATATATATATATATATATATATATATATATATATATATATATATATATATATATATATATATATATATATATCTTTTACTCGTGTTTTCACAAGCTTTCATTTGGTACCACACTCGATGACCTAGTAATTTTTTTTTTTCACTTCCGATTTCACCCCTCAAGTCAAAATTTAATTTTTAAAACTACACGGCTCTGATGAAGCCATCAATTCCTACATTAGTACCAAATTTCAACTTTCTATGTCAAATAGTTTCGGAGAAAATCGGGTCAGACAGACAGACAGACCGAAGTGATCTTATAAGTGTTCCGTATGGAACACTAAAAACAAAAGAAAGACGGCTCTTTCATTATCACATATTTTATTTTTAACTATTTTATCGACATTTTTAATTACAGCTGTTACTCGGACTACGTTCAAAACATATAACGGAACTCCAAAAATAATTAATCATTTACTAGACCGACAACCTTATCTATTAAAATTAGCAGTACTCCCTAAAATGGAGAAACAAATCAATTATAAAGTATCAGTATTGTTTAGTTTCCATTTACATATCTCCAAGACAACATTAACATGCATACATACTTGAAGTCCTCCCGCGTCGAATCTAATATCAATTAAATCCGGCGCGCCGCCGTGTCATTAGTCATACATATTCCTACCCCGTTCGTACCGGCGAAAAGGGCCCCACCGAAAACCCCCCGCGCGCGGGGTAGAAAGACGAGCCCCGACCCAAGAAAAGTAGATCAATAAAACAAATTACATTTGCCGTTACACTTTGCCCAGATCAAATGCTGCAGCAAATCCCGCCGTTGGCCATATACGAAAGCTTTAACGGGCGGAGCGCGCCGCGCGTCAAAACCGGTAGTGGGGGGAGCGTTTTTATTTTCCATTCCATGAGGGCATTGTTTAATGTGTGTGCTCTTCATCCCTTATACGCTCGTAAAGCCGAATAAAGAGAGTAAAATATAATATGTGAAAATACATTGTCAAAACGTTTAAATATGAAATTAAAGAGAAAACAAATAGGGTCGTGAATTTGTTATAACTCTAAAAAAATCCTAATGGTAATCTTAGGAAATATTTTAATAACACTTTGTGTCAATTCCTGCAATCCACAGAACTCTATTACCCGTAGTCTTGGAACAGATCTTTCCACCCTTTCTTAACCTCGTTAAAAAGGTGTCAATCATTTGCGGGAAACTGCAATTCTTTCCAAATATTGGTTTATTAAATACAATTCATGTTCTATATGGTCGCCCCTATTTCTAACACAAATTCTCATTCTTTTTCTTAAATTACTTTTCACAACGCTGGTTGTGAGGTGCCGCCTCATTTCGTCAGCCACATCAATTATTTTTTGTCTTAGGACATCCACGTTTTCGATAGGAGTCATCTGGTCGTATACGAGACTTTTCATGTGACCCCACACATAAAAATCCATTGGTGTTAGGTCTGGGCTTCTCGCCGGCAAAGGTATGG
>CM032446.1:239785965-239805932 GCA_019049505.1 Pachyrhynchus sulphureomaculatus
AAACAAAAGAAGGAGAAGGGAGTGCCACTCCGACTTTTGCTGCCAGCAGAGGCTGGTTCCATCGGTTCAAGCAGCGTTCTAATCTTCACAATATCCACATAACAGGCGAGGCGGCCAGCGCGGACATTCAAGCTGCAGCTGAGTTTCCAGACAAGTTTCAAGACTTCGTTAGACGAGAGAAAATTCCTGCTTGTCTCATCTTCAATGTTGATGAGACCGCACTTTACTGGAAAAAAATGCCATCTCGAACATTCATTTCTAAGGAAGAACGTCAAGCCAGTGGTTTCAAAGCTGCGAAAGATCGACTAACACTTCTGCTGGGTGGTAATGCCACTGGTGATTTCAAACTGAAACCTTTACTAGTGTACCATTCAGAAACACCCCGTGCAATGCGAGGCACAGACAAGACAAGTCTACCAGTTGTGTGGCGATCAAACAGAAAGGCGTGGGTTACACGGGAAATTTTTCAAGAATGGTATTCTAATAGTTTTTGCCCATCAGTCAAATCATACTGTGACAGAAATGGGCTTGAACCTAAAGTTATATTACTCTTAGACAATGCCCCAGGACATCCAACCTCACTTGATACGCCCAGAGACTTAAAAGTGTACGTAAAGTTCCTTCCACCAAACACTACGTCAATATTACAACCTATGGACCAGGGGGCAATAGCAAACTTCAAAGCTTATTACCGTCGCCGCACTTTTAGCCAACTAATTCATGAAACTGACGGGGAAGGAAGACAGTCTATGCGAGAGTGGTGGAAGTCATACAACATTATGAAGTCTATTCACAACATAGAAGAGGCTTGGAAGGAAGTTAAAATGAGTTGTATGAATGGGGTGTGGCGTAATCTTTGGCCAGATGTAGTGGAAGCACCTAGAAGAATTGTCCAGATGCAGAGACAAGTGCTTGAAGACATTGCTGCAATGATTGAGGGGTCTGAACTTGAAGATGTCACGGTAGAAGATCTCGTAGAACTTGTAGCAACGCACGACGATCCTATTAGCAATGAAGATCTGATCGAGTTACAGAATAATCCTATCTACGATGAGGAAGAACAAGTAGAAGAGAAAGTTTTATCTTCAGGGGAAATACAAAATGCACTTTCAAAAATTTATTCAGGTTTGGACATATTGCAGAGTATAGACAATAATGATGACCGTGTCTTGACCGTGTGTCAAACAATTAAAAACAGTGTTGGGTGTTATGAACGTATTTTACAAGAACGTAAACAAAACGTTACCCAAAAGACAATAGATGTATTTTTCCGTAAAAAATAAGAGTATGTATTGCATAAAGTGTTCTTAGAATTAAAGTGATTGATTAAAATGATTTGTATTTTTTTGTATTAAATTTTGACTATGTTTAATCATAAACCTCGATATACGCGAATTTCAGTTAACGCGATTTTTTTTTCGGAACGTATCCCTCGCGTAAAGCGGGGTATTACTGTATATATATATATATATATATTTATTTATTTTATGGGTATAGCACACGTGCTGTAGGGAAGCCCCTAATGCGCTACAGGATCGACATGTGTGCGGAAAAAAAAAAGCGATCCAAGTTGTTCTTGAATCGTTGTAAATTGTACTCGGTGGGAAACACAGTCCTGGACAAATTATTCCCAACGGATGATGTTCTCCATATAAAAGACTGCTTGAAAAGTGTTGTACGAAGAGTAACACAAGCTGAACCTCACACAGATGTGAAGTATTAGCGCGACATGTTTTTCTAACATGCACCGTTCTGGTGTATGTTAGAAAGTATATATATATATATATATATATATATATATATATATATATATATATATATATATATATATATAACGAAGATAGAAAAATAAATTTTAGCGGTTAGAGCAAAACCTATTATTTTAAACTTGCTAATTCAATAAACTTGACATTAAATGACCCCATGTTTAAAACCTAGCCTCCCTCATATTGGTTTTTATCGCTCACGATATATTCAACCCCTCTCTATAAATGTGTTTTTATATTTCCTTTTTGTACTTCTTTTGTGTAAACCCTTATGTTAATGCACACCACGCCGTTCCCCTTTTTGGTCGCGTAATATGCACTTCCGCACTATTGCTGCAATTTATATGTACGGGTGGGAACAACGGCGCTTTTCGTCCTTGTTTGTTTTAAACGAAATTTAATACTGTAGTAATGTAAAAGGTCGTTTCAGGAAAATCTAAGTTTTTAGGTTAATAAGGAGGCAATATAACAGCGTTTAGTTG
Organism: Pachyrhynchus sulphureomaculatus; assembly: GCA_019049505.1. Taxonomy (NCBI): domain Eukaryota; kingdom Metazoa; phylum Arthropoda; class Insecta; order Coleoptera; family Curculionidae; genus Pachyrhynchus; species Pachyrhynchus sulphureomaculatus. The sequence continues at coordinate 239,788,214 of CM032446.1, forward strand.
TTCTAATTTATCTCTGCTACCTTAGAATTTAGCTCAATTTGAGTTATTTTTGGGTGACTCATAAAAGCATTTTTAAAAAACGGTTATACTGACTGTAGCGTTCTGGATCTCGACAATTGTAAGCAAAAGAAAATACCATTTAAATTCATCGCCTCACGCGCTTCGGTGTAGAGAGAGAGAAACAGAGATAAAAGCATGAAAATGAGAGCTCACTTGAAAATATTAATATGAAAAAATCTGTATGCTTGGCCAATACAGATATGTTTATTATTTATGGAGATATAAATGGCCATGGTTTCAAAATAAATAAAACAAAAAGTAATTTAATTCTAGTCGATCCCAAACTATTAAAGGCAAAAATAAAAATCTATCCTTATTTTTAAATTATATCAGCAATATAACGTGGAAAAATTTTGGTGATATGTAAAAAGTTACCTTGTCCTACCTTTATAGCAATGCTCAAAGAAAATTGAATGGTCACCTGCTGTTTGGTAATATAGATTGGTTTAGATACCATAAGGATGTTATACTTATTAATTTTAATAGCATGTTACAGTCCCTGGCCAAATTATTAGACGCACTGTATTTTTTTTAGTAATTTTATGTTTCTTAAGAGTTTTTATGCAATAATGGTATATTTAAACTACAATATTATTGATTTTTATTTAAAAGAATTGTTGTAGAATTGTTGTTTATTTTTAACATATGGCAACACTGTGTTGTCAAAGTGATACATGAACGTAAATAAGTACAAACCTGTATCAGTCGCGTTCGGAATCGAGTCAGGTACGGACGTGTTTCTGTGGCTTTATGGACTGTGATTGTTTGTTTAACAGTTTTATACTACTCAGTTATTAGTTTATTTTGTATGCAGTGTTTTAAAAAAGTAATTGGACTATTTTCATTATGGGTAGAAAAGGCGATCTTTCACCACGTAAAAAAGCTAAAGTGAAGGCCCTTGTGATTGCGAAAACATTTACAATCCGAGAAATATCACGAGGATTGGAGGTTTCTGTAGCTAGTGTACGACGCATAAAAAAGAAAATTGAGTCAGGGAAGGAATTAAGCCCGAAAAGAAAGAAAAGATGCGGTAGAAAACCAATTTTTCACTCCACGGTCAGAGAGATGTTTGAAGAAAATTTGTGTAGAAAACAGATTTGCTACCACAAAGGTAATAAACTCACAACTCCAGGATGCTAGCGTAAATGCTTCTGAGCGCACTGTTCGAAGAAAATTGAAAGAATTAGATTTTAAGGCCTGTCGCCCCGCCAGGAAGACCAAGTTAACAGCTGCAATGAAAGCAAAGCGCCTGAAGTGGGCCAAACAATGGCAAGACAAAGATGTGGACTTCTGGAGATCGGTAAGATACAGCAATTTAATCAATAATTGATACATTATTATCATTTTCAGTTAAATAAAGCAAATAAACATGGAAGTTTATATATTTTTTCCTATATTTGACAGGCCTGCTTCAGTGACGAAAGCACATTCGAAATTTTGCAGAATAAAGCTCAGTATGTGCGTCGTCGTCATGGAGAAAAGTTTCATCCTGATTGTGTCGTCCCGACGGTTAAACATCCCACCAAAGTGATGATTTGGTCAGTCATCAGCGGCAAGGGCACTGGACGTCTGTACGTCGTCAAAGGAATAATGAGGCAAGATCAGTACAAAGAAGTATTACAAAATCGGTTGCTTCCGCAGCTCAGAGAATGGTTTCCAAATGGGGAACCATTCACTTTCATGCAAGATGGAGCTCCCTGCCACACTGCTCGGTCTGTTAAAGCTTTTTTGGCAGAAAAAAATATCCCTCTGTTGGATTGGCCGGGTAATAGCCCCCACTGAAAATGTGTGGGAGCTGATGAAAAGAGAAGTGGCTAAAGATGTGATTACCAACAAAACCCAGCTCCTAGAAAAGATTATTCATGTGTGGAATCATCATCCTCAAATGCAGGAGACAGTACAATCTTGCATTGATAGCATGCCGCGCAGAATTAAAGCTTTGATAGCGGCTAAAGGTGGCTCAACTAAATATTGACTTTTACTAACATTAATTTCACTTTTCTTTAAAACTTAATAAACTTGCTTTTCTAAATTAATGCTGTTTTATTTATGTCAAATAAATAGGTAATTGATTGGATAATATAAAAATAAAAAACAAATCAATTTAAAATAATAAAACGGTACAATATCACTCGGTAATTAATATTTTACATGAAATCTTGCAGTGCGTCTAATAATTTGGCCAGGGACTGTATATATGGTTAGATTTATAAATAAAAATAAAATTAGAAAATATTCAGATGCTAATTATAAATCGAACCACTAGAAGCAAAACACGATACCTTTAATTTACACAAGAAAGTTAAAGAACTAAAGAAGAAAGGGGTAAGACCATACCAGATAGGCTACTGGAAGATGAAAAGGATAGAAATATCAGAACTATGCTATGCAGATGATATGGTTATTATAGCAAAAGACGAGGAAACGCTTAATAAGGACATACGGATATATAAAGCATTGGAAAAAATAAACATGGAAATTAATAAAGAAGAGACAAATAATATGATAATAGGAAAAGAAAAATGACAACATGAAATAAAGATAAGAGAAGAAAGGCTGGACCAAGTAGAGAAGTTTAAATATTTAGGATCAACAATAACGGAGAATGGAAGGATGGAAGAGGAGACCGAGGAGAGAATAATAACAGGAGGAAGATTATTTAATAGTATAAAGAATACATTTCTAGGAAAGAAAGAGATACCAAAAAATATTAAAGCCTAAGTATTCGAGAAGGTTGCAACACCAATACTTTTATATGGAGGAGAGGCATGGACAATGACAAAAAGACAGAAAAGAAAGATAACGGCTACAGAAATGAGATTTGTAAGGAAAATAGAGGACAAGATAAGGATGGACAGGGTTAGGAATATACAACTCAGAAAGAATTTGAACCTGAAAGCAATGGTGGAAAAGGTTGAGGAAGCACAACTAAGATGGTATGGTCAGGATACTACGTATATCATGGGTAGATAGAGTAACAAATGCTGAACCACTGACTATAAAAGAAAGAAAAACTAGTTTAATTGCTCAGCAGTAGATATTTTTAGAGCTGCAGTTTCCATGACTATGTTAGTCATTTGGATCGCCAACCTTCGTCAGGAGACGGCGGAGAAGAATTATAAATAAAATATTTCTTCTCCATTAGCTAAAATTATCCCCGTCATTAACTTAGACTTAACTAATGGTCCGGTAAACCAAAGAATTTTTTAAATTTTGGAAGTCTGACAATACTCTAAAGTCAACTGATTCATAACATCAATCAGTTTTGGTAGCACGTTATATAATTGATCGTGTTTTAATGTAAATATGCGGAAGCTTAAATAGAAGTCAATTTAGAAATAACATTAGTAAACTTAACCTCTAGACCTACAATCACAGCTAAGCGTCAAGCTGCGGAATACAAATCTTCACTTGAATATAGCTGACTTGTAATAGTTTACCATCCGATTTAAAATTTTTGAACAATAACTTCAAACGAATTTACAGGGGGCTGGATTAGAAGAATGAATAATTATTGCACCCATTTGTATCGACTAGTATGTTACTGTCTTTTTAGGTTCCTGTTAATGTATCTTAATTATTCGTTTATTGATTACTGTTATTGATACAAATATAATTTTTTACTGTCATTATTGTATTACTTTATGTATACATTTTAAAGCCACAATGTTGGAACTAAATTTAAACAATAAAAATTTAAATCCATTCAACCATATAAGATATATATACTTTGACACCAGATTAAAAAAAAATTGGTAACGGTAGTTCCCCAGAACCAGAATCAGCAATTATAAGTATGAAATGAATCGATAAATAAAATTTTAATAATATCCTATTACCATTCACTGACTGCTGTTTGAGCTGCGGTTAAAAATAATGAAAAACTAAAATGAACTTCGAATTCTTAGACCAAAAAAAAAAACAGCAAAAGTGGTACAGCACAGAAGTTACCGTACTACTATAATAAAATATACTTAATACATAACATCGCCTCTCGCCAAATTAGTGATCCACTAGAAACTACAAGGACAAGCAGAAAGCACTGGACAAAGTTTCAACGCTGCTTTATGCAAAAAAAATTATCGTATCTTGCGTCCGTACAGCGCCGTTAAAAATCTAAATGCTCGGACGTGGTCTAGTAGTAAAACTTATTGAAAATGCGTACAGGTGTCGTCACTTGAATTTGTTAATTTTAATAACAGGTTACACGTAGTTATAGATAACTCATTAAAGTACAAATTAAAAAAATATTCGGCTGTTTCTTATAAATATAATGTTATTTACTTTCTTCTCTATTAGCTAAAGCTATGCATGATAATTTTATTTCATTAGATTAGACCAATGAATATTTGAAATTGTAGAAATCTGGCAACACTTACATTCAATGAAATCGTAACTTATCGTTTTCTGTCGGGCTTTCGTGAGTCTACTATTAATATTGGATCTCGTTTAGATATAAAGAGGTTTGGAAATATAGTTTTACTTTTATGTTCTTCCTCTCCAACCATAATCTCTCCAAAACTAAAGATTTTTTCTTATTCATAAATAGATACCGATTTTAAAATCGGTACCCATAGTGTCAATAGGCATACTAACGGAAATATATGTTTTTAGTAACCTCAGGATCTTAAAAATGAGAAGAAACGCACGAATCTCGGGAAGTAATATTTTCTCGAATACATTATCGAAGGCAATGAAAAATTTATACTGAAAATAAAGTAATGATCACTTTGGGCACATTATACTAAGGACATTTTTAACTCTTAAATAGCCCAGCTAGGGTATACCTCCAAAAAACCGGATCCTATCAAAAATATAAAATGTAAAAAAATGCCAAGTCTCGCAACGCAGTCCTTCCACCACAAAAGTTGTGATATCTCATGTAAACCAAGTTATTTTAGTTAGTATCTATGGAAGCACCTATTCAACAACTTTGTCATAAATTGTTATCTATTTAGTTACCTACGAAAATTTATAGTGACCGTATCAATATTAGACATCTTTATTTCTATAACAAATATAATGACTTGGCAATCGCACGGCAACATAATCACATAAGAATAATCTACTATTTAAAATACTTTATTCTTAAGTGCACTGTTTAGACTTACTAAGCAATCGAAATAGTAGATTATTCTTATGTGATTATATTGCCGTGCGATTGCCAAGTCATTATATTTATTATAAAAGTAACGATGTCTAATATTGATACGGTCATTATAAATGTTGGTAGGTAACTAATTAGATAACAATTTATGACAAAGTTGTTGAACAGGTCCTTCCATAGATCCTAACTAAAATAACTGACTTGGTTTTACATGAGATCTCTCAACTTTTTGTGGTGGAAGGACTGCGTTGCGAGACTTGGCATTTTTTTACATTTTATGTTTTTGATGGGATCTCATTTCTTTTTGTAGGTAGTCATCTTTTTTTTTTTTCTTCTCGGGTAATATTTCTTGTACGTCAGCTATGGATTTTCTTAAAGCCCACTCCCTGTTTCTATTGGTTTTTCTCAAAGGCTATGATATAACAATTTTTGACAAGTGCGTCGAATATATTCAACGATTGCGGACTCCTGAGCTTTGATACTACCGAAGTCGACATTAATTAGATGTAATCCGCCCAGACTTGTCACTCTCGAAAGTGCCACGTATACTTGACCGCATGTGAACACTGAAGAACCGATGGCCATCAGTGCACTGTTTAGACTTAGCCCCTGACTTTTGTGTATGGTACTAGCATAGGCTATACATATCGGAAACTGTTCGCGATGAACATAAGCTCTATTAATAATTTCAAATTTAGTTTTGACTGGACCAAGCTCGTAAAGATATTCATTATTAAATGTAATATGTATTTTTTTTTATTTTATTTGTATTTTCAACCTTTACTCCTTGTACTATACCGATAGAACCGTTGACTACACTCACGTCAATATTTCGTCTTAACATGACTTTCGCTCCTATTTTAATAACTATATTCTCTTCTAGCCCTGCTGTCATGGAAGCATCATCTTCATACTTTTTTATAATTTAAAATATACTTAAAGTATTTCACTTAACAATTTTTTAATTACACGAAGTAGGTAAGTATTATTAAACGAATATATTTGATAAATGAAAAATATTATTAAATATAATATATTAATTAATAAATAATACAAATTATTCATAATTATGGATTTTTTAGGGGTTGATTAACTTTATACGACGTATTGTTTACCGGGAATCACGGTTGCCCTTGCATTATGCTATGTATGGTTGAGCGCTGCGCGCTCTCCGCGCTCTATCTCAAAAACGGTTAAGCGTATAAAAAAATGTTTAGAACAAAATTTATAGAGAATTTTATGCTCTACAATTTTCATAATAGGTGCAAATATCATTGAAACCATAGGAAGCGAGATATTTGCGAAAAACCGATTTTTGTAACCTTTGACCTCGAATATCTTAAGACGCGGACACGAGATTTTATGAGACTTTTGAGACAACTTTTAGAATCTCAAAATAAAGGTTTATACAAGTTTACAGCATATTACCTCTCATTCCGAGGTTGACCCTCTTTTTTGGCTTAAGTGACTGTACAATTTAGAAAACGGGACTGAAATTTCGGGATGTTTCAGTTTTTCCTTCCTTTATAGGCTAAACACTAACTAAATTCAAAATTTGAAGTTTGTGTGTCTGCTAGAAGTAACTTAGAATTTTGATGATCGGTGAGTGTGTCAGTGACAAAATTAAAAAACTTCGACTGGCGATAGTTCGTAAACTATAAGGTATAAATGGTAGGTAATTTAGGAATATAGCTAGTACAGTATGTCCTCTTGGTCATTGAAAATTCAGGCTTCTAGCTTTATTTCACAACGAAGTTACAGGGGGTCGAAAGCGCCGTGAGTGGCTTCGAGAAAAGGATGGTACGGCTGTGCTTTCTGTTCGACTTGGCGGGGGCACTGCCGTGCCCCCAGATATCCGTCAAATAAAACAATACTGCCACAAAGTTTACAGATGTTATTATTATACACAAATAGTTGCTATGAAAGGTCACTGTCTAGCACCCATTACTTTATGATTCTGATTCCATGATCTTTTAGCTAAATCGATGCAAAGATTTTTAGTTCCGATTAATAATGAAACTTTGTATCACAACTAAGGTTTGCAAGTTTTATTACACTTTATTTGCCGTTTCATGAGGTTAAAACATAAAAAGTAGGTACGTTGCGTGTTCGCTTAGTCGATCACGTAGATATGATATTCTGGGAACAAATTAATATTAATACTATTTAGAAAGTATAATTTCAAATCTAATTGGTAATTCGACAAAACCGCGGAATGTGGTGATAGATTTTATTATACATTTATTGGTTGTTTTTCCTTATCTCCGGGATAATTAATTTAAAGAATCAATAATTATTGCACACGTCACAACGCTATTATATAAAGATTATTTTTCACGTATATTCTCTATGTACAGGGTGAGTCAACGATCTAGTAAAGTTCATCATCATTTGTTTCGGGAATGACGAAAAAATGTTATAATACAATAGTTTTAGGGAATGTTAAGGTGCACCGTTTAAAATTATTTTTGAGTATACAGGGTACTTCAAAAAAGTGTGGCCGATATAACATGTCTTTTTAAATGGAACATCCTATTTTCTAATTTATTTTTAAATTCTGCGTAAAATTTTTTATTAATCATGTTATATACCAAAACCTAGTAGTTTTTTTAATATTTCAATTTTTTTTAAAAATGCTAGTTTTCAGTCTTGTAAAAAATTGCCAGTAGCGTCATTGTTTCCTGAAGGTAGAATACTTATAATTGGTACGAGCGTTCTATAGAGATGAATGTATATTATTTTTTCTGATAGATTTTACAAAACCCTCTAACTCTTATTAAGTATGTCATATACCTATTTCTAATAGTTTTCGATTTATTTTGAATTTTTCAAATTTTACCCTTGTTTTTAATGCACACATCATAGTTGCCAAGACAAAACAAAAATGTAGGCATTGTCAAATTTTGACATGTCCATTAAGCAAGTAAAAATAGTTTAATTTGTTGTAGTAAATTACGTGTAAAGGTAATAGTATGGATTTTCCTAAAAATGAATTAATCGAACATATGTTTTTTTTTTTTAATGGAACAACCTATTTTCTAATTTATTTTTAAATTCTGCGTAAAATTTTATAACTTTTTTATTAATCATGTAATATACCTAAACCTAGTAGTTTTTCTAATATTTCAATTAAAAAAAAAATGCTAGTTTTCAGTATTGTAAAAAATTGCCATTAGCGTCATTGTTTCTGAAGGTGGAATACTCATAATTGGTACGAGCGTTCTATAGAGATGAAAAAAAAGTTATATGTAAAGAAATTTGAGTTAGATGCTACAGGGTGTTCAAAATAAATTTATGCATTTGGACTATTTTAAATTGAAAAATCTCAAAATTTTTAAAAGACACACCCTGTATATTATTATTTTTTCTGATAGATTTTATAAAACCCTCCAACTCTTATTAAGTATGTCATATACCTATTTCTAATAGTTTTCGATTTATTTTGAATTTTTCAAATTTTACCCTTGTTTTTAATGCACACATCATAGTTGCCAAGACAAAACAAAAATGTAGGCATTGTCAAATTTTGACATGTCCATTAAGCAAGTAAACATAGTTTAATTTGTTGTAGTAAATGACGTGTAAAGGTAATAGTATGGATTTTCCTAAAAATGAATTAATCGATATGGTTTATATACTGGGCGAGGCGGGAAAAAATTCTCGTTTGGCAGTAAGGCTTTACCGAGCGAAGTACCCTAATAGACGTATACCATCCAGAAAATCTTTTCAGTGCTTAATGGAACGGTTTTATAGTAGTGGTAGTGTTGAGTATATACATAAAGCATGATTTAAAACAAAACCAACACAACAAAACAAAATGTGTTTATTGCAGAGTACACAACTGATAACACCAAAAGGACTGGTCGAAACGTGTACAAAATATATACTATAATATAAAATAAGGCTTTAATTTCATGAATATTAATCCCGAGAAAATTATAAAAAAAAATGTACATATACATACATACATATATATATATATATATATATATATATATATATATATATATATATATATATATATATATATATATATATATACATATATATATATATATATATATATATATATATATATATATATATATATATATATATATATATATATATATATATATATATATTTTTAATAAACAGATTTTTAATTTTGTATTTAATTTTAATGACCTTATTTTTATTGCTGTTAATTGGCACCAAAAATATATTTTTTTAAAATTATTATAGTTGTTTTTTGTAAGGTTGGCAACGACGCTTCGAAATGGCGTATTATAGTCTAGACTTGTCCTCTACATAATCAAATAATATCAACTTTATATTTAAATCTTGAAAAAAAATTTTAAACAGCATTTTTTATTTCAGATTATTTTTTAGAATAGTTAAAAACCATCCAAATATTATGTCATAAAAAATCAATTTGCTGATGTGTGAATTTCGACTCTCTACCCCTTAAATAAAGTCATAAATTGTACTTCAATATGAAAAATAAGATTTTTTAAAAGTATTACGGCGAAATTTAAAAAAAAATGCGGAGAAATGATTCTATTACCTCAAATATTTTCGTTTGTGACGTTTTTGGTTGTGCTTGAAATTCCATTATTCGATACTTAATATAACAATAATCCCTCAGGGGGTATAAAAGCAAAGTTCTTTGAAAAAACATTTCTGGCTTCGAGCTTACCCAAAGAATGTTCTTTACAAGTAGCAAACGATGGATTTCTTTCTGATACTTCTATTATCATCGCCAGTGTCAAAGCAATTTGTTGACATTTGGGAAAATTTAAAAAAATTAATAATGTCAATGTCGCTCAACGTCAATATATGAATGAAACGAAAATATTAATGCAATCATTTAGCAGGATAATTAAGAAAACAATTTAAATTTGAAATCTGTAGTCGACGTAAGTATGGACTAAGAAATTTTTAACACGTCCAAAATTGCTATGAAGGACCTCGGCTGAAAATGTAGTATGTTATGCTTCAGGTCATTCTGATCAAGAGTCTCCATGGACACAAAGTCCAAAAATGGATAGGTTAGGAATTATCGAGAGTGGAATTAGCAAAAAAAAACCGCTTAGAAAATGATATTTTTAAATTCCAACGGGATTATATGTTTTTTGGGTTGATAATTATGAATATAATAATTATTTTGACCCATTTCGGTCCTACTTTCGAATATTGGCCATTTCTGGAGTCTTTTTTTTGATTTAATTTGTCTAGAACATATTTTTGCAAAAAATTTTAACGGAATTTTATGTTTTTTGACTTGATAATTACGAAGTATTATTACGGTAGTGTGTCGATATATCTAATTAGTTTGTTGATTGCAAACGAGAAGGACTAGAAATAAAGCAGAGTGTAATGTTAGATTAAGACAATAAGTAAAAAAATTGGAGGTTAATGAGAATAATTTTGTGAACTGTTTACGGTGATAAGAAATATAAACAACAATTTTTTTTCTTTTTCTCCCGTGTTTCAAAATGGAATATACGAGGAACACACGTAAAGTTTTTATAACAGAAAGAACAATGGATAGCGATTATTATACCTCAGGAGACTCCAAAAAAGGAACAGTCGAAGAAAAAGAGGAGCCAATGGGATTATTCAAGAAGAGTAAAAAGCTGATAAGAACACCATAGAGAGAGAAAAACTAAAGAGTAGATAAGATAGACAATTTGATAGAAATGTCAGATATAAAGGATATGAAACAAGATCAGAAGAGATACCAACAAGAGTTGAAGGAACTAAGACAGGAAAATGAAGTATTGAAAGAGAAAAATGAAATAATTAGAGAAAACATGAGAAGTATGGATTTGAAGATGAGTAGACTGGAAAAAGACAACGTAAGGAATAATATTGTAATATAGGGAAGCGAATAGTCAACCAGATCTGAAAATGGGTGTAGAACTTTTTATGGAGAGGAGCATGGACACAAAAATACAGATTAAAGATGTGATAAAAATGGGAGCGACTATATACAAGATAGAACTTGGAAACACGGGAGATAAGGAAGCTGTAATGAAAAATAAAAACAAACTGAGAAATCTAAGAGAGACGAGTTTATATAAACAACGATTTAACAAAAGATGAACGCGAAATTCAAAAGAAATTGAAGCATATAGCAGAGAACGAGCAAATGGATGCAAAAAGTTGGAAGGAAAAGCATACAAAAATCAACACAGAGACATAATACCGGAACAAGATGCAGAACTCATACAAACAGAAGAAACTAATACAGAAGAAACAAAACAGGCAATCGGCAATTTAAACAGGATGGAAGGATATAGAAGGCACTATGGAAAAGACAGATATAGAATAACTCAACTCCACGGGCTTTACACTCCCAACAAGGGGTAGAAAGTTATAAGGATTAAGTAAGCAAGTAATTACGAATATAATAATTCGAATAACGTTTTTTTTGGCCATATAACTTCACAATTCTTTCTTAACAATTTCCTTAAAGTCGTTGAAAATAAAGTATAACTTTTATATGTTCCAGTCTAATTATATCCAGAGAAGGCTCAAAAGTTGGTCAAAAATGAACGCTATTGGAAAGTAAAATCAAACTGGTTCAGATATTTATTATATTCGCAATTATTAACTCAAAAACATAAAATTCCGTTAGATTTTTTGGCAAAAATATGTTTTAGACGAATTAAATCAAAAATAACCGGTCAAGTGCAAGTTGAACTTGCGCAAATAGTGTTCCGTACGTTGATTGCTGTTAAAATAAAAAAAAATTGTTACAGAGGTATAAAATGATCAGTGACTTCACAAAATACACCCCAAATGAGTTTTCAACAAAGTTTGTTTCCAATCTTTACTGAAATCTGATGACCTTGAAATTTTTGTTTTTTTATATACCATATAAATTATTAAAGGTAATGCACTCGTGATAATTTTCGTTCAATCTACACCCCGTGGAGAATATTCCAGAATTTTTCCGAAATTTTTTGATAAGTACTTTTCGAGATAAGGCCCGGGACAGCGATTTTTCACGAATTTTTAAAAATAATACAAAGAAAAGTGCGCGCAAGTATTACATTATATATATATTTTTTACTCGTGTTTTCACAAGCTTTCATTTGACACCACACTCGATTACCTAGTAAAAAAAATTTTTTTTCACTTCCGATTTCACCCCCCAAAACTAACCCCTTAAGTCAAAATTTAACTTTCAAAACTACATGGCTCTGATGAGGCCATCAATTCCTATATTACTACCAAATTTCAACTTTCTATGACAAATAGTTTCGGAGAAAATCGGGTGTGACAGATGGACAGACACCGAAGTGATCTTATAAGTGTTCCGTACGGAACACTAAAAAAGACTCCAGAAATGGCCTAAATGGCCAATATTCGAAAGTAAGAGCGAAATAGGTCAAAATAATTATATATTCATAATTAGCAACCCAAAAAACATATACCATAATCCCGTTGGAATTTTTCGTAAAATCATGTCATAGTCAGAATAAGTTGTATCGTCTCTAGAAACGGGGGCTGTTTTTTTATAGCCTCACGTTGGAGCGCTATTTTGTATAGCTCCAACTTTCTTTATTTTTAATAATAATTTATTTATCAAATAGAAGCCGTCCCTTATGTATATCTTAATTTCTGAGAATGGATTGAGTGGATATTAATACTGAAAGAATTAAAGAAATTAGATATAAGCTTATTTTTTTTTTTGGTAGAGAATATGGATAAGAGATAATTTTTGTACGTCTTTTGAAAATATTTTCTATAGTTGTTTAAAACTTGGTTGTAATGTTGTATTTTTTATTTATATTTATTAATTTTGTAATTGTTGTACTTTATTAATGTTGTATTCTTTTTTTGGCACCATTCATTTTAGAATAAAAGCAATCTAATTTCGGCTCAAAAAATGAAAAAATACTCAAAAGTCATTTAGTTGTTAAAATAAGGTTAATTTACGTACAACCGTTGCGTCCTGAAAGAAAGAGCAGGCGTTTAGTGAGACACTATAAATTTAAATAAAAAAGGGCATATTTATTAACAAAATAAAAATTCCTAACTTTATTACACTCATAAAATTACTTCTACTAAATAAAAACCCCTTAAACTAGAAGAGTGTACACTATTACATAGAGTCTTTAAATCAGGATTACTAAGTTTTTAATAAAAGGCTTGATAAAACACGATTTTAAAAGTTTATGAAATTAATTCCGCGAATTACACGTGTTGAGTGGTCGTTGGAAACACACTTGTAGGCAGGAAGTGAGACATTTAGACTGGTGTGCTTATGACTTACGGATTGGTTTCTCCTCGTGGGTTTTCCATAAGTTACTTGGCCTCTCAAGGTGAGATTCTCATAAAAATATTGTCTCAGCCATTAGCATCCTAGTTTCATTTAGGTTGCTAAACACTTTTTGACCCGAAATGCCTGAGGATGAGCAGGATATTTCAAGTAAGGAAAAAGGTCTTAGACTTGAGAGCTAGAAACCGTTACTGCACTACTACATCACTGAGAAAAAAAACACTCTGGCGTGCTGGAGAAGAAAGCCATTACGGCCTACTGCTTCATGGTCGAAAAAAGCCATTCAATACGAACTAAATAAGTCAAGTCGGCAACACGCGTTACACACTGCCGGTTTACATTAAACTGCTCAAAAATTTAAAACACTGTTTTAAGCTACACTGCTCAAAAATTGAAATCACTGCAATAAATATAAAGACGTAATAAAATATAAATTATAGGGAGAAAAACAGTGTCGTAACATGATCTTAAAATCTAGGAAAAAATGAATGTTACAAAGTCCTTAAAAAACGCAAAAAATTTTCTCAGCATTATTTATTAATTCCAAGCCTAATCTATCTATTTTTGGACTTTGTCTCCATGGAGACTTTTGATCAGAATGGCTTGAAGCATAGTATACTACATTTTCAGCTGATTTGACCTAGAGCCAATTTCCATAAGATTAGTGCGGGGTTCTTAATACAAAATAATACTTTACAAAGGTCGTGCTTCTGTCTGCGATGAATTTCGTGAAAGTCGACCAAAATCGGTTATTGTTCCAAAAAACATGGATGCTGTGCGCAACATGATTGAAGAGGATCGGCATGAGACTTACCTTGAGATAGAGGCATCCTTAGGTATATCAAAGACTGCAGTACATTTGGTTCTGCATGATTATTTAGCTTTAAAAAAGGTCTGTTCCCGATGGATTACGCATAATTGGATCGAAACTCAAAAACCGGCTTGTGTCAATTGGTGTAAGGAAAAGTTCAAAAAATTCGACCGGGAACCTATAAAATCCGTTTACAACATCGTAATAGAAGCCGAAACTTGGATATATTCGTACGATTCAGAAATTAAGCAACAGTCAACTATTTGAGTGTTCCAAGGTGAACCGAATCCAACAAAAGTGGTTCATTTCCGAAACACTTTAAAAAAAAAATGATCGGTTGTTTCTTTGGTTATATTGGATATGTTGCAACCATTGTTTTAGAGGATCGAAGAATAGTTAATGCTGAATGGTATCAACAATTTGTTCGCCAGAAGTCATCGATGAAATCAGGGGACAAGCAACCGAAAACGTCGCATCATTCTTCATCATAACAATGCCAGCTCTCACACAGCTTGTCAAACAATTGATTATTTGTCGGAGAAAAAGATCGAATTAACGTCTTATTACGCGTATTCACCTGATTTGTCGCCTAACGACTTCTTTTTGTTCCCGAATGTCAAAAAAAAATGTGTGGACAGCGATTTTCATCACTTCGAGAAGCTTTTGAATCCTTCCAAAACCATGTTTTTGAGGTACCAACTACAGTGGCAAAAATGTTTGGAAATTGGTTCGAACGCATGCAAAAGTGTATAGTAAAAGTTTTTTCTTCTTTGATCGTTTTAGTAAAAACTTAAAAGGTAGCCTTCGTATATCTTTGGAGAGCAAAATTTTAAATATAGGAGCAGCGTTCCATTGTTGGTCGAATTTTAGTTTTGTACAGAATTAACAGTTGTTATGGAGTGTGTATAAATGATAGTAGATGTAAAAATAATTTGTTACGACTCCAATACCTTATCAGGTTCAAACAATTAGTAACAAGAAATTATTTATGGTCGTGTTCTATAAAAAAAAAAACATATTTTCACGTTGCCTTTTACCTGTGAATTAGTACTACATGATGCCGCATAAATAATTTCAAATGTAGCTAGCTTACTGCGCCATGGAAAAAAAAATGCGTCAATGTCATTTACACCGCGTAAATGAAGCCCTGAGTATTTTGATTAAACAATGGGCGCAGAAGTTTTCAAAATAACGCGTTAAACTTTAAGTAAATTTCCAAGAGGGCAACCAAAACATACGAGTAGAAGATCCAGGCCTCTTAACACGCCAATGATCATGTGAATGGACCAAGGAATTTGTTACAATTTGAAATAATTAATTAAGTCACCTAATACTGCTCACATTCCAAACGGCTCTTGAAGAGTCATTCGGCTTCCTGGGATAACTAAAATGAAATACCCGACAACAAATGACAGAGATTACGGAAATGACGTGCAAAGCAGTCACCAAGAATTGATCGCCCGCTTAGAAGAGTGTCGTGATCGATTTAGACGAGATTACTTTCACGAAACAATTGGCTCAGGACTGCAGCTTCATAAGCTATATAAAAGGCTTGTTTTATCCATCAATAGCCCAGTTGTCACAGGCAAATTTTGACCATTAAACGTTAACAGGTTGCATTTTAGCATACAGGCAGTTTTTTTGAAATAGAATACGTTGCTGCTCTAAAGTGGACGCTAAACCAACAAAATCGAAAATACAAGTTTTCGCAAGTGATGCAATAGTGCAGTAACGGTTTCTAGCTCTCAAGTTTAAGGCCTTTTTCCTTTCTTGAAATATCCTGCTCATCCTCAGGCATTTCGGGTCAAAAAGTGTTTAGCTACCTAAATGAAACTAGGATGGTAGTGGCTGAGACAATATTTTTATGAGAATCTCACCAGGAGAGGCCAAGTAACTTATGGAAAATCCAAGAGGAGAAGCCAATCAGTAAGTTATACGCACACCAGTCTAAATATCTCACTTCCTGTCAACAAGTGTGTTTCCAACGAGTACTCAACACGTGTAATTCGCGAAGTTAATTTCACAAACTTTTAATATCGTGTTTTATCAAGCCTTTTATTAAAAACTTAATAATTGCCATAGTTCAGTTTTTCGCAAATATCTCGAAAAATATGAATGAAACAACGGGAAATTGTACAAAAAATAGTATATAGATTATTTTTTTTATTTAAAAAAAATATTTAAAATAAAATGATTAAATTAACATTTCTGTAAACCGGGCTATTAAGGCGTTTCTAGGGGTGCTGATTAAGAATCCGAAGACAGAATTGAAAAATTCAAAATGGCGGATTCAATATTAACAAAATGAACAAAAATTCCTTCGGGTAATTTAGAATTTTTGTGTTTTCAATAACTGTTTTCTTTGTACCTGGATATTTAAATTAAATATAACTACCTTATACCTAAAGCTTACACTTTTATGTTTAATTTCCCACCTTTAAATATATTTTTTTAACTTAAGTTCTCTTTGTTTCTCTCTCTCTCTCTATTGTTTTACGGCTACAGCTGCTAGGACTATTCAGCCGAGTGTCGGTTTGTATTTCAAAACCCCTTTGGGATTTTATATTTTAAATATTTAGTTCTTCATATGTTTCACAGGCTCTAATAAAGATTCTCCTCGCGAAGCTGCTACTGGTTTTTTGGATATAACCGTTTTCTGTCAGCCCGATTACGCAACTTTCACAAAAAGCACGGCCACATGTGCTCGTCCACCTGCTCAAATCACATAACCTCAAACCTACGTTTTAGGAATCACTCCGCACAGCGCTTAGCAACCCTCTGCAATTAGAACTCCTACCAAGCAATTGGTGGACGGTAGTCCACACTCCGGAGCCCCAAAACGCGCGAACTTCGCCCTCAGAAGCCCCAACCGGAAACCCACGTCCTCGTGCTTCGAACTGTCAAACGAAAGTCTTATTTTAAGTTTAAGTTGTATGATTAATAATAAGCGAAAAATACAATTATAATGAATACTTGTTAAAAGCAAAATTACAAAAAAAGAGAAAGTCTTTTTTAATTTTTAATGATTTTCTAATATCAAGTATACTTTTAACTGTAACTAAAAAATAATAAAAAAAATTGTTCGACTTTTTTTGACCATTTCGTAAAATTTGCCGGTGGCGCACTACAACAAGCAAATTTTAATATTTTAAAACTCAATTTTTTAAATAACACAGACAATGTGGGTATTTTTATTTATTCTTATACTGAAACCTCAGGTATAATAATGATATTGTAACATTCATTTTTTCCTGGATTTTAAGACCATGCAATGTTACTGATTTTTCACTTCGAATTGTATTTATTTTTATTTTAAAACATCGACCGGTATATTAAACAAAAGTTTCAGGACATTCAGTATATACTGTGTGGTGCGGGTTGCTGATCGAACCTACCGCCAGGCCACGATTGGCGAAATGTTTGACCCGGAGTTTTGATTGGAGCGTCCGGATATTACCGGTAAAAATCG
>CM032446.1:239806032-239937550 GCA_019049505.1 Pachyrhynchus sulphureomaculatus
ATAAGTTCCATTCAAATACGCTAACATCAGGTACACGACGAGTAGGATATCGCAGTATGTATTCATCACGTGCACGCGACGACACTCCTTCGCAAAATCCGTAACACATTAGGATGTCAGCATATTCCTCGTTGGTATACGTTGCCATATTCACAAGCAGAGATCAAAATCCAGTTACGAGCCAATTCACACAGTCAGAAGATGAAACACAGATATTTTTGAAAAGAACGGTATAGCACATCAACCACGGACGAAATCGCATGAGCAGACTAAAAATCATTCAATAATGTTTAGGAACAGAAAATGTCACGGGCACAGAGAGTACCCCGACCGGAAAAAAATGCTTACCCGACCCTTTTTATTGTTTGAAGGTGCAGGTAGTAAACCGGTAATTGGTAGTATCTAAATTCTATTTATTATGTTACTCTACATTTGGGCCTATTGAAATCTCGTTTTCTTAGAATTTTCAATAGATCCAGTAGATATTATACCGTTTTAGATAGCTAAAAAGACGTAAAAGTTTTAAAAATAATTTGCAGAATAACTTCCATACATTTTTTTTTCTCTTTATTGATTTAAAGTAGGAAACACTTGGTAAAAATTCGTAATTTAGAAACATTAACAAGCCGCCATTTGAAACTGTTAGTAACTAGTTCAAATTTTTTTGATGATATTTGATTCTTGACATACAGACTAACTAAAAATAACCAAAAAATCGCACTCGAGAACCTCTAATAAAAAAAAAATCGATATAAAAGCAAAAAAAAACATGTTTTTTTTTAGAAAAATCTTTAAACTTCAATATCTCGAAAACGGTTAAGTTTAGGACATCATGTCATAAAGTCAAATCGGTCAGAAACGACCTAAACTATAACGTCCTTAATTATCTAGGACGACTTTCCCTGAAACCCTGTATATATATATATATATATATATATATATATATATATATATATATATATATATATATATATATATATATATATACCAGGTGTACAAGTATAAAATGCGGAAACATGTTAAATTCGGAAGAATGATAAAAAGTGCTTTATTCAAAGTATGCTCCATCGCTTGTTATACATTTTTCCCATCTTTCGGGCAATTTGTGAATACCACGCCAGTAAAAATCTTCCCTTTTGGCTGCGAACCATTCATTGTCATGAAGAAAAATGACTTTGTGTTGCCTCTTTCGGTATTTCTGGCCTTTTTTCAAGCAGTGAACAGCTTGTTGGCTAACGCCCAATTGCTCGGCGAGTTATTTTTGTGTTTGCGAATCATCTTCGTCCAACGATGCTTGCAATTCCACATCTTCGTATTTTTTTGGCGGTTTTCCACGTTCCTTGTCTGCAACATCGAAGTCACCACTTTTGAAACGCCGAAACCAGCGTTCACACCTATCTTGCGATGAAGCATGTTCACCATAAGCTTCTCGAAGTAATCGGTATGATTCAACAGCAGTTTTCTTTAAATGAAAAGAAAAAATTAATGCTGTCCGCGATTGCTCTTTGTTCGGTATAAATTTCGACATACTGAACACAACACTATGCACACACTTTTCCAATTTATCACTCGTGCGCGTCTGACACTTGTTGATGACACAACAAAATGGAGCAGTGTCAAATCTTTATAGCACAAACTGCATTGGTGCATCATCTGTTGTCTGAAATCCGCATTTCATACTTGTACACCTGGTATATGTATATATATATATATATATATATATATATATATATATATATTATATATATATATATATATATATATATATATATATATGTATATGTGTATGTATGTATGTATATATATATATATATATATATATATATATATATATATACATGGTCTGTCCGGAAAGTAACGTCAAGTCGATTAAAAAAAATTTATTGACCAGATCGGCATAATACATTAAAATTCAAAATAGTCTCCTCCTGAGACGATATATTTTTGCCAGTGCGATTTCCAGGCTGCGAAGGCGTCCTGGAAGGCCTGTTCAGGAATTGCTTTTAAAGCCGTTGTACAAGCTGCTTTCGCGTCGTCAATTGTTCTGAAATGATATCCTTTCAGGACGGATTTCAAGCGAGGAAACAAAAAGAAGTCTGAGGAAACCACGTCAGGACTGTAGGGTGGCTGAGGCAACGTTACCACGTTAGATCTGGCTAGGTAGCTGTCACGACGAGGGCGGTGTGGGTCGCGCGTTGTCGTGGTGAAGTTTCTAATCGCTGCTGGTGTCTGGCCTGACGCGTCGGATCCTTGTTCTCAGCTTAAAGAAAAAATTAAGAGTTGATGGTTGTCCGGGAGGTACAAACTCATGGTGGAGGATCACTCTTATGTCAAAAAAACGCACTGAGCATGGTCCGGATCTTTGATTTGCTCATTCGAGCCTTCTTGTGGCGTCGGGACGCCTGGTGCCATCTGTAAACTTGCCTTTGTGATAAACACTCATCCCCGAAGGCCCGCTGAACCATAGGAAAAATTATATCAGCAATAGAACGGATTGCCGAGTTTCACACAAAACTTTAATGCGTATCTTTGTACCAGTGAGCGATGCATCGCGACTTGTACAAAACACGAAACAGAGGTTCACGAAATCGCCAGTAATTACCCTCCGAGAGCTTGGAGACAACTGAGCAAGCACTAGCTCGGTAGCTCACTTCCCCCACCACTGATCCCCGGCGGGTAGAGCGCGCTACAACGTAGAGTCGCTTCACAATAAAATCGGTGACATTACTTTCCGGACAGATTCTGTATATATATATATATATATATATATATATATATATATATATATATATATATATATATATATATATTATACATATATATATATATATATATATATATATATATATATATATATATATATATATATATATATATATATTTATTTATTTTATGGGTATAGCACACGTGCTGTAGGGAAGCCCCTAATGCGCTACAGGATCGACATGTGTGCGGAAAAAAGCGATCCAAGTTGTTCTTGAATCGTTGTAAATTGTACTCGGTGGGAAACAGGGTCCTGGACAAATTATTCCCAACGGATGATGTTCTCCATATAAAAGACTGCTTGAAAAGTGCTGCTGTAAGTGTACGAAGAGTAACAAGCTGAACCTCATACAGATGTGAAGTATTAGCGCGACATGTTTTTCTAACATGCACCGTTCTGGTGTATGTTAGAAAGTATATATATGTTATATATATATATATATATATATATATATATATATATATATATATATATATATATATAACGAAGATAGAAAAATAAAGTTTAGCGGTTAGAGCAAAACCTATTATTTTAAACTTGCTAATTCAATAAACTTGACATTAAATGACCCCATGTTTAAAACCTAGCCTCCCTCATATTGGTTTTTATCGCACACGATATATTCAACCCCTCTCTATAAATGTGTTTTTATATTTCCTTTTTGTACTTCTTTTGTGTAAACCCTTATGTTAATGCACACCACGCCGTTCCCCTTTTTGGTCGCGTAATATGCACTTCCGCACTATTGCTGCAATTTACATGTACGGGTGGGAACAACGGCGCTTTTCGTCCTTGTTTGTTTTAAAACGAAATTTAATACTGTAGTAATGTAAAAGGTCGTTTCAGGAAAATCTAAGTTTTTAGGTTAATAAGGAGGCAATATAACAGCGTTTAGTTGTTCTAATTTATCTCTGCTACCTTAGAATTTAGCTCAATTTGAGTTATTTTTGGGTGACTCATAAAAGCATTTTTAAAAACGGTTATACTGACTGTAGCGTTCTGGATCTCGACAATTGTAAGCAAAAGAAAATACCATTTAAATTCATCGCCTCACGCGCTTCGGTGTAGAGAGAGAGAAACAGAGATAAAAGCATGGAAATGAGAGCTCACTTGAAAATATTAATATGAAAAAATCTGTATGCTTGGCCAATACAGATATGTTTATTATTTATGGAGATATAAATGGCCATGGTTTCAAAATAAATAAAACGAAAAGTAATTTAATTCTAGTCGATCCCAAACTATTAAAGGCAAAAATAAAAATCTATCCTTATTTTTAAATTATATCAGCAATATAACGTGGAAAAATTTTGGTGATATGTAAAAAGTTACCTTGTCCTACCTTTACAGCAATGCCCAAAGAAAATTGAATGGTCACCTGCTGTTTGGTAATATAGATTGGTTTAGATACCATAAGGATGTTATACTTATTAATTTTAATAGCATGTTACAGTCCCTGGCCAAATTATTAGACGCACTGTATTTTTTTTAGTAATTTTATGTTTCTTAAGAGTTTTTATGCAATAATGGTATATTTAAACTACAATATTATTGATTTTTATTTAAAAGAATTGTTGTAGACTACATATTTGTATTTATTTTTAACATATGGCAACACTGTGTTGACAAAGTGATACATGAACGTAAATAAGTACAAACCTGTATCAGTCGCGTTTCGGAATCGAGTCAGGTATGGACGTGTTTCTGTGGCTTTATGGACTGTGATTGTTTGTTTAACAGTTTTATACTACTCAGTTATTAGTTTATTTTGTATGCAGTGTTTTAAAAAAGTAATTGGACTATTTTCATTATGGGTAGAAAAGGCGATCTTTCAGCACGTAAAAAAGCTGAAGTGAAGGCCCTTGTGATTGCGAAAACATTTACAATCCGAGAAATATCACGAGGATTGGAGGTTTCTGCAATGAAAGCAAAGCGCCTGAAGTGGGCCAAACAATGGCAAGACAAAGATGTGGACTTCTGGAGATCGGTAAGATACAGCAATTTAATCAATAATTGATACATTATTATCATTTTCAGTTAAATAAAGCAAATAAACATGGAAGTTTATATATTTTTCCTATATTTGACAGGTCTGCTTCAGTGACGAAAGCACATTCGAAATTTTGCAGAATAAAACTCAGTATGTGCGTCGTCGTCATGGAGAAAAGTTTCATCCTGATTGTGTCGTCCCGACGGTTAAACATTCCACCAAAGTGATGATTTGGTCAGTCATCAGCGGCAAGGGCACTGGACGTCTGTACGTCGTCAAAGGAATAATGAGGCAAGATCAGTACAAAGAAGTATTACAAAATCGGTTGATTCCGCAGCTCAGAGAATGGTTTCCAAATGGGGAACCATTCACTTTCATACAAGATAGAGCTCCCTGCCACACTGCTCGGTCTGTTAAAGCTTTTTTTGGCAGAAAAAAATATCCCTCTGTTGGATTGGCCGGGTAATAGCCCCCATTGAAAATGTGTGGGAGCTGATGAAAAGAGAAGTGGCTAAAGATGTGATTACCAACAAAACCCAGCTTCTAGAAAAGATTATTCATGTGTGGAATCATCATCCTCAACTGCAGGAGACAGTACAATCTTGCATTGATAGCATGCCGCGCAGAATTAAAGCTTTGATAGCGGCTAAAGGTGGCTCAACTAAATATTGACTTTTACTAACATTAATTTCACTTTTTTTTAAAACTTAATAAACTTATGCTTTTCTAAATTAATGCTGTTTTATTTATGTCAAATAAATAGGTAATTGATTGGATAATATAAAAACAAAAAACAAATCAATTTAAAATAATAAAACGGTACAATATCACTCGGTAATTAATATTTTACATGAAATCTTGCAGTGCGTCTAATAATTTGGCCAGGGACTGTATAACACATGGGCTGGAAAGTCCCGGGCCTAACACATAGATGGCGCTAGTTTTATTGCAGTCACCTTTTTTTTCAGTTAATACTAACCTTCAAAAGACAACTGTTAAAATTTCATGATATTCTATTCATTAGTTTGTGAGTTATTGTGCTAAGAGTGACGCTACTTTTGTTATTTTCAAAACAATGGATCAAAAACAATTTCGTGTTTTAATTTTACACTGCTTCTTGATGGGAAAAAATACCGTTCAAGCGAAGCGATGGCTTGAAAAGTCTTATGGGGACTCCGCTCCATCAGAAACAACAATAAAACGTTGGTTTGCTGACTTCAAACGTGGTTGTAGAGACACCGATGATGCAGAACGCAGTGGACGTCCAAATGAGGCGGTAACACCAGAAAACATAAAAAAAATCCATAAAATCGTTTTGAATGATCGAAAAGTGAAGTTGCGTGAGTTAGCTGACATCGTAAAGATATCAAAAGAACGTGTTGGCTTTATATTGCATGAGCATTTGACTATGAGAAAGCTCTGTTCAAAGTGGGTGCCGCGTTTGCTCACTGTTGATCAAAAACAAGAACGTGTTGATGATTCTGAGCAGTGTTTGGCCATGTTTAAACGTAACAAAACCGGAATTTTTTGCGTCGATATGTGACAATGGATGAAACATGGATCCATCACTTCACTCCGGAATCAAAACGATCGTCATCTGAGTGGACAGCAACTGGTGAACCTCGTCCAAAGCGCCCGAAAGCACAACAATCGGCTGGAAAGGTTATGGCCTCGGTATTTTAGGATGTGCGTGGTGTAATATTCATCGACTATCTTGAGAGAGGAAATACCATCAACAGTGAATATTATATAGCGTTATTGGAGCGTTTGAAGGCCGAAATTGCAAAGAAACGACCGTATATGGCAAAGAAAAAAATTTTGTTTCATCAAGACAACGCACCGTGTCACAAGTCAATCAAAACAATGGCAAAACTACATGAATTGAACTTCGAATTGCTCCCACATCCACCGTATTCGCCAGATTTGGCTCCCAGCGACTACTGGCTGTTCGCAGACATGAAAAAAAAGCTCGCCGGTAAGAAATTTCGCACGAATGAAGAGGTTATCGCTGAAACTGAGGCCTATTTTGAGGCAAAAGATAAATCGTTCTACAAAAGTGGTATTGAAATGTTAGAGCGGCGCTGGAATGATTGCGTTGCTCTTGATGGAGATTACGTTGATGAATAAAACTAATTTTGAACCAAAAAAACCGTGTTTTCTTTGTTAGGCCCGGGACTTTTCAGCCCATGTGTTATATGGTTAGATTTATAAATAAAAATAAAATTAGAAAATATTCAGATGCTAATTATAAATCGAACCACTAGAAGCAAAACACGATACCTTTAATTTACACAAGAAAGTTAAAGAACTAAAGAAGAAAGGGGTAAGACCATACCAGATAGGCTACTGGAAGATGAAAAGGATAGAAATATCAGAACTATGCTATGCAGATGATATGGTTATTATAGCAAAAGACGAGGAAACGCTTAATAAGGACATACGGATATATAAAGAAGCATTGGAAAAAATAAACATGGAAATTAATAAAGAAGAGACAAATAATATGATAATAGGAAAAGAAAAATGACAACATGAAATAAAGATAAGAGAAGAAAGGCTGGACCAAGTAGAGAAGTTTAAATATTTAGGATCAACAATAACGGAGAATGGAAGGATGGAAGAGAGAGACCGAGGAGAGAATAATAACAGGAGGAAGATTATTTAATAGTATAAAGAATACATTTCTAGGAAAGAAAGAGATACCAAAAAATATTAAAGCCTAAGTATTCGAGAAGGTTGCAACACCAATACTTTTATATGGAGGAGAGGCATGGACAATGACAAAAAGACAGAAAAGAAAGATAACGGCTACAGAAATGAGATTTAGAAGGAAAATAGAGGACAAGATAAGGATGGACAGGGTTAGGAATATACAACTCAGAAAGAATTTGAACCTGAAACCAATGGTGAAAAAGGTTGAGGAAGCACAACTAAGATGGTATGGTCAGGATACTACGTATATCATGGGTAGATAGAGTAACAAATGCTGAACCACTGACTATAAAAGAAAGAAAAACTAGTTTAATTGCTCAGCAGTAGATATTTTTTAGAGCTGCAGTTTCCATGACTATGTTAGTCATTTGGATCGCCAACCTTCGTCAGGAGACGGCGGAGAAGAATTATAAATATAATATTTCTTCTCCATTAGCTAAAATTATCCCCGTCATTAACTTAGACTTAACTAATGGTCCGGTAAACCAAAGAATTTTTTAAATTTTGGAAGTCTGACAATACTCTAAAGTCAACTGATTCATAACATCAATCAGTTTTGGTAGCACGTTATATAATTGATCGTGTTTTAATGTAAATATGCGGAAGCTTAAATAGAAGTCAATTTAGAAATAACATTAGTAAACTTAACCTCTAGACCTACCATCACAGCTAAGCGTCAAGCTGCGGAATACAAATCTTCACTTGAATATAGCTGACTTGTAATAGTTTACCATCCGATTTAAAATTTTTGAACAATAACTTCAAACGAATTTACAGGAGGCTGGATTAGAAGAATGAATAATTATTGCACCCATTTGTATCGACTAGTATGTTACTGTCTTTTTAGGTTCCTGTTAATGTATCTTAATTATTCGTTTATTGATTACTGTTATTGATACAAATATAATTTTTTACCGTCATTATTGTATTACTTTATGTATACATTTTAAAGCCACAATGTTGGAACTAAATTTAAACAATAAAAATTTAAATCCATTCAACCATATAAGATATATATACTTTGACACCAGATTAAAAAAAAATTGGTAACGGTAGTTCCCCAGAACCAGAATCAGCAATTATAAGTATGAAATGAATCGATAAATAAAATTTTAATAATATCCTATTACCATTCACTGACTGCTGTTTGAGCTGCGGTTAAAAATAATGAAAAACTAAAATGAACTTCGAATTCTTAGACCAAAAAAAAAAAACAGCAAAAGTGGTACAGCACAGAAGTTACCGTACTACTATAATAAAATATACTTAATACATAACATCGCCTCTCGCCAAATTAGTGATCCATTAGAAACTACAAGGACAAGCAGAAAGCACTGGACAAAGTTTCAACGCTGCTTTATGCAAAAAAAATTATCGTATCCTGCGTCCGTACAGCGCCGTTAAAAATCTAAATGCTCGGACGTGGTCTAGTAGTAAAACTTATTGAAAATGCGTACAGGTGTCGTCACTTGAATTTGTTAATTTTAATAACAGGTTACACGTAGTTATAGATAACTCATTAAAGTACAAATTAAAAAAAATATTCGGCTGTTTCTTATAAATATAATGTTATTTACTTTCTTCTCTATTAGCTAAAGCTATGCATGATAATTTTATTTCATTAGATTAGACCAATGAATATTTGAAATTGTAGAAATCTGGCAACACTTACATTCAATAAAATCGTAACTTATCGTTTTCTGTCGGGCTTTCGTGAGTCTACTATTAATATTGGATCTCGTTTAGATATAAAGCGGCTTGGAAATATAGTTTTACTTTTATGTTCTTCCTCTCCAACCATAATCTCTCCAAAACTAAAGATTTTTTCTTATTCATAAATAGATACCGATTTTAAAATCGGTACCCATAGTGTCAATAGGCATACTAACGGAAATATATGTTTTTAGTAACCTCAGGATCTTAAAAATGAGAAGAAACGCACGAATCTCGGGAAGTAATATTTTCTCGAATACATTATCGAAGGCAATGAAAAATTTATACTGAAAATACAGAAATGATCACTTTGGGCACATTATACTAAGGACATTTTTAACTCTTAAATAGCCCAGCTAGGGTGTACCTCCAAAAAACCGGATCCTATCAAAAACATAAAATGTAAAAAAATGCCTCTCGCAACGCAGTCCTTCCACCACAAAAGTTGTGATATCTCATGTAAACCAAGTAAGTTATTTTAGTTAGTATCTATGGAAGCACCTATTCAACAACTTTGTCATAAATTGTTATCTATTTAGTTACCTACCAAAATTTATAGTGACCGTATCAATATTAGACATCTTTATTTCTATAACAAATATAATGACTTGGCAATCGCACGGCAACATAATCACATAAGAATAATCTACTATTTAAAATACGAGGCATGTTTTTTAAGTAAGTACCGTTTTGGAATTAAAAAAAGACGTGCAAAGATATCGCTATAATTTTATTTTTACATGAAAGCCTGTACCTTAATCTACTTTTCTACATAATTTCCGTGAATATTGAGGCACTTGTCATAACGTGGCACCAGTTTTTGAATACCCTCCTCATAAAATTCTGCCGCCTGACTTGTTAACCACTGTATCACAAATGTTTTGACTTCGTTATCGTCTTGAAGACGCTGACCACCCAGGTGCTTCTTCAAGTGCAGGAACAAATGGTAGTCGCTGGGCGCCAGATCAGGGCTGTATGGAGGATGATCTAGAATTTCCCATTTAAAAGATTTGATGAGATCTTTGGTCCGATTAGCCACATGTGGACGGGCATTGTCATGCAGCAAAACGATACCCTTACTCAACTTGCCACGTCTTTTGTTCTGGATTGCACGACGCAGATTGTTCAATGTCTCACAATAAGACGCTGCATTGATTGTCTCATTACGAGGCAGAAACTCCACTAGCAATACTCCTTTTCTGTCCCAAAAAACTGTGCACATGATTTTGCGGGCAGAAATTGTTTGCTTAAACTTCACTTTTTTGGGTGATGATGAATGTCGCCATTCCATGGATTGTTGTTTCGATTCTGGTGTGACGTAGGCCACCCATGTTTCGTCACCAGTAACAATTTGGTCTAAAAAATGTTCACCTTCATTGTGGTACCGCTCAAGGAAAGTCAATGCACTGCCTAAACGTTGGGTTTTGTGCAAATCCGTCAACATTTTTGGAACCCAACGTGAACACAATTTCCGGTAATTCAAGTTCTCGGTCACAATGCGATACAAAACACTACGAGAATATTGAGGAAAGGAGTCGCACAATGATGAAATTGTAAAGCGTCTGTTTTCTCTCACCTTTTCGTCCTCTTTCTGCACCAAATCTTCATTAACGACCGAAGGACGCCCACTCCGTTCTTCATCATACACATTTGTGCGGCCATCTTTAAATGCTCTCACCCATTTCCTTACCATTCCATCACTCATAATGTTTTGTCCGTAAACTTCACAGATCTCACGATGAATATCGATCGGTTTTTACGCCTTTAGCACTAAGAAATCGTATAACAGCCCGTACTTCACAATCGGCGGGACTCACGATTGTCGGAGGCATCTTAAACACTCAGTAAACAACGTATACAATGAAGAATCAGACTGTAATGGCGTCAGTGCGTAGACATGAGATGTAGGTTACCAGCGCGCATGCGCGGAACGCCGACCGTATCGCTGCGGCGGCGGAATCGCAAAACGGTACTTACTTAAAAAACATGCCTCGTATTTATTATAAAAGTAACGATGTCTAATATTGATACGGTCACTATAAATGTTGGTAGGTAACTAATTAGATAACAATTTATGACAAAGTTGTTGAACAGGTCCTTCCATAGATCCTAACTAAAATAACTGACTTGGTTTTACATGAGATCTCTCAACTTTTGTGGTGGAAGGACTGCGTTGCGAGACTTGGCATTTTTTTTACATTTTATGTTTTTGATGGGATCTCATTTCTTTTTGTAGGTAGTCATCTTTTTTTTTTTCTTCTCGGGTAATATTTCTTGTACGTCAGCTATGGATTTTCTTAAAGCCCACTCCCTGTTTCTATAGGTGTTTCTCAAAGGCTATGATATAACAATTTTTGACAAGTGCGTCGAATATATTCAACGATTGCGGACTCCTGAGCTTTGATACTACCGAAGTCGACATTAATTAGATGTAATCCACCCAGACTTGTCACTCTCGAAAGTGCCACGTATGCTTGACCGCATGTGAACACTGAAGAACCGATGGCCATCAGTGCACTGTTTAGACTTAGCCCCTGACTTTTGTGTATGGTACTAGCATAGGCTATACATATCGGAAACTGTTCGCGATGAACATAAGCTCTATTAATAATTTCAAATTTAGTTTTGACTGGACCAAGCTCGTAAAGATATTCATTATTAAATGTAATATGTATTTTTTTTTTATTTTATTTGTATTTTCAGAATCAACCTTTACTCCTTGTACTATACCGATAGAACCGTTGACTACACTCACGTCAATATTTCGTCTTGACATGACTATCGCTCCTATTTTAATAACTATATTCTCTTCTAGCCCTGCTGTCATGGAAGCATCATCTTCATACTTTTTTATAATTTAAAATATACTTAAAGTATTTCACTTAACAATTTTTTAATTACACGAAGTAGGTAAGTATTATTAAACGAATATATTTGATAAATGAAAAATATTATTAAATATAATATAATAATTAATAAATAATACAAATTATCCATAATTATGGATTTTTTAGGGGTTGATTAACTTTATACGACGTATTATTTACCGAGACTCACGGTTGCCCTTGCATTATGCTATGTATGGTTGAGCGCTGCGCGCTCTCCGCGCTCTATCTCAAAAACGGTTAAGCGTATAAAAAAATGTTTAGAACAAAATTTATAGAGAATTTTATGCTCTACAATTTTCATAATAGATGTAAATATCATTGAAACCATAGGAAGCGAGATATTTGCGAAAAAAACCGATTTTTGTGACCTTTGACCTCGAATATCTTAAGACGCGGACACGAGATTTTATGAGACTTTTGAGACAACTTTTAGAATCTCAAAATAAAGGTTTATACAAGTTTACAGCATATTACCTCTCATTCCGAGGTTGACCCTCTTTTTTGGCTTAAGTGACTGTACAATTTAGAAAACGGGACTGAAATTTCGGGATGTTTCAGTTTTTCCTTCCTTTATAGGCTAAACACTAACTAAATTCAAAATTTGAAGTTTGTGTGTCTGCTAGAAGTAACTTAGAATTTTGATGATCGGTGAGTGTGTCAGTGACAAAATTAAAAAAACTTCGACTGGCGATAGTTCGTAAACTATAAGGTATAAATGGTAGGTAATTTAGGAATATAGCTAGTACAGTATGTCCTCTTGGTCATTGAAAATTCAGGCTTCTAGCTTTATTTCACAACGAAGTTACAGGGGGTCGAAAGTGCCGTGAGTGGCTTCGAGAAAAGGATGGTACGGCTGTGCTTTCTGTTCGACTTGGCGGGGGCACTGCCGTGCCCCCAGATATCCGTCAAATAAAACAATACTGCCACAAAGTTTACAGATGTTATTATTATACACAAATAGTTGCTATGAAAGGTCACTGTCTAGCACCCATTACTTTATGATTCTGATTCCATGATCTTTTAGCTAAATCGATGCAAAGATTTTTAGTTCCGATTAATAATGAAACTTTGTATCACAACTAAGGTTTGCAAGTTTTATTACACTTTATTTGCCGTTTCATGAGGTTAAAACATAAAAAGTAGGTACGTTGCGTGTTCGCTTAGTCGATCACGTAGATATGATATTCTGGGAACAAATTAATATTAATACTATTTAGAAAGTATAATTTCAAATCTAATTGGTAATTCGACAAAACCGCGGAATGTGGTGATAGATTTTATTATACATTTATTGGTTGTTTTTCCTTATCTCCGGATAATTAATTTAAAGAATCAATAATTATTGCACACGTCACAACGCTATTATATAAAGATTATTTTTCACGTATATTCTCTATTTACAGGGTGAGTCAACGATAGAGTAAAGTTCATCATCATTTGTTTCGGGAATGACGAAAAAATGTTATAATACAATAGTTTTTAGGGAATGTTAAGGTGCACCGTTTAAAATTATTTTTGAGTATACAGAGTACTTCAAAAAAGTGTGGCCGATATAACATGTCTTTTTAAATGGAACATCCTATTTTCTAATTTATTTTTAAATTCTGCGTAAAATTTTATAACTTCTTTATTAATCATGTTATATACCTAAACCTAGTAGTTTTTTTAATATTTCAATTTTTTTTTAAAAATGCTAGTTTTCAGTCTTGTAAAAAATTGCCAGTAGCGTCATTGTTCCTGAAGGTAGAATACTTATAATTGGTACGAGCGTTCTATAGAGATGAATGTATATTATTTTTTCTGATAGATTTTACAAAACCCTCCAACTCTTATTAAGTATGTCATATACCTATTTCTAATAGTTTTCGATTTATTTTGAATTTTTCAAATTTTACCCTTGTTTTTAATGCACACATCATAGTTGCCAAGACAAAACAAAAATGTAGGCATTGTCAAATTTTGACATGTCCATTAAGCAAGTAAAAATAGTTTAATTTGTTGTAGTAAATTACGTGTAAAGGTAATAGTATGGATTTTCCTAAAAATGAATTAATCGAACATATGTTTTTTTTTTTAATGGAACATCCTATTTTCTAATTTATTTTTAAATTCTGCGTAAAATTTTATAACTTTTTTATTAATCATGTAATATACCTAAACCTAGTAGTTTTTCTAATATTTCAATTAAAAAAAAAAAATGCTAGTTTTCAGTATTGTAAAAAATTGCCATTAGCGTCATTGTTTCTGAAGGTGGAATACTCATAATTGGTACGAGCGTTCTATAGAGATGAAAAAAAAAGTTATATGTAAAGAAATTTGAGTTAGATGCTACAGGGTGTTCAAAATAAATTTATGCATTTGGACTATTTTAAATTGAAAAATCTCAAAAAATTTTTAAAAGACACACCCTGTATATTATTATTTTTTCTGATAGATTTTATAAAACCCTCCAACTCTTATTAAGTATGTCATATACCTATTTCTAATAGTTTTCGATTTATTTTGAATTTTTCAAATTTTACCCTTGTTTTTAATGCACACATCATAGTTGCCAAGACAAAACAAAAATGTAGGCATTGTCAAATTTTGACATGTCCATTAAGCAAGTAAACATAGTTTAATTTGTTGTAGTAAATGACGTGTAAAGGTAATAGTATGGATTTTCCTAAAAATGAATTAATCGATATGGTTTATATACTGGGCGAGGCGGGAAAAAAATTCTCGTTTGGCAGTAAGGCTTTACCGAGCGAAGTACCCTAATAGACGTATACCATCCAGAAAATCTTTTCAGTGCTTAATGGAACGGTTTGATAGTAGTGGTAGTGTTGAGTATATACATAAAGCATGATTTAAAACAAAACCAACACAACAAAACAAAATGTGTTTATTGCAGAGTACACAACTGATAACACCAAAAGGACTGGTCGAAACGTGTACAAAATATATACTATAATATAAAACAAGGCTTTAATTTCATGAATATTAATCCCGAGAAAATTATAAAAAAAAATGTACATATACATATATATATATATATATATATATATATATATATATATATATATATATATATATATATATATATATATATATTTAATAAACAGATTTTTAATTTTGTATTTAATTTTAATGACCTTATTTTTATTGCTGTTAATTGGCACCAAAAATATATTTTTTTAAAATTATTATAGTTGTTTTTTGTAAGGTTGGCAACGACGCTTCGAAATGGCGTATTATAGTCTAGACTTGTCCTCTACATAATCAAATAATATCAACTTTATATTTAAATCTTGAAAAAAAATTTTAAACAGCATTTTTTATTTCAGATTATTTTTTAGAATAGTTAAAAACCATCCAAATATTATGTCATAAAAAATCAATTTGCTGATGTGTGAATTTCGACTCTCTACCCCTTAAATAAAGTCATAAATTTTACTTCAATATGAAAAATAAGATTTTTTAAAAGTATTACGGCGAAATTTAAAAAAAATTGCGGAGAAATGATTCTATTACCTCAAATATTTTCGTTTGTGACGTTTTTGGTTGTGCTTGAAATTCCATTATTCGATACTTAATATAACAATAATCCCTCAGGGGGTATAAAAGCAAAGTTCTTTGAAAAAAACATTTCTGGCTTCGAGCTTACCAAAAGAATGTTCTTTACAAGTAGCAAACGATGGATTTCTTTCTGATACTTCTATTATCATCGCCAGTGTCAAAGCAATTTGTTGACATTTGGGAAAATTTAAAAAATTAATAATGTCAATGTCGCTCAACGTCAATATATGAATGAAACGAAAATATTAATGCAATCATTTAGCAGGATAATTAAGAAAACAATTTAAATTTGAAATCTGTAGTCGACGTAAGTATGGACTAAGAAATTTTTAACACGTCCAAAATTGCTATGAAGGACCTCGGCTGAAAATGTAGTATGTTATGCTTCAGGTCATTCTGATCAAGAGTCTCCATGGACACAAAGTCCAAAAATGGATAGGTTAGGAATTATCGAGAGTGGAATTAGCAAATAATATAAAAAAAAAAAAAACCGCTTAGAAAATGATATTTTTAAATTCCAACGGGATTATATGTTTTTTTGGGTTGATAATTATGAATATAATAATTATTTTGACCCATTTCGGTCCTACTTTCGAATATTGGCCATTTCTGGAGTCTCTTTTTGATTTAATTTGTCTAGAACATATTTTTGCAAAAAATTTTAACGGAATTTTATGTTTTTTGACTTGATAATTACGAAGTATTATTACGGTAGTGTGTCGATATATCTAATTAGTTTGTTGATTGCAAACGAGAAGGACTAGAAATAAAGCAGAGTGTAATGTTAGATTAAGACAATAAGTAAAAAAATTGGAGGTTAATGAGAATAATTTTTTGAACTGTTTACGGTGATAAGAAATATAAACAACAATTTTTTTCTTTTTCTCCCGTGTTTCAAAATGGAATATACGAGGAACACACGTAAAGTTTTTATAACAGAAAGAACAATGAATAGCGATTATTATACCTCAGGAGACTCCAAAAAAGGAACAGTCGAAGAAAAAGAGGAGCCAATGGGATTATTCAAGAAGAGTAAAAAGCTGATAAGAACACTACAGAGAGAGAAAAACGAAAGAGTAGGTAAGATAGACAATTTGATAGAAACGTCACATATAAAGGATATGAAACAAGATCAGAAGAGATACCAACAAGAGTTGAAGGAACTAAGAGAGGAAAATGAAGTATTGAAAGAGAAAAATAAGATAATTAGAGAAAACATGAGAAGTATGGATTTGAAGATGAGTAGACTGGAAAAAGACAACGTAAGGAATAATATTGTAATATCGGGAAGCGAATAGCCAACCAGATCTGAAAATGGGTGTAGAACTTTTTATGGAGAGGAGCGTGGACACAAAAGTACAGATTAAAAATGTGATAAAAATGGGAGCGACTATATACAAGATAGAACTTGGAAACACGGGAGATAAGGAAGCTGTAATGAAAAATAAAAACAAACTGAGAAACCTAAGAGAGACGAGTTTATATAAACAACGATTTAACAAAAGATGAACGCGAAATTCAAAAGAAATTGAAGCATATAACAGAGAACGAGGAAATGGATGCAAAAAATTGGAAGGAAAAGCATACAAAAATCAACACAGAGACATAATACCGGAACAAGATGCAGAACTCATACAAACAGAAGAAACTAATACAGAAGAAACAAAACAGGCAATCGGCAATTTAAACAGGATGGAAGGATATAGAAGGCACTATGGAAAAGACAGATATAGAATAACTCAACTCCACGGGCTTTACACTCCCAACAAGGGGTAGAAAGGTATAAGGATTAAGTAAGCAAGTAGTTACGAATATAATAATTCGAATAACGTTTTTTTGGCCATATAACTTCACAATTCTTTCTTAACAATTTCCTTAAAGTCGTTGAAAATAAAGTATAACTTTTATATGTTCCAGTCTAATTAAATCCAGAGAAGGCTCAAAAGTTGGTCAAAAATAAACGCTATTGGAAAGTAGAATCAAACTGGTTCAGATATTTATTATATTCGCAATTATTAACTCAAAAACATAAAATTCCGTTAGATTTTTTGGCAAAAATATGTTTTAGACGAATTAAATAAAAAAAAAGACCCCAGAAATGGCCAATATGGCCAATATTCGAAAGTAAGAGCGAAATAGGTCAAAATAATTATTATATTCATAATTAGCAACCCAAAAAACATATACCATAATCCCGTTGGAATTTTTCGTAAAATCATGTTATAGTCAGAATAAGTTTTATCGTCTCTAGAAGCGGGGCCGTTTTTTTTTTATAGCCTCACGTTGGAGCGCTATTTTGTATAGCCCCAACTTTCTTTATTTTTAATAATATTTTATTTATCAAATAGAAGCCGCCCCTTATGTATATCTTAATTTCTGAGAATGGATTGAGTAGATATTAATACTGAAAGAATTAAAGAAATTAGATATAAGCTTTTTTTTTTTGGTAGAGAATATGGATAAGAGATAATTTTGAAAATATTTTCTATAGTTGTTTAAAACTGGGTTGTAATGTTGTATTTTTTATTTATATTTATATTTATTAATGTTGTTTTTATTTTTTTTTTTGTAATTGTTGTAATTTATTAATGTTGTATTCTTTTTTTGGCACCATTCATTTTAGAATAAAAGCAATCTAATTTCGGCTCAAAAAATGAAAAAATACTGAAAAGTCATTTAGTTGTTAAAATAAGGTTAATTTACGTACAACCGTTGCGTCCTGAAAGAAAGAGCAGGCGTTTAGTGAGACACTATAAATTTAAATAAAAAAGGGTATATTTATTAACAAAATAAAAATTCCTAACTTTATTACACTCATAAAATTACTTCTACTAAATAAAAACCCCTTAAACTAGAAGAGTGTACACTATTACATAGAGTCTTTAAATCAGGATTACTAAGTTTTTAATAAAAGGCTTGATAAAACACGATTTTCAAAGTTTATGAAATTAATTCCGCGAATTACACGTGTTGAGTGGTCGTTGGAAACACACTTATAGACAGGAAGTGAGATATTTAGACTGGTGTGCTTATGTCTTACGGATTGGTTTCTCCTAGTGGGTTTTCCATAAGTTACTTGGCCTCTCCAGGTGAGATTCTCATAAAAATATTGTCTCAGCCATTAGCATCCTAGTTTCATTTAGGTTGCTAAACACTTTTTGACCCGAAATGCCTGAGGATGAGCAGGATATTTTAAGTAAGGAAAAAGGTCTTAAACTTGAGAGCTAGAAACCGTTACTGCACTACTACATCACTGAGAAAAAAGCCATTCAATACGAACTAAATAAGTCAAGTCGGCAACACGCGTTACACACTGCCGGTTTATATTAAACTGCTCAAAAATTTAAAACACTGTTTTAAGCTACACTGCTCAAAAATTGAAATCACTGCAATATACGAGGCTGGTTTGAAAAGTCCGTGCAAAAATAAAAACTACTTATGTGTTTGGGGTAAACCTTTTTTATTTTTCGACATAGTCTCCTTTTAGGCTTATACACTTCGTCCAACGATGTTCTAGTTTGTTGATCCCTTCCGAATAATAGGATTTGTCCAAGTCTGCAAAATATCCATTAGTGTCTGCAATCACCTCCTCGTTTGAATAAAATCTTTGTCCCGCCAGCCATTTCTTCAAATTGGGGAACAAATAGTAGTCCGAGGGAGCCAAGTCTGGAGAATAGGGGGGATGTGAAACGAGTTGGAATCCTATTTCCATTAATTTTGTGACCACAACTGCTGAGGTGTGTGCTGGTGCGTTGTCGTGATGGAAAAGGACTTTCTTGTAGGCCAATCGCGGGCGTTTTTTCTTGCAGCTCGGTTTTCAAACGGTCCAATAACGATGAATAATATTTACCTGTAATAGTTTTACCCTTTTCCAGATAGTCGATGAGGATTATCCCTTGCGAATCCCAAAAGACAGTCGCCATAACCTTTCCGGCCGAAGGAACGGTCTTCGCCTTTTTTGGTGCAGATTCCCCCTTGGTAACCCATTGTTTTAGATTGTTGTTTGGTCTCAGGAGTATAGTAATGTATCCATGTTTCATCCACAGTGACGAAACGACGCTTAAAGTCCTCCGGATTCTTCTGGAACAGCTGCAAACCATCCTTGCAACACTTCACACGATTCCGTTTTTGGTCAAGCGTGAGCAATCGCGGCACCCATCTTGCGGATAGC
Source organism: Pachyrhynchus sulphureomaculatus (assembly GCA_019049505.1). NCBI lineage: Eukaryota > Metazoa > Arthropoda > Insecta > Coleoptera > Curculionidae > Pachyrhynchus > Pachyrhynchus sulphureomaculatus. The sequence continues at coordinate 239,825,829 of CM032446.1, forward strand.
TTTCTCATGTCCAAATGTTTATGCAAAATATTATGTACCCGTTCAGTCGAGATGCCCACAGAACTAGCAATCTCACGCACCTTAACTCTTCTGTCATCCATCACCATATCATGGATTTGATCAATGATTTCTGGAGTCGTAACCTCCACAGGCCGTCCAGAACGTTCAGCGTCACTTGTGCCCATATGGCCAGTCCGAAAATTTTGAAACCACTTATAAACTGTTCTAATCGAAGGTGCAGAGTCACTATAATGTTTATCAAGCTTCTCTTTAGTCTCCTGAGGCGTTTTGCCTTTCATAAAGTAATGTTTAATCACCACACGAAATTCTTTTTCGTCCATTTCTTGAAAATCACTCGACTTCCTTGATTCACACGAATGCCAAACACAAAGAAATAGACCAATATGGCTGAAACTTGGTGTGCGTTCATTCAAGAGATGCTACTAACTAAACATGACCTCGATACGCGCCGGTGGTGCCATCTCTCGGACTTTGCACGGACTTTTCAAACCAGCCTCGTAAAGATGTAATAAAATATAAATTATAGGGAGAAAAACAGTGTCGTAACATGATCTTAAAATCTAGGAAAAAATGAATGTTACAAAGTCCTTAAAAAACGCAAAAAATTTTCTCAGCAGTTATTTATTAATTCCAAGCCTAATCTATCTATTTTTGGACTTTGTCTCCATGGAGACTTATGATCAGAATGGCTTGAAGCATAGTATACTACATTTTCAGCTGATTTGACCTAGAGCCAATTTCCATAAGATTAGTGCGGGGTTCTTAATACAAAATAATACTTTACAAAGGTCGTGCTTCGGTCTGCGATGAATTTCGTGAAGGTCGACCAAAATCGGTTATTGTTCCAAAAAACATCGATGCTGTGCGCAACATCATTGAAGAGGATCGGCATGAGACTTACCTTGAGATAGAGGCATCCTTAGGTATATCAAAGACTGCAGTACATTTGGTTCTGCATGATTATTTAGCTTTGAAAAAGGTCTGTTCCCGATGGATTACGCATAATTGGATCGAAACTCAAAAACAGGCTTGTGTCAATTGGTGTAAGGAAAAGTTCAAAAAATTCGACCGGGAACCTATAAAATCCGTTTACAACATCGTAATAGAAGCCGAAACTTGGATATATTCGTACGATTCGGAAATTAACAGTCAACTATTTGGGTGTTCCAAGGTGAACCGAATCCAACAAAAGTGGTTCATTTCCGAAACACTTTAAAAAAAAATGATCGGTTGTTTCTTTGGTTATACTGGATATGTTGCAACCATTGTTTTAGAGGATCGAAGAATAGTTAATGCTGAATGGTATCAACAATTTGTTTGCCAGAAGTCATCGATGAAATCAGGACAAGCAACCGAAAACGTCGCATCATTCTTCATCATAACAATGCCAGCTCTCACACAGCTTGTCAAACAATTGATTATTTGTCGGAGAAAAAGATCGAATTAACGTCGTATTACGCGTATTCACCTGATTTGTCGCCTAACGACTTCTTTTTGTTCCCGAATGTCAAAAAAAAATGCGTGGGCAGCGATTTTCATCACTTCAAGAAGCTTTTGAATCCTTCCAAAACTATGTTTTTGAGGTACCAACTACAGTGGAAAAAATGTTTGGAGAATTAGTTCGAGCGCATGCAAAAGTGCATAGTAAAAATTTTTTCTTCTTTTATCGTTTTTGTAAAAACTAAGATAGCCTTCGTATATGTTTAGGGAGCAAAATTCTAAATATAGGAGCACCAGTCCATCGTCGGTCGAATTTTAATTTTGTACAGAATTAACGGTCGTCATGGAGTGTATATAAATGACAGTAGATGTAAAAATAATTTGTTACGACTCTAATACCTTTTAATATGTATAATAGGGTATCAGGTTTAAACAATTAGTAACAAGAAATTATTTATGGTCGCGTTCTATAAAAAAAAACATATTTTCACGTTGCCTTTTACCTGTGAATTAGTACTACATGATGCCGCATAAATTTTTTCAAATGTAGTTAGCTTACTGCGCCATGGAAAAAAAATGCGGTCAATGTCATTTACACCGCGTAAATGAAGCCCCGAGTATTTTGATTAAACAATGGGCGCAGAAGTTTTCAAAATAACTCGTTCAAATTTAAGTAAATTTCCAAGAGGGCAACCGAAAACATAGAAGAATCCAGGCCGACTTTTTTTGACCATTTCGTAAAATTGCCGGTGGCGCAATACAGCAAGCAAATTTTCATATTTTAAAACTCAATTTTTAAATAACACAGACAATGTGGGTGTGGGTGAATGATATATGCACGAAGATTTCTTTTTCAATATTATATTTTATTAAATATTGGTAATTTACTGTATGCCCGTTAAAATCATGCAAACGAAAATTTTGTTTTAAGTTTTACAAATTATAAAGCAACAGAAATAAAAACTATCAGTATTATAGGAAAGTTGAAAGTCTCCTCTTCCTCTTTGATCTTTTAATTTTTTTTTACATTCTGAAAACAAGTAATATCAATTAACTTTCGAGCGGTACGCGTAGACTTTCAAATTAATCTGTTTGGTGGTAATTTTTAGTAAATTCTCACGCTAATAAAAAATCTAGAAAAAAACCATATACTATTTTTTCTTGTAAAATGTCCCGCTCCTTCAAGTGGTCCTATTAGTTTTTCGATATCGAACGAATTTTTGTTTTTATTTTGGATTTTCTAGGCTAAGCATACATGAAACTTTTTTTTATCTTGTTCTACGTCCAAAAAACCACCTGTGTACCAAAATGCAGCCTGTTAACATAAATGAGAGTTTAAAACGCCTGACGACTAGCCTACAATTCCTTTTTCAATTTAAAAATATTTAAATCATTTTTTATGAGGCCCCTTACATACGACACATAACCACAAAAGAAATATTGTCCAAATGCTTTACTTTTATAACAGTTTGTCTAGCTTCCACTAAGGCATTTTTGGTCACAGTTACGATTAACATTGTGACTAACAAGACCAATAGTCAAAGTTCTGAAATATAAACGTCTACTTACTTGCTGCCGGCATCCCAAGACTTGCCGCCTGACTTGCTGCAACCGACAACGTATTGGAGTAAGCCGCGTTGCTATATGCCGCTGCTGTAGCGGCCGCTGCACTGGATGCCGACGACGAAGATGAGGAGGCCGGGAAACTGGGCGGCAAACCAGCTCCGCTGGTAGATCCGCTACCTCCTGACGGCCGTGTTCCTTGGGCGGCAGCTGCGGCAGCCGGCGGGAGCATACCGAACGGTAGACCTGCAGCGTGAGACGGTAGGCCGAAACCGCTGGCGGCCGCGAAGAGATTGGTAGCGCTGGCGTCGCCTCTAGGCCAGTAAGCTGTAAAGAAGATATAAAAACATAAATTAAAAACTTACTAAAAACGACATTTAAAAAGGGGCTATTAGTTTTTACAGTCAAATTGAAAGTATTCACATGGAAATTAAAAAACGAATAGGCAAAGTTAACTATTAAGTAACTTACATTAATACCTAAAAACTTAGGAATTATGACATATAGGTCATCTTCCTATCTTACTTTCTAAACATGTAAGAGAGAGAAATGAGAAGACGGACAAACTCATCAGATTCCTAGTCAAAATTCCATTCTAGATACCTGAACCACTTGTAAGCATATCTAAAGAAATTGGTAGGGATAGCACTTAATAAATGGACCGAAGGTGCTCTACAGAACAATGATATCGGGATCCAGGGTGAAAATAGGCCCGGAATTTTCTGCTTTGGGCCGGGAAGATACAATTTCAGAGATAGCAGACGTATACTAAATTCCTCGCAGGTTAAAAAGACAAGTTAACACAGGAAACCACCTGATTTGTCCGAGTTGACTATGAAGAAATGCTGCTTCATTTTCTCTACATCTGCTAGGTGTTGGAAAAGACCAGACGTAGTATTTACATCAGCGATTCTTTAAACAGGGGAGGCCAACACTTCCGCATGGGGTTACATCGTGTCCTTCATAGTAAAGCCAAGGAGGTGCCGCAGGAACCACGGTAGTTCAGATAGTTTGACAGGTAAGGCACTGAGCCTCTCCGTAAATAACACTACTACTTTAAAGTGTCTGTCCAAATATACTTTCTTCGGGTTTACCTAGTTACAATATATTGTTTTGTAAATATTGGACTATCATTGTGATCACAAGGTAACATAAAATAACCTTGTCAATCAAGAAACAGGGAAAAAAACAACAAAACAATTATAAAATTTGCATGTTGATTGAAATTTTTTTAATGTTTACAAATAGATTATTAGTACTTAGTATATGTATGAGAAATATAATCTGAATTTAACATGTAATCTTTTCAATTTCAAACTGTGCATTACGCAGATTTTTTACATTTAACATCATTTCGGATAAATTTGTTGGGCGTTAATTTGGGAGCAAATATGTCCTGGCATGAACATGTTGCAGGCATAGCAAGGAGAGCTTCTCAAAAGTTGGGAATATTATTTCGAACCAAAAAGCTTTACACTCCATAAGAACTGTTAATTCTTTACAAAACTCAAATTCGACCAACTATGGAATACTGCTCTTAGGTTTGGAGCTCCGCTCCCAAACATACACTGCATTTGTTGGATTCTATTCAGAGAAGAGCTGTTCGTCTGATTGGAGACCCGGAACTGACCAGCGGCTGGAAAATAGGCGAATTGAGCCTATTCTACAAGTATTTTCATGAAAAGTGTTCGAAGGATGTGGCCCGCTTAATTCCTCCCAGAGCGGCGCATGTTAGAAGTACACGTCGCGCTAATACTTCACATGCGTATGAGGTTCAGCTTGTTACTCCTCGTACAACGCTTTTCAAGCAGTGTTTTATATCGAGAACATCATCCCTTTCGAATAATTTGCTCAGGACTGTGTTTCCCACCGAGTACAATTTACAGCGATTCAAGAACAACGTGAATCGCTTTCTCCGCACACGTGTCGCTCTTGTAGCGCTTTAGGGACTTCCCTGTAGCACGTGTGCTAGACCCATAAAAAAAAAGTTGAAATTAGACACTAACATAAGAATTGATGGCCGTCAGTTCCGTGTAGTTTTGAAAATTCAATTTTGACTTAAGGGGTTAGTTTTGGGGGATGAGATCGGAAGTGAAAAAAAATTTACCAGGTCTTTGAGTGAGGTGTCAAATGAAAGCTCAAAGTTCAAGAATATATATGATGTAATACTTGCGCATATTTTTTTTGTATTGTTTTTAAAAAATTGCCAAAAATCGCTGTTCCCACCTTATCTCGAAAAGTACTAATCTAAAAATTTTGAAAAAATTCTGCAATATTCTGTATAAGATGTAGATTGAACGAAAATTATCACGAATGGAATTTATCAGGTAGATACAAAAAAATGTCAAAGTCATCAGTTTTCAACAAATATCAGAAAAAAACTTTGTTGAAAACTCATTTGGGGTATGTCTAAAACAAAATTAATTTCAAGGCAGTCACGGTACGGAACACTAACTGCGTAAGTCCAACTTGCACTTGACCGGTTTTTTGTTTTCTAATGAATGTTTACCGGATATTCTCGTCCAACGGATTTTCCATACCTTCCAATCACACTATGTCACATAGAACCCCGGCTGCAGGAAATTGCCTAGAGCTATCCTGCTCAGATTTTTTCGAGCCCTATGGCAACCATGTATTTTTGATCCATACTTTGAAAAACATTGAAGTAAAACAATTATAAACGTAAAGTTAGAATTTCTAGATGATTAAACGCGATATTAAATAATTTTCGTTGGTCCCATTGCGGCAGCACAGTGGGCTTACACTTTGTATCAAATTTCAAGTTGACAGCTCACGTAGCTTATGAGAAAATTGACGATGATGGAAAAGCGGACAGATGTACGAGTTACATTTTTTCAACATTTTTTTTTTTTCATTTATTAACACACAAAATCTAATACATATTACTTAAAACTAGTACAGAGTAAATTTATACCAATATATTTACATTAATTAACCAGGGCAATTACTAGGAATTAGTAATAACAATAATACAATGCACAGAGAAAGGTAGATGTCCTAAATCATATTCAACAGACTTATAAATATCGTTTTATTTGACAAGAAGTCAAGCAAGCATAACTTTATTACAAAATTATTACGCCAACAGTTGGTTCTGTATAGAAAAGGCATGCTCAGGATGAGTTCCTTGGGAGGGTTCAAGTAAGCTCATTTTATTTAATAGAGCTGGGAGATAACACTTACCATGAAAAAAGTTATAATGCATATTAATAACTAAATTTCTTCCAATAATGAACTCGTTCAGAGCTGTTTCTAAACGAGTATTAAATAATCAGCCATATAACTGCTTCGCCGCGGTCATATTAGTGAAGTCGTGAGTAATATGCTTTGTAGACTTACCAAAATTTTGAGATTAGGTTTTGAACGAGAGGTATACCAGGTGTACAAGTATGAAATGCGGATTTCAGACAACAGATGGTGCACCAATGCAGTTTGTGCTATAAAGGTTTGACACTGCGCCATTTTGTTGTGTCATCAACAAGTGTCAGAGGCGCACGAGTGATAAATTGGAAAAGTGTGTGAATAGTGTTGTGTTGTTGTGTTCAATATGTCGAAATTTATACCGAACAAAGAATATTCGCGGTCAGCATTAATTTTTTGTTTTCATTTCAAGAAGACTGCAGTTGAATCATACCGATTACTTCGAGAAGCTTATGGTGAATATGCTCCATCGCAAGATACGTGTGAACGATGGTTTCAGCGTTTCAAAAGTGATGACTTCGATGTTGCAGACAAGGAACGTGGAAAACCGCTAAAAAAATACGAATGTGTGGAATTGCAAGCATTGTTGGACGAAGATGATTCGCAAACACAAAAACAACTCGCCGAGCAATTGGGCGTTAATCAACAAGCTGTTTCCAATCGGCTACGAGAAATGGGAAAGATTCAGAAGCCGGCAGATGGGTATCACATGAGCTGAACGAGAGGCAAATGGAAAAGCGCAAAAAAACACGTGTGACATTTTGCACGCTCGGTACAAAATGAAAAATCATGGGTAGACCCAGGCGCACCATCCACATCGACCGCAAAACCGAATCGCTTTGGCAAAAAGACGATGCTCGGTGTTTGGTGGGACCAGAGGGGCGTGGTCTATTATGAGCTGTTAAAATCTGGGGAAACGGTTAGTACTAAACGTTACCAACAACAACTGACCGATTTGAACCATTCGCTGATTGAAAAAAGGCCAGAATACCGAAAGAGGCAACACAAAGTCATTTTTCTTCATGACAATGCTCCATTACATACGGTAAAACCAGTTCGCGACACGTTGGAAGCACTCAGCTGGGAAGTTCTACCCCATGCGGCTTACTCACCAAACTTCGCTCCTTCCGATTACCACTTGTTTGCTTCAATGGGTCACGCACTTGCTGAGCAGCGCTTTGGTTCGTAGGAAGATGTGAAAAAATGGCTCGATGAATGGTTCGCAGCAAAAGGGGAAGATTTTTACTGGCATGGTATTTACAAATTGCCCGAAAGATGGGAAAAATGTATAACAAGCGATGGAGCATACTTTGAATAAAGCATTTTTTTATCATTCTTCCGAATTTAACATGTTTTTTTAGAAAAAAAATCCGCATTTCATACTTGTACACCTGGTAATAGTTAATCTTGAGTTTACAAAAAGTCCCAGATCATTAATATCAAAAAATTGTATAAGAATAGTACACCCAAAAAGATGACAGTACGCTTATCTCTTCTTCACTTTAAACGCTCGAATATCGGCTTCTGATGCAAATATCCGCAGACAGCAGGAAGTCGTCTAACTTAAGAAAGACTTGGAAGAAATCCTATCTTGGGGTGACGGTAACCAAGTAGGATTGAACCTGTTGTATGCACCGCGTGTGCTATGCTTATAAAAAAAATTAAGGAACATTATTCTAGTACTACCCAAATCTAGAAAAAGATAGTGCCTAGAAGTATACTGGTCTATTTCATTGTTGTTACACAAAATTACAAGTTGATTTCAGTCCGTCTGAAGTAATCATCAAAAAATGATATTACCAACTTTAAATCATCAGCAAAAAGAAGAAAATAACAACGCTAATAAAGACTATATAGATTATTAACGAAGAAAAAAGGTCTGAGATGTGAACCCTGGGAAACTCCAGATGAGATGTGTATATTGTTACAATCTGTCAAGTAAGAACGTGTCCGCGATAATTCATTTTTGGCAGATGCGATTCAACAAAAATCGGTAGAGGGAATCTTTATCTACGGTGTATTTTAGTAAAAGTATCAGTCGATTCCCAAGTCTCGTCAAAATCACGTAAAATCCAAAATGAGTCACTTGTTTGCGCGTCGATTTGAGGCAGTCTTTCTTTATTATCATCCAAAGGGGCCTAAAATGACACATTCCGCAGCATATTAAAAAGTCGGTATCGTTTGTGAAGAAGTGGGTAAATCATTTTAACGAAACGAAAAATATCGACGACTTATCAAAACGTGGCTCGGTAGGCAAAGTCACTTTGAAAGTCGAAAAAACGAATCGTGTCTTTGTTTTCACGAGACCCGAAATTGACGCTGCGTTTGCGGGTTTGAATGTGTCCCATGAGACCATTCAACATCTTCGTGTTCATGATGTCAAAATGCGAAGCACATGGAAAAAACCCTTGTTGGACGAGAATCACGTCGAGAAGCGGCTCGCTTGGGCCCACGATAAGATACTAGACTGGCCCTCACAATCGCCGGACGCTAATCCTATTAAAAACGTTTGATCTCTTGTAAAGAGAAAACTCAAAGGAAAGTCTGTTGTTTGCAGAGTATGCAGAAAATCTCGTCGGCAGCATGCCTCGAAGATGCCAGGCATTTATTTATGCAGGAGGCGATTGGACAACAGTAACAGCACGGTCAACTATCTTTATCCTGGGTACGACTTCTATTCCCGATTTAGGCGTAACTATGGAATCTGTCTTTTTGTCAGAAGCGATCTCTCTTGTCAACGAGAAGAAGCTTTGGAGCCCCCAAACTTTGATGTTAGGTGGTTAAAAATAGCGACTCAACAAACCACAAGGTTCATCTGTATCCCTGTATCGACCACAAATTAACTATCCAAGTGCCGAAATTGTCATTCTGGGCGACTTTAATGTACACAATATCAACTGGTTTAAATATTCAAATACTACCGACGAACAAGGTCGTGAAGCTGAATCATTCTCAATCAGTTATGGCTTAACTCAGCTTATTGACGAACCAACACGGATCCCTGATCGAGACGGGGAGTTCGCCAGTCTTCTTGATCTGTTTTTAACCACCAATCCGGAGATTTACACGGTCACCATAAATCCGCCGTTAGGTTCTTCCGATCATAAACTGCTTTCGACATGGAGTATCCTACCAATCAGTGACAGAGAGGCGCCTAGGCCGCGCAAGATTTGGCACTACAAATCTGCTAAATGGGAAGATCTCATGGAATACTTTGAACTTTCCCTTGGATGGACGTTTGTTTTCGATCCGATAAACCACCTTGCACACAATCAACGAATTAGAAACAAACTTCTCGCTTCTCCCAACAATTCCAGGTCCTTTTGGGCACTCGCTAAGGCAGTTAGTCAAAATTTTACCAAATCCATCATACCACCACTTACACGGCCAGATAATTCCATTGCAACCACACCTGTTGAGAGAGCGAACTTGTTGGCTGAACTCTTTGCTTCACATCCTACTGTCGATTTCCAAGGAAAAACATCACCTACTATTCCCATATTGCAGTCAAGGATGCCTGATGTTGTCTTTAGACAGCGCATCATAAAGCGTATTTTAAGGAAGCTAGACACCAAGACGGCTTCTGGCGCTGACGGAATACCTGCCATCGTTCTCAAAAACTGTGCAAGGGAACTAACACCAGTTTTCTGTAGACTTTTTAACCTATCCTACAGAAAGGGAATATTTCCGTTCTGCTGGAAATGTGCCACGGTTCAGCCGATACCTAAAAAAGGCAAGAAGACCTTGCCAAATAACTACCGACCAGTCGCACTGCTTTCAATAATATCGAAAGTCATGGAAAAAGTTATCAATGAGCATCTTCTAAAATATCTTGAACGATTCAATATTATTAGCGATCACCAATATGGTTTTCGTAAACATAGATCAACAGGAGATCTTCTGACTTATGTAACACATGTTTGGAACAACGCAATTGAACACTTTGGAGAAACTCGAGCGGTTGCTTTTGACATATCCAAGGCATTCGACCGTGTTTGGTACGATGGACTGTTGGCTAAGTTACGCTCTTATGGTATGTCTGAAAGGTTCTGTTTGTGGCTCTCATGTTTCCTCAGAGACCGTTCTTTACGAGTGGCGGTCGACGGATTTCTTTCTAACACCCTCACTATCAACGCCGGTGTGCCTAAGGGCTACATACTGTCTCCTACTCTCTTTCTCATTTACATTAACGATCTGCTAGAAAAGACCGGGAATCCAATCTACAGCTTTGCAGATGACAGTACGCTTGTCTCTTCATTCGCCTTGAACGCTCGGACATCGGCTGCTCAGGCGAATATCCGCAGTCAGCAGGCGGTCATTCAACTTAACATAGACCTGAAAGAAATTCTATCTTGGGGTGACAGTAACCAAGTGGAATTTAACGCTACAAAAACCCAGGCGGCAGTTTTTTTCTAAAAAAGTTAATGTTGCTGAACCCGACATAGTTATGTCGGGGCACTCCATTCCCCTAGCATTGTCGCTCAATTTGTTGAGCGTTAGTTTGGCAGCAAATATGTCCTGACATGAACATGTTGCAGGCATAGCAAGGGGAGCTTCTCAAAAGTTGGGAATATTATCTACAACCAGAAAGCTCTACACCCCACAACAACTGTTAATTCTTTACAAAGCCCAAATTCGACCAACTATGGAATACTGCTCCCACGTTTGGGGCTCCGCTCCCAAACATACACTGCATTTGTTGGATTCTGTTCAGAGAAGTGCGGTCCATCTGATTGGGGATCCGGAATTGACCGGCGGCCTTGATTCGCTGGAACATCGAAGAACGGTTGGCGACTTGAGTCTGTTCTACAAGTTTTTCATGGAAAATGTTCGAAGGATGTGGCCCGCTTAATTCCTCCCAAAGCGGTGCATGTTAGAAGTATACGTTGCGCTGGTGCTTCACATCCGTATGAGGTGTAGCTTGTTATTCCGCGTACAATGCTTTTCAAGCAGTCTTTTATATGGAGAACGTCATCCCTTTGGAATAATTTGCCCAGCGCTGTGTTTCCCACCGAGTACAATTTACAGCGATTCAAGAACAACGTGAATCGCTTTTTTTCCGCACACATGCCGCTCCTGGAGCGCTTTAGGGACTTCCCTGCAGCACGTGTGCTAGACCCATAATATATATATATATATATATATATATATATATATATATATATATATATATATATATATATATAAATCACTACTACATTAAAGATTCTTTCCAATTTAAAGATAAACTTAAAAACATAAAACTTCCAAATAATTATATCTTAATATCACTGGACGTCATATCACTATATACCAGTATACCCATAGCATTAGCCGTTAAAACCATAAAGAAAAACTGGGATAAAATTAAACAATTCACCGACATCCCTATGAGTGAATTTATAAACGCAACAGAACTTATTCTAAAATCGATGTATTTCCAATACGAAAATAAAATTTACGAACAAATAGATGGGTGTGCAATGGGAGCATCTATTTCCAGCGTAATTGCACAATTAGTAATGGAAGACTTAGAAACTGATATCATACCAAAATTAAACTTCAACATTCCATTTTCTTACAGATACGTTGATGATTGCTTGACCGCTATACCTAAAAACCAAATTAATTATACCATACAAAAATTCAACAGATACCACAAAAATATTCAATTCACATTCGAAACAGAAGACAACAATAAGATAAATTTCTTAGATGTAACTTTACACCATAATAATGAAAATATAAAAACTGAATGGTACACTAAAAATACATGGTCATCTAGATACCTTAATTATGAATCACACACCACCCGAATTCACAAAAAAAATCTGTAATCATAGGTCTAGCAGATAGAGCAATCAAGCTTTCTGACACAGAATACAGAGAGAGTGCAATAACCAAAGCTAAAGAAGCATTAACACTTAACAAATATCCGATGTACCTTATAAACAAAATCTTCAAACAACGAATACATAACCTTTACAATACCCCAATAAGTAAAAAAACCATCCAACAACAACCATAAAACATATATTGCACTACCGTTTATAAATGGCCTATCCCAACCACTCAAAAAACTTTTTGAAAACTACAAAATCCGGTTATGTCATAAATCATATAATCTGCTCTCATCCAATTTTTCCAGGCTTAAAACCAAAACCCCAAACAATAAAAAAAGTAACATAGTCTACGAGATCAAATGTAATAACTGCGAAGGAATATACGTCGGGCAAACAAGCCAATATCTAGAAAATAGAATCAAAGGCCATAAATACGACAAAAAAAATAGTACAGCCCTCACGAATCATGAAATAAATAAAAGCCATACCTTTGATTTCAAAAACATCAAAATTATCAACACCGAAATAAATACAAAAAAAAGAGAAATTCTCGAATCCGTTCATATTCGGTTGACACCCACTGCAATAAACGAAAAAACAGATGTAAATAACCTAAACCGTATCTACCTACCAGTCATATAAAGTTCCTCAAGTTAAGTGGTTTGTTTGTAGAAAGAAAAAATGTGATATTAATAGTGTTTTAAACTCAACATCCCAAAAAATGAACTACTTTCTAAGGTAAGGCCCTCATTAATGTATACTGTTAATTTTATTAAATTAAAAACTACGAAAAGACACAAATATTTAACCCCGAAATATACAACAAACGGATTAAAACTAGCTATACTTAATTCTTCTAATGTAATCTTTTAGAGCAAATTTTGAGGAAGACCTCTTCCGAAGGTCGAAACGTTAATAAATATATAACAGAACCAAGAACAGTTTTAATGATCTAATTCCAAGAATACGTAAAATATAAATATATATATATATATATATATATATATATATATATATATATATATATATATATATATATATATATATATATATATATATATATATATATATATATATATATATATATAAATAATTGTTGAAACGAAAAATCTGCGAGCATCCCGTCAAATTACTCACCAGCCAATTAGGCATCGGACTACTACTCCACTATTACAATATTCCAGACCTTAGAAACAAGAACAACGAGGTTTACTCTATCGACCGCTTTGAAGAAAAATTAAATTGAACTAGTTTAAAAACCAAGAAAGAGTGCATATTATACGGACATATAAATACACAATTAAATATTAGAGCGATTTCTTTAAGACAGCTTACCTCCAAACAAGCTGGCAGCATCAAGCAAAGCCGCTGGATCCTGAACATTGGACACCTTGCTGGGGCCGGAAGAACCTTCTTTGCTCCTTTCCATTTTCTTTATCCATTTCCAAACCACAATACTAAAAAAAATAATATTTACAAATTATTTTCCACTGTTACAGGTCATAAGCATAACGATTCTGTTAGTAATGTGTTAGGGTACTGCTTAAATTGGTACAAAATAATGATTACAGTTAATAATTCCCGTTTCTACATCAGTTTTCTAAAGAATTCGAGACACACAGAGCTTTTTTTCCACTTTTTAACCGAAATTATAAGAGAACTTTTTGAATGATGTGTTATTTGAGCGTCAAAATATTCATACTAACCTGTCAAATAAATATTTTGTTTGTTTGTTAAGGTATTTGAAAGTCACGTAAAATTTTAGTAATTTGTACAGAACCGGCATTGTTGACAGAGTGGCCTTTGAATTCTCAGGTAGAAACAAACCCTTAATAATAAAGGTGTTGACATTTGCATGAAGAAAAAGGGTTTAATACGGGGGTATTCTAAAAAGTCATTAAAATTTAAAGTCTCTAAATGACTAAATAATGGAAAGGAAATAAGTTTTTATTTGAATTAAAATAAATAATAAATTATTATAACGTAAGATCAGTTAGGTGTGGAATGCTCTTGAATATAACCCTACAGACATAGAAAATCTAGATACCGTTACAGAAAGACAAACACGTGGCACAATTCGCATAATTCGGAATCATTGTTTGGTCGCAATTTTCAAGGAATCTCAATAATTTTTTTTTAATCTTCGTTCTTGGGTTCTCTATCAGTGTGTCTGAGCAGATTTTTTATTATTTACCATGATTTTTACTAATTTATCCATATATATTGCCCCTTTTTTCCAAAAAACACCTTTTTAGGGAATAAAATGAGTCTCAGTCACCCAGTTTTTTAGGAATCAATAATTTGTTTTCTGATCCTCGTTTTTGATTTCTCTATCGATCTGTCTGGGCGGATTTTTCATTACCTTTATACCAAGAATAACAAACCCATCATAACCTTATGCAAAGAGGAAAAATGATCGGATGAACTCCAAACCTGACATAATCTAATAAAGCGAAGACCAAACCTAACATAACATAATATAGCGAAATTTAACATAACTATGTTAATGTACCGAATTCCAAACCTAACGTAACATAATGTAGCGAGCATCAATGGAGTTCCTGGTTTAAAAGCCTTAAATTTAGGAAATGTTTATCTGATCATTTTTAGTGTTCCGTACGGAACATTTATAAGATCACTTCAGTGTCTGTCCATCTGTCTGTCCGTCTGTCACACCCGATTTTTTCTCCGAAACTATTTGTCATAGAAAGTTGAAATTTTTTTACTAGGTAATCGAGTGTGGTGTCAAATGAAAGCTTGTGAAAACACGAGTAAAATATATATATATATATATATATATATATATATATATATATATATATATATATATATATAATGTAAAACTTGAGCGCCCTTTTCTTTGTATTATTTTTAAAAAATCGCGAAAAATCGCAGTCCACCCGTCTTATCGCGAAAAGTACTTAACAAAAAATTTTGAAAAAATTCTGGAATATTCTCCACGGGGTGTAGATTGAACGAAAATTATCACGAGTGTATTACCTTTAATAATTTATCTGGTATATAAAAAAAGCAAAAATTTCAAGGTCATCAGATTTCAGTAAAGATTGGAAACAAACTTTGTTGAAAACTTATTTGGGGTGTGTTTTGTGAAGTCACTAATCATTTTTATACCTCTGTAACAAAATTTTTTATTTGAAAAGCAATCAACGTACGGAACACTAATTGCGCAAGTTCAACTTGTACTTGACCGGTTTTTCCTCTTTGCACAGGGTTATGATAGGTTTGACGTTCTTAGTGTAAATGACAAAAAACTATATTTATCAAAAAAAAAAGAGAAATCAAAAACTAAGATTATATAAGAAGGTGTGTAGTAGTAAAAATCATGAAAAATAATCAAAAATCCGCTCAGATAGATCGACAGAGGAATCAAGATCAAAGAGAAAAAAAATAACCGGTCAAATGCAAGTTGGACTTGCGCAATTAGTGTTCCGTACGTTGATTGCTTTTAAAATAAAAAATTTTGTTACGGAGGTATAAAATGATCAGTGACTTCACAAAACACACCCCAAATGAGTTTTCAACAAAGTTTGTTTCCAATCTTTACTGAAAACTGATGACCTTGAAATTTTTTTCTTTTTTTTTTTATATATACCAGATAAATTATTAAAGGTAATTCAAGGTAATTAAAGGTAATTTTGCTAACTCAAATGCTTCCTTCTGGAAGAGATATTTTTCAGGGGAAATTTATTTTTCAGCATTACAACGACCCTGAACATTTTGCTAAACAAATTAGAGAACTTTTGGACCAATGGAAATCCGATGACGTCCTGAAAGTGATGATTTGGCCTCCACAATTATCCAACTTGAACCCCATCGAATTGCTGTAGGGCCATTTGGACAGGTGTATTCAAAAACTCAA
Organism: Pachyrhynchus sulphureomaculatus; assembly: GCA_019049505.1. NCBI lineage: Eukaryota > Metazoa > Arthropoda > Insecta > Coleoptera > Curculionidae > Pachyrhynchus > Pachyrhynchus sulphureomaculatus. Next base: position 239,841,777 of record CM032446.1, read on the forward strand.
TCCAACATCAGAAAATCACTTGTGGGATCTTTTACAAGTAGAATGGGTTAAAATAATCGAAGAAACTTTGAAGAAAATATTAGACAGAATGCCGAAACTCTGTAAAGCGGTAATTAAAAACAAAGGAGGACACATAGATGAGAAAAATCCTGGAAAATCATGAATATTTTTCTGATTTTCTAGACTGTAAATAATGTTAAAATAAATAATAATTCATTAAAATTAAAAAAAATATATATTATCTGGGTTTCTGTTGTCTTGGGACTGAAATAACTAGGTGGGCAAATACTTTCTGACGGTAGTGTATAAATACTATATTTAAAACAATATATATGTGCAAATACAAAAATCCAAATAAAATTTTAGAAACGTACATCGTGTGCAGTGTACCTTTATACGTACAGTTAAAATAGAACTTTAATTTGCATTAAACCTAGAATTTACGCAATAATATCTGCAAATACCGTATAAATTTCTTTTTGTCACGCTATCTACGAGTATTATGCTGTAAATTTGTAATTTTTCATACTGTTAAAATTTTCCCTTTCAGTCTTGTTTACGTTACAAATTTCCGATATAACCGTACGGTATTCGATTGAAGAAGCTTTACGCAAGATAAACAAAAGGAGATAATAATACTGTAAAAAGATAAATTAACACAGATCCATGCGACTTGCGTCAATCGAATACCGTAGTAACATCATGGTGGTGAGATGCCAGTGGCGTTTATCAAAAGGTAATGTTAGTATACTATTAATCTCGACTTAATTACTATTTTAAGCAATTTTAATTTTTTTTTTAATAAAAATAAGCAAAGTCTGGAATTACTTTTTATTTGATGAGGAAGATGAATCAAAAACAGTATGTGTGTTTGGAATAAAAGCTAGTACTTCATCTTTACGAAAATATTTAAAATTGGCTACTAAGGCTACTGTGGCTGCATTAGGAACCTTATTTAGTAGGCGACTATGGTAACTTGCATTGTCCATAACTATAACACTATGTTCGGGAACATTTGGCAAAAGGAATTTTGAAACCAATTTTCAAAAAGTTCTGCGGTCGTGTTTTCGTGATAGTCCAAACTAGAATCTTTTATGTTTTTTGCAGATAATAGTAGACAATTTGACATCCAGCCCTTTTCAGATCCAGCATGCAAAATGCTGGTTATTCGTTTACCTTTATTTGAAGGTGCGTTAGTCTGACATTTTGTACTGCTGTGAACCCACTCTTTTTGCACAGCGTCATGGGTATCAAACCATGTTTCGTCAAGCTAAATTATTGGCCAATTCTCTGATCGATACTATTTAATTTCTTGTAAATAAGTATGTCGCAAGATTCGTAATTTTTGTGACTCCATCACTACGTGCCTTTTGTTGATTTTTCGGAACGTAAATCCCATTCTTAAGAGAATTCTGTAAAGGGTTGATCGGCCACAATGTATATTGGTCTCGTCCTGCACCAGTCTTAATTTTATTTTGTCTAGGGTCGGCACCAACTGCTCTTCATACATAGAATATATTTTTCTCCTGATGACGTCTTTTTCACAATCGTCTACATGATGCATTTGAAAGTCTTTCCGTTTTTTTCCTGTTCCTGAGTGATGGTTTTCCTACAATACTCTTAATCGTAGAAATTGGGGTGTTTGTTAATTCACTGGTTTCTTGCCAAGCACCTTGTTTAATCAAATTTCTTTTTACCAAACTGGCGTAAACATTTTTCACGATTTGTTTAGCGTCAAGTGATAAATGTTTTCTCTTGCGATAGCCACTATGCAATTTTCCAACGGACGCCACATAATTAAAATAGAACCGTTACGTTATAAGTTGTAAGTAAAACTAAAAATAAAAATTATAAAAAGTATCTTTCGAATCATAATGGGGACCTGGTCATTAGACCTATATTATCAAATACTTAAAGTGCCCCAAACCTGGTTGCCAGGTAGTAAATATATAGGTAAAAATAGATCCAATATGATTGCAGGTGCAAGTGAGGGCGGTATACAAAGCAGGTAAAATAAAAATACGCTTATCGTAATACCTGGCAACTATGCACAAAACCTTAATAGGGTCGTTTATTGCCCCATTGAAAAAGCAAAAAGGCAGGATCTTATATCTTGGGATTTACCATACTATTGTTTACGAGGTGGAGCTGCTCAAAGGCTGGGGAAAAATCAGTACGAGAACTTTTTAGACAGACGGTGTATAACATGGAAGTGTAGGCTAAAGAATTAAAGTTCTTTAGTTTATGGTGGAAGAGCACAGGAAATTTCACGATTACTTCGAGACCAAATAGCAAACGCAATTGCTCTCAAGAGCTTATTGACAACCGGCGATTAATTCTCTTATTGTCACTAGTAACAACTATACTATAAATCAGTGATTCCCAAAGTGGTTCAGGTGGACCCCCAGAGGTCCACGGGAGACTCGACGGGGGTCTACGTTGGCGTGAAAAAAAAATGGGGGTTCACAAGTTGTAAGTGGGGTCCACGAAAATTTATCTGGTTTCGATAGTAAAGAACAAAAATGTTGGCTTGGCTTTACCTATCAATGTAGGCAGATAATACACTACTCAAAAAAATAAGGGAGCAAAAAAATTCCAAATTTTTCGATGATTTTTGACAGGCTGTATTTCGGTGAAAAATGGTCGTATTGAGACTTTAAAAGAAAGCAATTTGAAGCTTTAAGATTCTAATTTTCAGATTTTTTGGCTAAATTTTTTAGGAGCTACGGTTCTCATGCTATCCTAACACATAGCGCGAAAAAATAATATTGCAAATATTTTGCTTTTTTTTGGTCCAAGGGCTTGAAAAAATTTTTTTCAGTTAGGCCGGCATATGGATCAGATAGCCTGTTTATTTAGCATTTATTTCCTTGTTTTAAAACCTCCCTTAATTTTTTTGAGTAGTGTATTTTAAGAAGGTCAGCGACTGTTACTTGTAAAAACTTGCATATTCGATATTCAGTACAACGCGCGTCGAGACTTGCAAAGCGCCGTCCGCCCGCAACGCAACCCGTTCAGACGTGCAAAGGGACGAAATACGACTTGTCCTGTGCTTCCAATCTTCCATGAACTTGTTTGATTTTTCACCAATATAAATTCGAATGCCAAGGACAAACGTTATTCATTTGTTTCCGGAATTTTGAAAAGAAAAGTGCGAGTGAATCGATGTCAGTGTTTGCCAGTGCCGGAAAAAGTAAAGTACCTGCCTATTATTCATACTTTTATTTTATATTGTAATAATATTATATTTGTTATGTTTGCGTATAGTAGGTACGTAATAAAAATTAAATACTGAACAGGGCCATTATTCGATACTTCTATAATAGAACAGAAAGCCGAGAAAGATTGAACTTTTAGTACTTTTTATTATAAAATTATTTATTTACCTGCCTGTGGTGATTCACTAAAGGAGAGATATATGATTGACCTGCATGTTTGTAAATATTTCAGTGCCCTCGTAATTGCTAATGCTAAATGACTAAAAATATTTTCATAAATTGTACGTGTCTTTATGTACCACTCGTAACGTACATCAAAGTAATAAATAAATCATCAAAATCGCGGAGTTTTGATGTCAAAATATTCTTTAAAAGTATTTTCTCTCGAATTTACAGGAATGTATCAAAATATAATTAATCACAAAATATTTTATATTACATTAAAATAGGTTCAGCCGTTTTGTGAAAACCTCTATATGCGTCTTAGCAGTTTATTGCTTTTAATAATTAAAATCAGTTTTGCCGCCGGAATTTTGGTTTCACTGCAATAATTAATTAATCCTATTTTATTCTGTTAAAATAGCCATATCCTGTTAAAGTCGCCTTATGATTACTAAAACAAACATATTTTTCTTTACAGGTAGGTAACTGATACGAAACATGGCTGAATCTAAGAAGAAATGTCGACAGTACAGTGTTGATTGTTTGAAATTTGGTTTTCTTCCATCAAAGGCAGACAAACGATTGCCCATATGCCTTTTATGCAACAAAGTTTTGAGCAATGACTCTATGAAACCATCGAAGCTCGAAGATCTTCTAAGAAGGTGTCATCCTGATAAAATAGGTAAAGATTTAAGATATTTTCAAACATTAAAGGAAAAATATGAAAAGGGACCCACCGTGCACAGTATGTTCGCTTCAACGCCTCGAAGTAACGATGATGGCTCGCGGGCATCTTACAATATCTCATTGCTTATAGCGAAATCTGGAAAACCGCACACCATCGGAGAACAGTTAATTTTACCCGCTGTTGAAGAGGTTTTAAAAACTGTTCTGCACAAACTTCCATTTGACGTAATCAAAAGAATTCCTTTGAGTAACAACACTGTACAAAGATGTATTGATGAAATGAGCTCTGATATTGAAAGCTTCTTGTGCAATTATCTGCAAACAACTCATTTTTCTATTCAACTGGACGAGTCAACTTTACTGGTAATGAAGCATTATTATTGGCATATGTTTGATTTGTTATGGACGAAGAAATCCATGAAGAGCTGCTATTCGCGAAAACTTTGGAAACGGACACTAAAGGCGAATCAATATTTAATGTCCTGAGTGATTTTTTTTTAAGGAAAAATCGATTCCATTTACAAACATTATTTTGGTGGCAGCAGATGGAGATCCTGCCATCTTCGGGCGATATCGTGGGTTTACAAGCCATCTTAAAAGAATTATACCAGGAGTAACTGCAATTCACTGTGTCATCCACCGACAACACCTGGTAGCGAATAATTTGAGTGATAGACTGCACCAATCGCTTCAATTTGTGATTAAAGCAGTTAACAAAATAAGAAGCAATGCGTTGAATACCCGTTTATTTGTACAATTGTGAGACGAAAATGATGAAGACTTCCAGGCAGAAATACCCGAAAAATATCCTGGGTTGTGGGAAATTGCGAGAAAACTTTTGATAGCGTTTCCCTCATAATACATTGTCGAAAAAAGTTTTAGTGTCGTTACAAACCTATTAACAAAAAAAAAGGAGCAGATTGAACATCACAGAACGGAGAGATTTGCGGTTATTCCTTACAAAACGGAAGCCAAATATTGATAATTTGCTATCAATCCATCAAGTACATCCCCCCCATTAAAATTATGACTATTTTTTTTAATTGTTGATTTGCATTGTTGAAGTTACGGTACGTTATTAATGTTGTAACATTCATTTTTTCCTAGATTTTAAGACCATATAATGTTACTGATTTTTCACTTTATAAAGTACTTCTTTTCATTTTTGTATCGAGCGGTATATTAATCAGAAATTCCTAGCCGCTTGTTATATAGTGTGCTGTGCGGGTTTGCGACCGAATCTATCGATACGCCGGGATTGGTCAAATGTTTGTATCCGGAGTTTTGGTTCCGGCGTCGCCATATTACAGACAGAGTGCCCACGGCTTATTTAAGGGTCCGGAGGACGCGAATCTTGGCTTAGTACCATCAAGCCGCTGCCAGGCTTAGTACCATCGAGCCGCCGCCAGGCTTAGTAACACCGAGCCGCCAGGCTTAGTACCATCAAGCCGCTGCCAGGCTTAGTACCATCAAGCCGCTGCCAGGCTTAGTACCATCGAGCCGCCGCCAGGCAGTAACATCAAGCCGCTGCCAGGCTTAGTACCATCAAGCCGCAGCCAGGCTAATTTCCACCGAGCCGCCAAGTGGCGATTTTCCACCGAGCCGCAGTAGAGGCTTACGACAATATCTACGAGAGCCAAGTTAAGCACGAGTTTTTTATCATAAAGCCGTAGTGGGCTTTATGTGTTTTCTAAATGGAGTAGCCTAAAGTAGGCTCTTCTCAAAAGTGTGAAATCGGTTTTGTGTTGCATTGAAGGCCTAGAAGCCCGTAGGAAAACCGTAAGTTACCAGAACATACATCAATAAATATATTCCCCGCAAATAAGTGTCTTAACAGCAATTTGAACTGAAAAATCGCGAAGTGAATATCACGACTCTTCGATTCCGGGTGTAGTCAAGATTTAGAAGTAAAATCTCTGATTTAGGGACTCTAATTTATAAAAACTACTTTTAGGCTAGAATTTTTTTTGTATTCCTTAAAACTGCAAAGGTTGGAACTTTTATTTTAAATCATGAATAAATTTTCTTTTTTTGTTGATTAAAGCTAGTGTCTCACTGAATACCTATTTTTCTTTTCAGGATAAGAAAAGTTGTACTAGAATAATTCTTTTTAGTAATAACCGTAAAACACTTCAGTATTTTTTCATTTTTTTTAACTGAAGTTAGATCCTTTCTATTTTTAAAATGAATGGTGCCCAAAATTTGTACAACTGAAGCTTTTTAAAAAATAGAAAATAATTCCAAAAAGACGTATAACAATTATCTCTTACCCATATTTCTCTACCAAGGAAAACTGAGCTAGTGTTTGTTTAATTTTTTTAGTTCTTTTAAAATCATTATTCACTCAATTCATTCTCAGAAATTAAAAAGAGGTTGCAAGAAAATTGCGCCCAAGCGTGGGAAAAACAAATTTCACAGGGTACAAAATGACGCCTCAAAAAGCGGGAAAGTTTACAGTTACAATGTTTCATTTTAATTCTATTAAGTCTGTAATCATATTATTTTAATAAATAGAACACAAGAAAATATATTATTTTTCTTTTATTTTTACCACTCCGAATTTAGGGTTGGAACTCAGCCAGGAAGCAAATTTCCATCGTTAGATCTAATCTTCACATTTTTTGACGAGTTTTGGGAATATGGTAGAAATGTAGCAGCAGGGGGTCCACCGAAACCAGTAAAATTTTGTAAGTGGTCTACGAGAAAAAAAAGTTTGGGAACCTCTGCTATAAATCGTTACCTATTATTGCATCTATAGTTTTACATTAAATTTCATTAAAATTTTAATTAAAATATTCCACAACTATTTGATAATAAGCCATATTTTGTATATACATTCAGGAAATTAAATTATCGATTGAATAAAACAGGCACTAGGAAATAGTGAGCGAAAGAGAGAGAAATAATTACTAAAATATATACCTTTATTTAATGAAGTATTGCCCTTTCTGGCATGTCTCGTTCAGCCCATTTTTGTGCATTAAAACCTGAAACAGAGCAGAATAACGTGTTATTGATTTAAAAAGTGTTACGAAATGGAATATTTAAATTGTATTTTTAGAGGTAATTACGGAAAATGCAGATGTTTCAGATAGGAATTTTAATTTTAGAACCGTCATTTTCTTTTTAAAGTAATTGTACTGTGATTACTTGTTTTCATTTCTCATATTATATCTAAAAATAAAATAAGCTATTTCGTCTCTTTCGGAATAATAATTATTTTTTAAGTAAAATTATTTTAATGTACGAGCACTTGTAATTAGGAAAATACCATTTTACAACACTGTAAACAAATGAGTCCACGACGATGTTTACGGCAACCAAATTCTGGTTGGGATTAGCAATACCAATTAATTAATCCCTTTAAAGTTTGGTTACTCCAAACATTTTTTCCGTGCTCTTTTATTTACAGTGTTGCGAAATGGCGGTCTCTCTTAATTATAAATGCGAATATGACGTTGTATTTTGGCGACAACGTAGAAAAGCGAGACGAATCGATAGTTGTCAATATGCTAAAATATCGATAATTATTAGTAGAAACGCATAGATTGGTAATTATTAATTTTTCGACAGATATGATTATGATGATTATTTACGAGTACCATTTTTTAAATAGACGAGAGAACTAATTCAAAACTCTAAATTGCTACAAAAGCGAGGCTTGCGTGTATATATATATATATATATATATATATATATATATATATATATATATATATATATATATATATATATACATACATATATATATATATATATATATATATATATATATATATATATATATATATACATATACGAGGCTGGTTTGAAAAGTCCGAGAGATGGCACCACCGGCGCGTATCGAGGTCATGTTTAGTTAGTAGCATCTCTTGAATGAACGCACACCAAGTTTCAGCCATATTGGTCTATTTCTTTGTGTTTGGCATTCGTGTGAATCAAGGAAGTCGAGTGATTTTCAAGAAATGGATGAAAAAGAATTTCGTGTAGTGATTAAACATTACTTTATGAAAGGCAAAACGCCTCAGGAGACTAAAGAGAAGCTTGATAAACATTATGGTGACTCTGCACCTTCGATTAGAACAGTTTATAAGTGGTTTCAAAATTTTCGGACTGGCCATATGGGCACAAGTGACGCTGAACGTTCTGGACGGCCTGTGGAGGTTACGACTCCAGAAATCATTGATCAAATCCATGATATGGTGATGGATGACAGAAGAGTTAAGGTGCGTGAGATTGCTAGTGCTGTGGGCATCTCGACTGAACGGGTACATAATATTTTGCATAAACATTTGGACATGAGAAAGTTATCCGCAAGATGGGTGCCGCGATTGCTCACGCTTGACCAAAAACGGAATCGTGTGAAGTGTTGCAAGGATGGTTTGCAGCTGTTTCCAGAAGAATCCGGAGAACTTCAAGCGTCGTTTCGTCACTGTGGATGAAACATGGATACATTACTATACTCCTGAGACCAAACAACAATCTAAACAATGGGTTGCCAAGGGGGAATCTGCACCAAAAAAGGCGAAGACCGTTCCTTCGGCCGGAAAGGTTATGGCGACTGTCTTTTGGGATTCGCAAGGGATAATCCTCATCGACTATCTGGAAAAGGGTAAAACTATTACAGGTGAATATTATTCATCGTTATTGGACCGTTTGAAAACCGAGCTGCAAGAAAAACATCCGCGATTGGCCCACAAGAAAGTCCTTTTCCATCACGACAACGCACCAGCACACACCTCAGCAGTTGTGGTCGCAAAATTAATGGAAATAGGATTCCAACTCGCTTCACATCCCTCCTATTCTCCAGACTTGGCTCCCTCGGACTACTATTTGCTCCCCAATTTGAAGAAATGGCTGGCGGGACAAAGATTTTATTCAAACGAGGAGGTGATTGCAGACACTAATGGATATTTTGCAGACTTGGACAAATCCTATTATTCGAAAGGGATCAACAAACTAGAACATCGTTGGACGAAGTGTATAAGCCTAAAAGGAGACTATGTCGAAAAATAAAAAAGGTTTACCCCAAACACATAAGTAGTTTTTATTTTTGCACGGACTTTTCAAACCAGCCTCGTATATATATATATATATATATATATATATATATATATATATATATATATATATATATATGTATATATATATATATATATATATATATATATATATATATATATATATATATATATATATATATGTATATATATATATATATATATATATATATATATATATATATATATATATATGTATATATATATATATAATATATATATATATATATATATATATATATATATATATGATAGTGGATTTCTGACCGTACTCTATTAGGAATTTAGAATATACATCAGGTATGCGGTCTGTCACTAATTAAAACTCAATTGTTGTTGACTCAATATGTCGCTGCTATATTGCAACTTCATCAGGAGCACTAAAAAAACAGTGTGTCAGTAAACTTTCCCTTGGTTAGAACTTTCCTTTGGTTAGACGTTTGTTTTCGATCCGACGACCCATCTGACTGCGCCAGGGAGGTTTCCGATGTTATTTTGGCCGGTATGGAGGCTTACATCCCTTTTTCGAAGAAATGCCCTTCCAACGACAAGCCTTGGTTTGACCGAAAATGCAAAGAAAGCTGTTGCTTCTAAACATCTTGCATACCGACAATGGCGCGAAAATCCTAACACCATAAATCGTAACACATTTGTTCGTGCCAGGAACAGATGCAAAGAAATTATCGACGAAACCAAGGAGGTACACAATCAACGGATTAGAAACAAACTTCTCGCTTGTCCCGACAATTCCAGGTCCTTTTGGTCAGTCGCTAAGGCAGTCAGTCAAAATTTCACCAAATCCACCATACCACCACTCACACGGTTAGATAATTCTATTGCAACGACACCTGTTGAGAAAGCGAACTTGTTGGCTGAACTCTTTGCTTCACATTCTACTGTCGATTTCCAAGGAAAAAACCACCTACTATTCCCATAGTGCAGTCAAGGATGCCCGATGTTGTCTTCAGACAGCGTATCATAAAGCGTATTCTGATGAAGCTCGACACCAAAAAGGCTTCTGGCGCTGACGGAATACCTGCCATAGTTCTTAAAATCTGTGGGAGGGAACTAACACCAGTCTTCTGTAGACTTTTCAACCTATCCTACAGAAAGGGAATATTTCCTTCCTGCTGGAAATGTGCTACAGTTCAGCCGATACCTAAAAAGGCAAGAAGACCTTGCCAAATAACTACTGACCAATCGCACTGCTTTCAATAATATCGAAAGTCATGGAAAAGGCTATCAATGAGCATCTTCTAAAATATCTTGAAGGATTCAACATTATTAGCGATCACCAATATGGTTTTCGTAAAAATAGATCAACAGGAGATCTTCTGACTTATGTAACACATGTTTGGAACAATGCAATTGAACACTTTGGAGAATCTCGAGCGGTTGCTCTTGACATATCCAAGACATTCGACCGTGTTTGGCACGATGGGCTGTTGGCTAAGCTACGTTCTTATGGTATGTCGGAAAAGTTCTGTTTGTGGCTCTCATGTTTCCTCAGAGAGCGTTCTTTACGAGTGGCAGTCGACGGATGTCTTTCTAACACCTTCACTATCAACGCCGGTGTACCCTAAGGCTCCATACTGTCTCCTACTCTCTTTCTCATTTACATTAACGATCTGCTGGAAAAGACCGAGAATCCAATCTACAGCTTTGCAGATGACAGTACACTTATCTCTTCATTCACTTTGAACGCTCGAACATCGGCTACTCAGACGAATATCCGCAGACAGCAGGAAGTCATTCAACTTAACAAAGACCTGGAAGAAATTCTATCTTGGGGTGACAGTAACCAAGTGGAATTTAACGCTACAAAAACCCAGGCGGCAGTTTTTTCTAAAAAAGTTAACTTTGCTGAACCCGACATAGTTATGTCGGGGCACTCCATTCCTCTAACATCGTCACTCAATTTGTTGGGCGTTAATTTAGGAGCAAATATGTCCTGGCATGAACATGTTGCAGGCATAGCAAGGAGAGCTTCTCAAAAGTTGGGAATATTATTTCGAACCAGAAAGCTTTACAGTCCACAACAACTGTTTATTCTTTTCAAAGATCAAATTCGACCAACTATGGAATATTGCTCCCATGTTTGGAGCTCCGCTCCCAAACATACACTGCATTTGTTGGATTCTATTCAGAGAAGAGCTGTTCGTCTGATTGGAGAGACCCGGAACTGGCCGTCGGCCTTGATTCGCTGGAACATCGAAGAACGGTTGGCGACTTGAGCCTATTCTACAAGTACTTTCATGGAAAGTGTTCGAAGGATGTGGCCCGCTTAATTCCTCCCAGAGCGGTGCATGTTAGAAGTACACGTCGCGCTAATTCTTCACATCCGTATGAGGTTCCCTTTCCCTTTGGAATAATTTGCCCAGGACTGTGTTTCCCACCGAGTACAATCTACAGCGATTCAAGAACAACGTGAATCACTTTCTCCGCACACGTGTCGCTCCTGTAGCGCTTTAGGGACTTCCATGTAGCACGTGTGCTAGACCCATAAAAAAAAATATACAAAAATTAATATGTATAAGGCTTACCAGCCCAAAGTTAGTCATATGGCTGCACAATACTAGAAACACTGCCACACTTACATTTCATGAAAATATTTTTTTGCTTTAGATGTTCCCTTTTATTTTCATGAAATGTGAATGGTGTGGCAGTGTTTCTAGTATTGCGCAGCCATATCACTAACTTTGGGCTGGTAAGCTTTACACATATTAATTTTTGCATTTACTGACACATTGTTTTGTAATTTATAGTGCTCCTGATGAAGTTGCAATATAGCAGCGAAATACTGAGCAATTGAGTTTTAATTAGTGACAGACCGCTGATATAAATTCCAAATTCCTCATATATAAATATATATATGTATATATATATATATATATATATATATATATATATATATATATTATATATATATATATGTTATATATATATATATATATATATATATATATATATATATATATATACATATATACATATATACATATATACATATATACATATATATATATATATATATATATATATATATATATATATATATATATATATATATATATATATATATATATATATATATACAGTCCCTGGCCAAATTATTAGACGCACTGCAAGATTTCATGTAAAATATTAATTACCGAGTGATATTGTACAGTTTTATTATTTTAAATTGATTTGTTTTTTATTTTTATATTATCCAATCAATTACCTATTTATTTGACATAAATAAAACAGCATTAATTTAGAAAAGCATAAGTTTATTAAGTTTTAAAGAAAAGTGAAATTAATGTTAGTAAAAGTCAATATTTAGTTGAGCCACCTTTAGCCGCTATCAAAGCTTTAATTCTGCGCGGCATGCTATCAATGCAAGATTGTACTGTTTCCTGCATTTGAGGATGATGATTCCACACATGAATAATCTTTTCTAGTAGCTGGGTTTTGTTGGTAATCACATCTTTAGCCACTTCTCTTTTCATCAGCTCCCACACATTTTCAGTGGGGTTCATATCAGGGCCAATCCAACAGAGGGATATTTTTTTTCTGCCAAAAAAGGTTTAACAGACCGAGCAGTGTGGCAGGGAGCTCCATCTTGCATGAAAGTGAATGGTTCCCCATTTGGAAACCATTCTCTGAGCTGCGGAATCAACCGATTTTGTAATACTTCTTTGTACTGATCTTGCCTCATTATTCCTTTGACGACGTACAGACGTCCAGTGCCCTTGCCGCTGATGACTGACCAAATCATCACTTTGGTGGGATGTTTAACCGTCGGGACGACACAATCAGGATGAAACTTTTCTCCATGACGACGACGCACATACTGAGCTTTAGTCTGCAAAATTTCGAATGTGCTTTCGTCACTGAAGCAGACCTGTCAATGCTTTATTTAACTGAAAATGATAATAATGTATCAATTATTGATTAAATTGCTGTATCTTACCAATCTCCAGAAGTCCACATCTTTGTCTTGCCATTGTTTGGCCCACTTCAGGCGCTTTGCTTTCATTGCAGCTGTTAACTTGGGCTTCCTGGCGGGGCGACAGGCCTTAAAATCTAATTCTTTCAATTTTCTTCGAACAGTGCGCTCAGAAGCATTTACGCTAGCATCCTGGAGTTGTGATTTTATTACCTTTGTGGTAGCAAATCTGTTTTCTACACAAATTTTCTTCAAACATCTCTCTGACCGTGGAGTGAAAATTGGTTTTCCCTACCGCATCTTTTCTTTCTTTTCGGGCTTAATTCCTTCCCTGACTCAATTTTCTTTTTTATGCATCGTACACTAGCTTCAGAAACCTCCAATCTTCGTGATATTTCTCGGTTTGTAAATGTTTTCGCAATCACAAGGGCCTTCACTTCAGCTTTTTTACCTGGTGAAAGATCGCCTTTTCTACCCATAATGAAAATAGTCCAATTACTTTTTTAAAACACTGCATACAAAATAAACTAATAACTGAATAGTATAAAACTGTTAAACAAACAATCACAGTCCATAAAGCCACAGAAACACGTCCGTACCTGACTCGATTCCGATCGTGACTGATACAGGTTTGTACTTATTTACGTTCATGTATCACTTTGTCAACACAGTGTTGCCATATGTTAAAAATAAATACAAATATGTAGTCTACAACAATTCTTTTAAATAAAAATCAATAATATTGTAGTTTAAATATTACCATTATTGCATAAAAACTCTTAAGAAACATAAAATTACTAAAAAAAATACAGTGCGTCTAATAATTTATATATATATATATATATATATATATATATATATATATATATATATATATATATATATATATATATATATATATATATATATATATGTATATATGTATGTATGTATATATATATATATATATATATATATATATATATATATATATATATATATATATATATATACCCTCAGAGAAAGTATTTGTCCTAGAAATTTCAACGTAACTGTCAAAAAAGTTTTAATTACTGCCCAGGGCTGTTTTCCACCGAGTACAATTTACAGCAATTCCAGAAAAACGTAAATCGCTTTTTCCGCACGCGTGCCGCTCCTGGAGCGCTTTAGGGACTTCCCTGTAGCACGTGTTTGCCCACCTAGAAATCTCAATGTAACTGCCAAAATTTAATACCTAATTAAATCCTTTTATTATATTAGGTAAATTTAATGTTTTTAACAAGTGCTCATCATAAAATTGTTTAGATAAGCCTTTTTGGTGAAATCACAAATTAAAAAACCAATTAGAACAAATTTCCAAGTTTTGCATGATAATCGTTTTTTGAGGCGATTTCTGAGAATTCCAGTTGAAGTAAGACCTCATTTCAAGTTTCTTGGAATTATGGCAATTCCTAGTGACATTTTATGATAAAAACTATGCTATAAATACCATTTCCCTTTTAGAAATTAGCCATTCGCAAACAGTACTTTGTCACTGATACAGGCTCAATTGTTTTCTGAAAATGCCAAAAACGAAAGAAGTTTCCGTTGAAAATGGGGCTCTGATAATTGCGAGACATCAAAATGGTCACTCGAGTCGACAATTAGCGAGTGATATGCGGATGCCAAGGAGAACGGTGGACTAAATCGTAAAAAAATTTTTCTGCGGGACATGGAATTCCCAACCAAAAACGTTCAGGAAGGACTCGAAAAACGACTCCCTCTGAAGACAGAGCTATAACAATGTCCAACAGACGTAATCGCCGCCTAACCGCACCAGAAATCACAGCTCAAGTAAAACTAGAGCGGTCCATCCCCATCAGCGTGCTAACCGTGAAGAATAGGTAGCAGAAGGTGGACTACACGGGAGAGTTACAGTGAGGAAACCACTTCTTAGACAAGTGAATAAACGTGAACGATTAGAACGGACCCGAGAACATGAAAGTTGGACATCAGAACAATGAAATTCCGTCCTTTGGAGCGACGAATCTAAAATCGAAATTTTCGATTCAAATTGACGAGCTTACGTGCGGCGGTCAGCTGGGAGAGAGGATGTTGGAAGCCTGTCAGTTGCCTACAGTAAAATATAGTGGAGGTTCAGTAATGGTTTGGGGCAGTTTTGGCAACGGTAAAGTTGGAAAAATCTTTAGGGTAGAAAGAATCATCCGAAAAGAACAGTATCAAGAAATTTTACTAACTCAAATGCTTCCTTCTGGAAGAGATATTTGTCAGGGGAAATTTATTTTTCAGCATGATAACGACCCTAAACGTTCTGCTAAACAAATTAGAGAACTTTTGGACCAATGGAAATTCGATAACGTCCTCCGTGACGACTTGTCCTCCAAAATCACCTGACTTGAAAAAACCCCATCGAATTGCTGTGGGACCATTTGGACAGGTGTGTTCGAAAACTCAATCCAACATCAGAAAATCACTTGTGGGAACTTTTACAAGCAGAATGGGTTAAAATAACTGAAGAAACTACTGGAGAGAATGCCGAAACTCTGTAAAACGGTAATTAAAAACAAACGAGGTCACATAGATGAGAAAAATCCTGGAAAATCATGAATATTTTTCTGATTGTCTAGACTGTAAATAATGTGAAAATAAATAATATTCATTAAAATTTAAAAAAAATATATATTATCTGGGTTTTTGCTGTCTTGGGACTGAAATAACTAGGTGGGAAAATACTTTCTGGCGGTAGTAATATATATATATATATATATATATATATATATATATATATATATATATATATATATATATATATTAGTCCCTGGCCAAATTATTAGACGCACTGTATTTTTTTTAGTAATTTTATGTTTCTTAAGAGTTTTTATGCAATAATGGTATATTTAAACTACAATATTATTGATTTTTATTTAAAAGAATTGTTGTAGACTACATATTTGTATTTATTTTTAACATATAGCAACACTGTGTTGACAAAGTGATACATGAACGTAAATAAGTACAAACCTGTATCAGTCGCGATCGGAATCGAGTCAGGTACGGACGTGTTTCTGTGGCTTTATGGACTGTGATTGTTTGTTTAACAGTTTTATACTACTCAGTTAGTAGTTTATTTTGTATGCAGTGTTTTAAAAAGTAATTGGACTATTTTCATTATGGGTAGAAAAGGCGATCTTTCACCACGTAAAAAAAGCTGAAGTGAAGGCCCTTGTGATTGCGAAAACATTTTACAAACCGAGAAATATCACGAAGATTGGAGGTTTCTGAAGCTAGTGTACGACGCATAAAAAAGAAAATTGAGTCAGGGAAGAAATTAAGCCCGAAAAGAAAGAAAAGATGCGGTAGAAAAACCAATTTTTTCACTCCACGGTCAGAGAGATGTTTGAAGAAAATTTGTGTAGAAAACAGATTTGCTACCACAAAGGTAATAAAATCACAACTCCAGGATGCTAGCGTAAATGCTTCTGAGCGCACTGTTCGAAGAAATTGAAAGAATTAGATTTTAAGGCCTGTCGCCCCGCCAGGAAGCCCAAGTTAACAGCTGCAATGAAAGCAAAGCGCCTGAAGTGGGCCAAACAATGGCAAGACAAAGATGTGGACTTCTGGAGATCGGTAAGATACAGCAATTTAATCAATAATGGATACATTATTATCATTTTCAGTTAAATAAAGCAAATAAACATGGAAGTTTATATATTTTTCCTATTTTTGACAGGTCTGCTTCAGTGATGAAAGCACATTCGAAATTTTGCAGAATAAAGCTCAGTATGTGCGTCGTCGTCATGGAGAAAAGGTTCATCCTGATTGTGTCGTCCCGACGGTTAAACATCCCACCAAAGTGATGATTTGGTCAGTCATCAGCGGCAAGGGCACTGGACGTCTGTACGTCGTCAAAGGAATAATGAGGCAAGATCAGTACAAAGAAGTATTACAAAATCGGTTGATTCCGCAGCTCAGAGAATGGTTTCCAAATGGGGAACCATTCACTTTCATGCAAGATGGAGCTCCCTGCCACACTGCTCGGTCTGTTAAAGCTTTTTTGGCAGAAAAAAAAATATCCCTCTGTTGGATTGGCCCTGATATGAACCCCATTGAAAATGTGTGGGAGCTGATGAAAAGAGAAGTGGCTAAAGATGTGATTACCAACAAAACCCAGCTCCTAGAAAAGATTATTCATGTGTGGAATCATCATCCTCAAATGCAGGAGACAGTACAATCTTGCACTGATAGCATGCCGCGCAGAATTAAAGCTTTGATAGCGGCTAAAGGTGGCTCAACTAAATATTGACTTTTACTAACATTAATTTCACTTTTTCTTTAAAACTTAATAAACTTATGCTTTTCTAAATTAATGCTGTTTTATTTATGTCAAATAAATAGGTAATTGATTGGATAATATAAAAATAAAAAACAAATCAATTTAAAATAATAAAACGGTACAATATCACTCGGTAATTAATATTTTACATGAAATCTTGCAGCGCGTCTAATAATTTGGCCAGGGACTGTATATATATATATATATATATATATATATATATATATATATATATATATATATATATATATATATATATATATATATCTACGGCGGTAGACAGCAGGCAGCGACTTATTTTTCTTTCTGTGGTGATAGTTATATTTTTCGTGGCAACGTTTAAATATTTTATGGAATAATGCAAGTAATTTTTAGATGAATAAACATTCTAAAATTAATAAACCGCTCAGTTGAATGAATACCTTTCTTAACAAATAATTAATCGGCGGGTAGGCCGTGTGCTGTAATTTTACCATGATCGCATAATTTCGGAATTTACTTTTTCGGTTCTTCGGTTCGCTTATTATCATCCGAAGCGGCTGTGAACTCGATTTTGAAGAACAAGAAGTACCGAACCACGCCATTTTCTGCCTTTGAACACGAATGTATTCATTTGTGGACGTAAAAGACGAACGTTTACACAATTGCCAAAGGTGAACGATCTTTGGTTGAGAGAAATTAAACGCCGATGCGGAGTACAACAACGAAGGGGTCCACATCGGAAAACAATTTCGAGTGTGTGAAATAGATGTAACACGTACATGTGTTGTGTGTAGTATTTTATTGATGTTCGACGCCCTATTGAAATCCGGCTTCAGATAAATAACAGAGAAAGAAAAGCGTATAGCGTATTTTTAAGACCATGTTTACCAGGTGCACAAGTATGAAATGCGGATTTTTTTTCTAAAAAAATATGTTAAATTCGGAAGAATGATAAAAAGTGCTTTATTCAAAGTATGCTCCATCGCTTGTTATACATTTTTCCCATCTTTCGGGCAATTTGTGAATACCACGCCAGTAAAAATCTTCCCCTTTTGCTGCGCACCATTCATCGAGCCCTTTTTTCACATCTTCGTACGAACTAAAACGCTGCTCAGCAAGTGCGTGACCAATCGATGCAAACAAGTGGTAATCGGAAGGAGGCAAGTCTGGTGAGTAAGCCGCATGGGGTAGAACTTCCCAGCTGAGTGCTTCCAACGTGCCCCGAACTGGTTTTGCCGTGTGTGATGGAGCATTGTCATGAAGAAAAAATACTTTGTGTTGCCTCTTTCGGTATTCTGGCCTTTTTTAAGCAGCGAATGGTTCAAATCGGTCAATTGTTGTTGGTAACGTTTAGTATTAACCGTTTCCCCAGGTTTTAATAGCTCATAATAGACCAGGCCCCTCTGGTCCCACCAAACACAGAGCATCGTCTTTCTGCCAAAGCGATTCGGTCTTGCGGTCGATGTGGATGGTGCGCCTGAGTCTACCTATGATTTTTTGCGCTTGGGATTCTCAAAATAAATCCACTTCTCATCCCCTGGTACTATACGATGCAAAAACGACTTCCTTTTGTACCGAACGAGCAAAATGTCACAAGTGTTTTTGTGCTTTTCCATTTGCCTGTCGTTCAACTCATGTGGTACCCATCTACCGGTCTTCTAAATCTTTCCCATCTCTCGTAGCCGATTGGAAACAGCTTGTTGACTAACGCCCAATTGCTCGGCGAGTTGTTTTTGTGTTTACGAATCATCTTCGTCCAACAATGCTTACAATTCCACATCTTCGTATTTTTTTTGGCGATTTTTCACGTTCCTTGTCTGCAACATCGAAGTGACCAGTTTTTGAAACGCCGAAACCATCGTTCACACGTATCTTGCGATGGAGCATGTTCATCATAAGCTTCTCGAAGTAATCGATATGATTCAACAGCAGTTTTCTTCAAATGAAAACAAAAAATTGTTCGGTATAAATTTCGACATATTGAACACAAACACAACACTATGCACACACTTTTCGAATTTATCACTCGTGCGCGTCTGACACTTGTTGATGACACAACAAAATGGCGCAGTATCAAATCTTTATAGCACAAACTGCATTGGTGCACCATCTGTAGTCTGAAATTCGCATTTCATACTTGTACACCTGGTAAATGCTTGTGTTCTGACACACGAGTACCTGACCTTGACGAGAAAAAAACATTTTTAGGTGTAACATTTATTTTATTTTTATCATAGTCTCCTTTTAGCTCGATACACTTAGTCCAAAGTTCTTATATCTTTTGTATCCCATCTAAAAAATACGATTTCTCCAACCCTTCAAAATAGGCGTATGTTGCAGCAATCACCTCGTCGTTTGAGACAAATTTTTTTTCCGCCGAGCCATTTTTTCATATTCGGAAATAGGAAATAATCGCTGGGGACTAGATCTGGCGAATATGGTATATGCGGAAGCAGTTCGTATGCTAACTCATGGGAATTTTGCCATGGCGATGACACAAATGTGCAGGCGTGTATTTTTAGATGAAAGAGAATTTTTTTCTTCGTTAAATGCGGACGTTTTTCTCTCACAGTATGGTTGAAACAATCCAATAAGTTGACATAATACTCTTCATTAATCGTTTTGTCCTTTTCAAGGTAATCGACGTGGATTATGCCGCGTCCATCATAAAACAATGTGCCATGACTTTATTGGCCGATAAAGTCGTCATGGTCTTCTTTGGCGCCGGTTCACCCCGAAATACCTACTGTTTGGTCTTTGGTGTGCTGTGACGAATCCATGTTTCGTCAACAGTTAGGAATCGACGCTTTAACATCGCCAAATATTCGTTTGAAGTTGACACAAAAGAGTGTTTATTGTCAATTGTGATCAATCGCGGCACCCATCTTGCGGAAAGCTTTCTCATGTCCAAATGAGTTGTTTAAAGTGTTCTGCACCCGTTCAGTTGAGATGCACACAGTCTTAGCAATCTCACGCACTTTTATTCTCTGATAACAAAGGCCAACGATGAAAAAACTTTTTTCAAAATTTTTTGATCAGTACTTTTCGAGATAAGTGGGGGACAGCGATTTTCGCGATTTTTTAAAAATAATACAAAGAAAAGTGTGCGCAAGTATTACATTATATATATATTTTTTTTTAATCGTGTTTTCACAAGCTTTAATTTGACACCATACTCGATGACCTACTAAAAAAATTTTTTTTCCACTTCCGATTTCGCCCCCAAAACTAAGTCAAAATTTGACTCTCAAAACTACACGGCTTTGAGGAGGCCATCAATTCCTATATTATTACCAAATTTCAACTTTCTATGACAAATAGTTTCGGAGAAAATCGGGTGTGACATACAGACAGACAGACAGACGGACAGACACCGAAGTCATCTTATAAAAACTAAACTTGATTTCCGGTGCCAACCGTATATATTCAATTTTTCATATTTTTTACAATAGAGGTTTTAAAAAATTACAAAACAATACATCAAACTAGTCACTTTTGAGATATAAATTAGTTTTGAAGTTGACCAGTATAAATAAAGAGCTCTAAATAAATTACGAAAACCAAAAAAAAAAAAATGTTCTTAATTTTTGATTAATAGAGTGCTTTATCCCCCTAAAGAAGAGTTTGTTGTGATTATTCCGCATGTTTAGACCGAAATAATTTTTTTGTATTTTAGACTTAAATATAAGTAGCTTGTTTCAACACACGATTCACTCTAATACTTCCGATATATAGGGTACTTTGTCCACTATAAGGCTTATCTTTAAAATAAATATATAATACCAAAGACCAAAATAAAGGTACTGCCTAAGAATTATTTTACTAATTGACTTACAACAAAAAACAACAAGAAATATAATTAATTTTTTATGAACATTTACTATAAATACTTAACTGTATTTAACTGTCACACAGGGATAGTTAATAATTACTGCTAGGCAATGAGATACAACGATTTGAATTTCTGGCTGGTGTAAGCCTAGTACCATGATAAATACTTTGAGTTTTGTGCTCTTTTCTGTCGATCCTAGGGTGAGTTGATGAGTCGTGATATAACAAAACGCGTTCCGAGATGGATTGACTGATGCGAAAACAGTAAATAACTACTAAAACATGGACTTTGTCCAATTTTAGTAGATGATATTAATTTTTATATACGTGGGGGTATAACTATTACAAAACTGTGCTTCCTAGCGGTAAATGTTAGCAAAAACAAATCATGTATCACGTTGTGGCCTTACACATCCCCTGCTAGAGGGCGGGTATGTCTTAGAAGCTAGGCATACAAGCACCCAGGGGTACAAATTGTATGTTTCTCGTCCTTTGCGGTAGTACTGCGATAAGTATTTTGAGTTTTGTTACCTTCTCTATCGAGACTAACTCAGCTGATACGACCAGACGCATCTCGAGGTGGATTGACAGATGAGAGTATAGTACATAACTGCTGAAATTTGGACTTTATTCGATTGTAGTAGTTGATATTGATTTTAATCCTTTTATGTTTGACTAAAAATAATTTTGCTAAAAAAGCTTGTTCTTTATCCCAAAAAACAGGAAAAAATTGTCATATTACTATTATAGCTCCACAAAATCTATCCACCCCCTGAAGCGATATTGCCCAAAAATAATAGATTCCTTTCCTACTTCAAGTATTATATCTGTACCAAATTTGAAATCAATATCGCATTGTGTTTCAGCCTTATCGTGCTAAGAGACAGACATGCTGACAGGCAGACAGTCACATCGACCGAAATTAGAAATGTTTTTCGTGATCTAGATATCGAAAAAAAAGGTAAAGAAGTACAAAAATCTCGGAGGAGATTCTTAAATAAATACAATACTCTTAGCGGCAGCCATAAAACAAGCGTAATTTATTTAAAAATGGTCTATATTTCGGTCCGTTTATCAAGCAAATTTTTTTTACGAAACGCTCAATTCTACGTTAATTTATTTAGCTGGCACGTATTTACCGCTTCAAAAATAAGAATTAGATTGTTACCTGCAAACCAGTTGTAAAATTTATTCATACCAATATAAAATAATGTTTTGGCGTACGAAAATGAAACTATTAATGTTAACGTTGTAAAGGTTAAACTCGACTATTTCGGCCCCATTTTCTACGAATAATTTAATATTTTCAAAACTATTTTAGAAAGTTTTCCCATATTATCGTATTTTTATTTGATTTTCTATCTTTGTCATTCTCAGAGAAGGTCGGGAAGTCAGTCGCAGGTTTAGATCTTACCTTAGTAGAGGTCAAGTTCGCTCGGCTAATCCAGTGATTCCCAAAGTGGTTCAGGTGGACCCCTAGGGGTCCACGGGAGACTCGACGGGGGTCTACGTTGGCGTGAAAAAAAAAATGGAGGTTCATAAGTTGTAAGTGGGGGTCCACGAAGATTTATGTGGTTTCGATAGTAAAGAACAAAAATGTTGGCTTGGCTTTACCTATCAATGTAGGCAGATAATACACTACTCAAAAAAATAAAAAAAAAAAAAAAGGGAGCAAAAAAAATTCCAAATTTTTCGGTGATTTTTGACAGGCCGTATTTCGCATGTGAAAAATGGTCGTATTGAGACTTTTAAAAAAAGCATTTTGAAGCTTTAAGATTCTAATTTCAGATTTTTTGGCTAAAATTTTTTAGGAGCTACGGTTCTCATGCAATCCTAACAGATAGCGCGAAAAAATAATATTGCAAATATTATTTTTTTGGTCCACGGGCTTGAAAAAAATTTTTTCAGTTAGGCCGGCATATGGATCAGATAGCCTGTTTATTTAGCATTAATTTCCTTGTTTTAAAACCTCCCTTAATTTTTTTGAGTAGTGTATTTTAAGGTCAGCGACTGTTGTAAAAACTTGCATATTCGATATTCAGTACAACGCGCTTGTTAAGTATTATTGATACGCTTCGAGACTTGCAAAGCGCCGCCCGCTCGCAACGCAACCCGTTCAGACGTGCAAAGGGACGAAATACGACTTGTGCTGTGCTTGCAATGTTGCATGAACTTGTTTGATTCTTCACCAATATAAATACGAATGCCAAGGACAAACGTTACTCATTTGTTTCCGGAATTTGGAAAAGAAAAGTGTGAGTGAATCGATATCAGTGTTTGCCAGTGCCGGAAAAAAGTAAGTACCTGCCTTTTATTTTATATTGTAATAATATTATATTTGTTATGTTTGCGTGTAGTAGGTACGTAATAAAAATTAAATACTGAACAGGGCCATTATTCGATACTTCTATAAAAGAACAGAAAGCCGAGAAAGATTGAACTTTTAGTACTTTTTATTATAAAATTATTTATTTACCCGACTGTGGCGATTCACTAAGGAGAGATATATGATTGACCTGCATGTTTGTACATATTTCAGTGCCCTCGTAGTTGCTAATGCTAAATGACTAAAAATATTTTCATAAATTGTACGTGTCTTTATGTACCACTCGTAACGTACATCAAAGTAATAAATAAATCATTAAAATCGCGGAGTTTTGATGTCAAAATATTCTTGCAATAATTAACTAATCCTATTTTATTCTGTTAAAATAGCCATATCCTGTTAAAGTCGCCTTATGATTATTAAAACAAATATTTTTTTCTTTACAGGTAGGTAACTCATGCGAAACATGGCTGAATCTAAGAAGAAATGTCGACAGTACAGTGTGGATTATTTGAAATTTGGTTTTCTTCCATCAAAGGCAGACAAACGATTGCCCATATGCCTTTTATGCAACAATGTTTTGAGCAATGATAAAACCATCGAAGCTCGAAGATCATCTAAGAAGGTGTCATCCTGATAAAATAGGTAAAGATTTAAAATATTTTCACACATTGAAGGAAAAAAAATATGAAAAGAGACCCACCGTGCACAGTATGTTCGCTTCAACGTCTCAAAGTAACGATGATGGCTTGCGGACATCTTACAATATCTCAATGCTTACAGCGAAATCTGGAAAACCGCACACCATCGGAGAACAGTTAATTTTATCGGCTGTTGGAGAGGTTTTAAAAACTGCTCTGCACAAACCTCCATTTGACGTACTCAAAAGAATTCCTTTGAGTAACAACACTGTACAAAGACGTATTGATGAAATAAGCTCTGATATTGAAAGCTTCTTGTGTAATTATCTGCAAACAACTCATTTTTCTATTCAACTGGACGAGTCAACTTTACCTGCTAATGAAGCACTATTATTGGCATATGTTCGATTTGTTATGGACGAAGAATTATGGATTTCTGCGCTGCCATTCGCGAAAACTTTGGAGACGGACACTAAGGGCGAATCAATATTTAATGTCCTGAGTGATTTTTTTAAGGAAAAATCGATTCCATTTACAAACATTATTTCGGTATCGGAGCTCCTGCCATCTTCGGGCGATATCGTGGGTTTATAAGCCATCTTAAAAGAATTATACCAGGAGTAACTGCAATTCACTGTGTCATTCACCGATAACACCTGGTAGCGAAAAATTTGAGTGATAGATTGCACCAATTGCTTCAATTTGTGATTAAAGCAGTTAACAAAATAAGAAGCAATGCGTTGAATACCGGTTTATTTGCACAATTGCGCGACGAAATGATGAAGACTTCCAACGATTGCTCTTACATACTGAAGTACGCTGGTTGTCGAAAGGTGCATGTTTAACAAGATTTTACTCACTTTTTGAATCAGTTTTATAGTTTCTGGAAAGTAAAGATCCAGATTTAAAAGAAAACCTGATCAAATTGAACGCAGACATCGCGTACTTGACAGATTTGTTAAAAAAATTTAATGACATTAACTTGCAGTTACAAGGGGACAGCCTAAATTTAAAAAAAAAACAAAGGGTGTAATTTCGGCTTTTCTTGGAAAATTGAAATTTATGAAGCAAAATATTAGTCGGCGCGAATTCTCCCAGTTTCCAAACTTGTCACAGGCAGAATGTCTTGATGAGGTTATTCAGACATACGTTCAACATTTAAATGCCCTGCATGGATGACTTCAAAAATAGATTTGAAGATATTTTGACGATGGAAATACTACCATGGATCATAAATCCATTTGATGAAAACGGAAGTGGCGAATGTGGTATTACAAAAGGAGCTACTCGAGCTTAGCACCGATGAGGAGCTAAAGGTGAAATTTAAAAAAGGCTATCAAACATTTTGGCTGCAGGCAGAAATACCCGAAAAAATATCCTGTGCTGTGGGAAATTGCGAGAAAACTTTTGATATTGTTTCCCTCGTCATACCTTGTCGAAAAAAGTTTTAGTGTCGTTACAAACCTATTATCAAAAAAAGGAGCAGATTGAACATCACAGAACGGGGAGATTTGCGGTTATTCCTTACAAAACTGAAGCCAAATATTGATAATAATTTGCTGTCAATCCATCAAGTACATCCCTCCCATTAAAATTATGACTATTTTTTTTTAATTGTTCATTTGCATTGTTGAAGTTACGGTACTTTATTAATGTTTAATTTTAATTCTATTAAGTCTGTAATCATATTATTTTAATAAATAGAACACAAGAAAATATATTATTTTTCATTTTATTTTTACCACTCCGAATTTAGGGTTGGAACTCAGCCACGACGCAAATTTCCATCGTTAGATCTAATCTTCACATTTTTTGACGAGTTTTGGGAATATGGTAGAAATGTAGCAGCAGGTGGTCCACCGAAACCAGTAAAATTTTGAAAGTGGTCTACGAGAAAAAAAAGTTGGGGACCTCTGGTCTAATCGAACCCGACTCCTGCATTCGAGATTTACATAAATTAACAAATAGACACAAGAAACGAAACAACTATACTTGTTATTTTGTCGTATTGTTGATTTATTAATTGTTGTTATTTTCGAGCAATTCTCTCCACTTTAGGAAGTACTAATTTAAACGGAAAGTCAGAGGTCACTGTCGCTACAGTAGAAATAACGTACGTGGGGCGAATCTAAAGTTGTCAGACTAACGTTATATAGCAAGAATGCGACATAGTATTTATTCACGCCGATAGGTGGCGGTAGGTACATCCCTAAGAACGTTGTTTAACAAATTTCACTTTGCGAGCTCGTTTAGTTTCTTCTGTATGTACGAGGCTGGTTTGAAAAGTCCGTGCAAAAATAAAAAACTACTTATGTGTTTGGGGTAAACCTTTTTTTTTTATTTTTCGACATAGTCTCCTTTTAGGCTTATACACTTCGTCCAACGATGTTCTAGTTTGTTGATCCCTTCCGAATAATAGGATTTGTCCAAGTCTGCAAAATATCCATTAGTGTCTGCAATCACCTCCTCGTTTGAATAAAATCTTTGTCCCGCCAGCCATTTCTTCAAATTGGGGAGCAAATAGTAGTCCGAGGGAGCCAAGTCTGGAGAATAGGGGGGATGTGAAACGAGTTGGAATCCTATTTCCATTAATTTTGCGACCCACAACTGCTGAGGTGTGTGCTGGTGCGTTGTCGTGATGGAAAAGGACTTTCTTGTGGGTCAATCGCGGGTGTTTTTCTTGCAGCTCGGTTTTCAAACGGTCCAATAACGATGAATAATATTCACCTGTAATAGTTTTACCCTTTTCCAGATAGTCGATGAGGATTTTCCCTTGCGAATCCCAAAAGACAGTCGCCATAACCTTTTCGGCCGAAGGAACGGTCTTCGCCTTTTTGGTGCAGATTCCCCCTTGGTAACCCATTGTTTAGATTGTTGTTTG
Source organism: Pachyrhynchus sulphureomaculatus (assembly GCA_019049505.1). Lineage (NCBI taxonomy): Eukaryota > Metazoa > Arthropoda > Insecta > Coleoptera > Curculionidae > Pachyrhynchus > Pachyrhynchus sulphureomaculatus. Next base: position 239,868,808 of record CM032446.1, read on the forward strand.
GTCTCAGGAGTATAGTAATGTATCCATGTTTCATCCACAGTGACGAAACGACGCTTAAAGCCCTCCGGATTCTTCTGGAACAGCTGCAAACCATCCTTGCAACACTTCACACGATTCCGTTTTTGGTCAAGCGTGAGCAATCGCGGCACCCATCTTGCGGATAGCTTTCTCATGTCCAAATGTTTATGCAAAATATTATGTACCCGTTCAGTCGAGATGCCCACAGCACTAGCAATCTCACGCACCTTAACTCTTCTGTCATCCATCACCATATCATGGATTTGATCAATGATTTCTGGAGTCGTAACCTCCACAGGCCGTCCAGAAAGTTCAACGTCACTTGTGCCCATATGGCCAGTCCGAAAATTTTGAAACCACTTATAAACTGTTCTAATCGAAGGTACAGAGTCACCATAATGTTTATCAAGCTTCTCTTTAGTCTCCTGAGGCGTTTTGCCTTTCATAAAGTAATGTTTAATCACCACACGAAATTCTTTTTCGTCCATTTCTTGAAAATCACTCGACTTCCTTGATTCACACGAATGCCAAACACAAAGAAATAGACCAATATGGCTGAAACTTGGTGTGCGTTCATTCAAAAGATGCTACTAACTAAACATGACCTCGATACGCGCCGGTGGTGCCATCTCTTGGACTTTGCACGGACTTTTCAAACCAGCCTCGTACGTTTTGCGTAAAAGTCGAATTGTGTCCTGCGATTTATACAACGGATATGAAGAAAGAGCAGTGTGCGCAAAAGTTCTGCCGAGATGTATGAAATGATTCGAAAAGCATTTGGATGAAGCCCTGAACTGTACGCAAATTTTTAGGCGATTTTCGCGATTTAAAACTGGTCGAACGTCGGTGGAAGACACCGAGTGTTACGAAACACCTTCAACTGTAACTACGCCTAAAATCATCGCAAAAGGTTAACAAAACATTCGTGAATACGGTCGTCGGACAATTAGGAACATCTCTAACGAACTTTCTACTGGTTAGAAAACTGTCAAAGCTTTGGAGCGTTTCCTTTGCACCACGACAACGCGTCGGCTCACAGTTTGTTGTGTACGCAACCATGTATTTCATTCCCATGACTGTTATCCCCTATCCCCCTCATCGCCTGATTTGGCACCCTGTGACTTCGGGCTGTTCCTTCATATGAAGAGGAAGTTAAAGGCTAACAAAACATTCGTGAATACGGTCGTCTGACAATTAGGAACATCTCTAACCAATTTTCTACTGGTTAGAAAACTGTCAAAGCTTTGGAGCGTTTCCTTTTGCACCACGACAACGCGTCGGCTCACAATTTGTTGTGTACGCAACCATGTATTTCATTCCCATGACTGTTATCCCCTATCCCCCTCATTCGCCTGATTTGGCACCCTGTGACTTCGGGCTGTTCCTTCATATGAAGACGAAGTTAAAGGCTCTTCTCTTTGAGACGGTATAGCAGATTCAACGCAAATCGTAGGCAGCAGCATCAACTGTCCAAAAATAAAACCGGTATGATCAATGTATTCGGGTGCAGGAGGACTATTCTGAAGGCGAGTCTAAAAGTTACAACTATTTCAGATTTTATGGGGTTAGTGTACGGGAATTTTTGAATCACACCACGTATGTGTCGTCTGTACGCCTAGTACTGAAAATATAGCCCAATATCAACTAAATATTTGGAACTGACCACCACTAATATATGGTATAAGGTCCAAACAGTGAAAGCACAAAATTGAATTTTGTACGAATTATGTTGCATCGTAACGAGAATTTTTGCGGTAACTATTATATTCCAAAACCTAAGGAATCGTTTAAATTAAAATATTGCTCACAGATTCTTCTGCAACGTTCTGCCCAATGTTAATAGGTCTCCGGCTTTGTTACGCACTGTTATAGCCGGCTTATGTGACTATCTCATACTCTTCCCCTTTTTAGTTTCATTAGTCTTTTCTACGTGCATTTTCTTCTAATTTCGTCGCTTCTTAATTGATCTCTCAGCGTATTTTCCGCAATTCTTCGTAATATTCTTATCCCCCGCAGTTTTCAGTCACTGTCGCGTCTTGGATGTGTTAGGTTTGGTGCCCACTCTAAAAGTCAATAATAATCCTACAGTAGCTTTGCACATCCTGGACTTTGTTGCTGCTATAACGTGTCTATTTCTCCATATTGTAGTGTTTAAGTGTGTCTTTTTATTAGTTTTCTCAGTTCCCCTAATCCTTAACTTCCCTTTCCACGTCTTCGCAGCTAGATAGGGGAATGCAAATATATTTCATTCCCATAACCTGTTCGATACCTAAGTACACCTTAGGATTCCAATTTGCATTTGATCGACTCGTTGCTTCTATGTCCGTGATTTGCTCCTCTATTTTATATTTTATTCATTTATTTCCAAAGATGTATTCGATTGTTTTAATTGGTAATTACGAGAATTTTTTTATTGTGCAGTTGTTGAATTATTTTCGTTTTAAAAGCAATGAACAACCATAAAAAAATCTTTCAAATAGTCTACGATATAACTCGTTCTAATGTTTCTCTTTCTGTAAGAACCCTTAGAAATACGAGTTACCGAAACAGTTCTCGTCGTAGAACTATCGCCACAAACTAACTCTACATGATTCACTTGTGAGTTTCTTTTGTGAAAACCATACAAGTACATGTAGTGCAGTAAAAAAGCACTTGAAATTACACAGTCTAGATACAGCAATATTATGATTTTATCCTCTTTGGGGTATCACCAGGAGTACTGTCCTGAGTTCTGGACCTCGAAAAACTTGTGCTCTCTTGTTATTTAGGTTTTCAAAACGCGTCTCCTGAGCTTAAAATGTGAATAACTCAGGTTACATACGTCGGATCGAGACAAAAAAAAACTAAACTCTCCGGAATCAAATTTCCAATAAATTCTCATTAGTTTTAAGTCGTTCAAGTGCGAAGATAACTTACAAAATTGAAAAAACTGGCAAAAAACTTTTTTTTCCATTTTATTGTACAGGGTGAGTCAAAGATAGAGTAAAGATCATTATCTCATTTGTTTTGGGAATGACGAAAAAATGTTAAATACAATAGTTGTAGGGAACGTGAAGATGCATAGTTTAAAATTATTTTTGAGTATACAGGGTACTCCAAAAAAGTGTGGCCGATATAACGTGTTTTTTTAAATGGAACATCTTATTTTCTAATTTATTTTTAAATTCTGCGTAAAATTTTATAACTTTCTTATTAATAATATTATATACCTAAAACTAGTTTTTCGAATATTTCATTTTTTTTTTAAATACTAGTTTTCAGTTTTGTAAAAAATTGCCAGTAGCGCCATTGTTTCTGAAGGTGGAATACTCATAATTGGTACGAGCGTTCTATAGAGATGAAAAAAAAGTAATATGTAAAGAAATCTGAGTTAGATGCTACAGGGTGTTCAAACTAATTTATGCATTTTGACTATTTTAAATTAATTTTTTTTTTTAAATGGCACATCCTGTATATTATTATTTTTTCTGATAGATTTTTCAAAACCCTCCAACTTTTATTAAGTATGTCGTATACCTATTTCTAATAGTTTTCGATTTATTTTGAAATTTTTCAATTTTTTACCCTTGTTTTTTAATACACTTACATTATAACATCATAGTTACCAAGACAAAACAAAAATGTAGGCATTGTCAAATTTTGACATGTCTATTAAGCAAGTAAAAATAGTTTAATTTGTTGTAGTAAGTGACGTATAAAGGTAATAGTTATGGATTTTACGAAGCGAAGTACCCTAATAGACGTATACCATCTAAAAAGTAGTAAACCAGAATGCTACCAATGAGGAAAAAGAAATGGAGATTTTACTTCATGTCGAAGATAATCCCCAGGTCAGCAGCCGTCAACTAACTGACTTATCTGACACATCCCAATCTACGGCTAATTGCACGACGAAAAAATACAAGTATCATCCTTTTCATATGGAACTACACCAAGAACTTCAAGAGCGTGATTTTGAACGACGAGTAAACTTTTATACCACCATGAATTGAGCAATAGAGGCCGACCCAAATTTTTTATCCAAAATAATGTTTTGTGATGAAGCTACTTTTCGCAGTAATGGAGCAGTTAACAGCCATAACCAGCAAAAACCAAAACCATTGGTCGCTTAATGTATGGTGTGGAATATTGCATTTTTGAATTATTGGTCCATATTTTTTCTGCGAACCGCTTAACGGGTCTAGATATCTAAATTTTTTGCAAAACGAATTACCCCAGCTTCTTGAAGAAGTTGATAACTGTGATAGGCAACAAATGTGGATTCAGCAAGACGGAGCTCCTGCTCATTACCACCGGAAAGTTAGGGAATATATCAAACGATCGTTACCCACAAAAATGGATAGGTAGGGATGGATTCATTCAGTGCCCCCTCGATCATGTGACTTAACACCTTCAGACTTCTTTTTGTGGGGCTATATTAAAGATCGTGTTTATATGAATCCCCCTACAACACCAGTAGATATGGAAAATATGCTATTGCTAAGGAGAGTGAAGGAAAATATAGTAAAACGACTAAACATGTGTATTCAAGTAGACGGGCATATTGTTGAACATATATTACGTCATAATAATTAATCATTAGATAAGTTAAACTATATTAAAATTATTATTAACTATTTGCTTACGTTTTCACAACAGCGTAAGTGTATTAAAAAAGAGGGTAAAAATTGAAAAATTCAAAATAGAACGCAAACTGTGAAATAGGTATATGACATACTTAAAAGTTGGAGGGTTTTGTAAAATCTATCAGAAAAAATAATAATATAAAATTTAAAATAGTCGAAATGCATAACTTTATTTTAGACACCCTGTAGCCTCTAACTTAAATACCTTTACATATATATTTTTCTTCATCTCTATAGAACGCTCGTACCAATTATGAGTATTCCACCTTCAGAAACAATGGCGCTACTGGCAATTTTTTACAAAACTGAAAACTAGTGTTTTGTTTAAAAAAATTGACATATTAGAAAAACTACTAGGTTTAGGTATATAGCTTTATTAATAAAAAAGTTATAAAATTTTACGCAGAATTTAAAAATAAATTAGAAAATAGGATGTTCCATTTAAAAAAACATATATTATATCGGCCACATTTTTTTGAAGTACCCTGTATACACAAAAATAATTTTAAACTGTGCACCTTAACATTCCCTAAAACTATTGTATTTAACATTTTTTCGTCATTTCCGAAACAAATGAGATAACAAACTTTACTCTATCGTTGACTCACCCTGTACACTGGAGAAGAGACTACTTAAGAAAGTTAAAAAAGCACGGTCTGAAGGAAAAATCATATATTACTTAGATGAGACGTGGATAAATGAAGGGTACACAGTAAAGAAATTTTGGCAAGATGGGAATATCAAAAATACTAGCCAAGTATTCAGTGAAGGTTGTAACATTCATTTTTTCCTAGATTTTAAGATCATGTAATGTTACTGTTTTCTCATTATAATTTACATTTTTTTCATTTTTTATACCGAGCAGTGTTTACTAACTTTTAAGCAGTGTAGCTCGGATTTCTAAGCCGTTTATATTACAGTGTGCCTTGCTGGTTTCCTACCGGATTTATTTAGTTCGTTTCTAATGCGTCGATTGGCTGTTCATTTGTTTCCGGGAAGTAGCCATCTTGAAGACGTAATTTTTACGGAATATTTAAGGGTCCGGATGACACGGATCAAGGATTTTTTCCATCATAGAGCCAAGTTGAATACATGGCTTTTTCCAAGATGTAGCCGTAGTGGGCTTTTTTTTAACATGAAGCCGTAGTAGGCTTTTTTCCAACAAGTAGCCGTCGTAGGCTCTTCTCATCATGTAGCCGTACTGATAGATTAGTGATGGAGTAGTGTGAAAACGGTTTTAGTGCTCAATTCAAGGCCTAGAAGCTCGTAGGAAAACCGTAAGTCACCAGAATATCCATCCGTAGACTTATTTTCCCGCAGATAAGTGTATTTAACATCGTTTTGAATTGATAACTCGTGAAGTGAGCCTCACGAACCTTCAACATCGTGTGTAGCAAACTTTTAATCCTGATTTAAGGACTTTAGTTAGCAATACATACTCCGCCTGCAGTGTTGATGGATGGATTGAGTAGTTCATCAACACTGTAGCCGGTCCCAAGCCCGGATAAAGGAGGACGGTTGTGGCGTTAAGAGTTAGCACCCTAACACACGTTAAAAAACTAAACTAGGAAATGCTAGTTGTTTTTGAAAAGTAGGATGAAAAATCAAAAGATAAGCAAAAATCCCCAAGTGGCAATCCACACCTTCGAAGAAGGGAGCCCCATCGGATACGGGAGGGGGGGGGCAATTCTGCTTCAAAGCGAATAGTTAACCCAAGTTTAAAACTCAGCCAAACGAAGAAATCCCGAAACAGAATAGCTGCTCTCGGCACCTGGAATATACAGGGATGGAGGACAAAGAACATCGAGGTCATACAAGTGTTTATGAAGATGAACATAGACATTTTAGTAATAAGCGAAACGAAAAAAAAAGTGCAATAGAAGAAATAGATGAAGTGATGCATTGGAGTGGAATAAAGAAGGAAGAAAGAGCAAAGGCCGGAGTTGGAATATTAGTAAAAAAGAAGTGGAAAAAAGAAAATAACATCTTGGGAACCCATCAATGAAAGAATCATAAAACTAAATATAACAATGCTAGGAAAGGACATGGTAATATTAGGAGTATACCGCCCAACAGAAGACAGCACTATAAGAGAAAAAGATAACTTCATGGAAACACTAGAAATAGAAATACAAAAAGTAAAGAAAAACCAAGAATTAATAATAATGGGAGATCTGAATGGGAGAACAGGAAGGAAAACAAAGGACAATACCGTAGGACCATTCGGAGAAGACATTACTAACGACAACGGAGAGAGACTAATAGAGCTGTGTGAACTAAACGGCCTCAAAATAACAAACGGATTCTACAAACACAAAGACATCCACAAATATACTTGGATGCAAGAAACACGAAACTTAAAATCAATAATAGACTACATTTATTATATTAACATTGGAAAATTTCATGTCCTAGTAAATGTACAGGATCCGTATCTATTCAAATATCTATTTTACAGAAAATTTATAATTTTTTCATAAAAAATAGGTATATATTAAAAAATAAATAAAAAAATAAAAAAAATTGTAGGTGCATTTTAGAGTACTATTTATGATGAGCATTTAAAAAAAATTATTACAAAACGATGAAAAATAAATGGCAGACAGAATTTTGTCCAAGTTAGAACCTACTTCATCCGACTGTGCAAGACGACGGAGAACGACTTTAAAAACCCACCTGAATAATTTATTTATTAGGCTATATTTCTTTAAAAACGATACCACTATCAAAAATAAAAGACGTAAGAGTAAAGAGAGGAGCAGAATGTGGAACAGACCATAGACTATTAATGGCAAATATAAAAGTAGCGTGGTACACGACAATAAAGCAAAAAGGAACAATAGATAAAGAAAACAGAAACACTAATGAGATAGCTGAAAAAGCAGACAAAGAAATAAAATACAAAATACACTTACTGCAAGACGAAACGATAAGAGACCTATACAGACGACGATTAGATCAAAAATTAAATGAATTTAACTATGACAACCTCCAACAGATGTATGACCACATGAAAGAATGCATCAAACAGGCGGCCCTAGAAGCATTAGGTAAAGAAGACAACGAGAATAAGAAACATAAAATTAGAATCTGTGAAAAACCCAAAGAATATATAAAGGAGAAAAAAAAGACTATACGAAAAATGGCTGAATACAAAATCAGAAGAAGATCTACAGAAATATAAAGAGAAAAATGCACAAACGAGGAGGATGATAAACAAAGAAAAGAACGAGAGATGGGAAAAAAATCGAGCGAACATGTAGAACAGTATATAGGAGGAACTAGAAGCACAGAGTCATGGAGAATAATTAAAGCTTTAAGGACCAGCAATAGAGAGAAGATGTATATAGAGTATATCCCAGAAAGCGAGTGGGCAAAAATTATAAGAAGCTGCTAACAGAAGACAGACAAGAATTCCAGGAAAAGAACCCTGAAGAAGAACAGAATAAGGAAAAAAAGAGATAGAACTAAGCTATGAAGAAGTAAAGAAGACAATAAAAACACTCAAAAATTATAAATCTGCAGGGTCTGAGGGTGTGGTAAATGAAATGATTAAGTACGGGTCTAATAAATTACATCGAATGCTGAGAAACATGTTCCACAGAGCGATAAATGGAGAAAAAATACTAGAGGAATGGTCAAAAGCCTATATAGTATCTATATTTAAAAAGGGAGACCGCAGAAAATGCAGAAACTCTAGAGGCCTAAGCATAATATTGAGTATGGGACGTTTGTATGGGAAAATTATTAAAATATCTTGGAGGAAAATATAAAAGGAAAAATTGGAGAAGGCCAAGCAGGCTTTACGGCCGGAAAATCATGTATATACCACATATACACTATAAAAGAAACAATGGAAAAAAAACTAGCAAAGAATAGAGAAGTTCATCTAGCCTTCATAGACATAAGAAAGGCCTATGACTCAGTACCAAGACAAAGATTATGGAACGCAATGAAAGAAATAGGCATTGATAAAGAACTAATATACGCAGTAAAAACTCTCAACGAAAACAACACAGTGAACATAAAAATAGGGCATAAAATAGGGAAGAGACTCCAAACATCAAAAGGCCTATTACAAGGATGCTCTACATCTCCAATACTATTCAAAATATACCTCGAACAAACATTAAGAAAATTGAAGCAAAAATGTAGTGGAATGGGAGTCCCAATACGAGAAGATTACTTATATACTCTAAATTTCGCAGACGACCAAGTAATCATAGCGCAAGATGAGGAAGACCTCAGTTATATGGTAAGAAAACTGAAAGAAGAATACACTAAAGCAGGATTAGCAATAAACTTTGATAAAACGGAATATCTAACAAAGGAGGGAAATGTGGAGAATCTAGAAGTCGATAACGAAACAATAATCAAAGGAACCTATAGATTTAAATATTTAGGAACCATCATTCAAAAAACGCGACATCAGAAGAAGAGATTAAAGCTAGATTAGGACAAATGCGGACATGCATAAGACAATTAAATTCGATCCTGTGGGACAAGCACATTACAAAGAGAAACAAAACACGCATATACAAATCAATAATACAAAGCATAATGACATACGGGTCAGAAACATGGACGATCAACAAAAGAAATAAATCTAAAATTAACGCGGTAGAGATGGAGTATTGGAGAAGATGTTGTAGAGTGACACGTATGGAGAGAATGACAAATGAAGAAATAAGAAGCAGAATGAACATCAAAGAGAACGCAATAAACGCCATTGAAGAAAAACGATTAAAATGGTATGGACACATAAGACGGAGCGAAGATAATAGGTGGATAAAGAAAATAACGGAGTGGAGCCCTATAGGGAGAAGAAAAAGAGGAAGACCCAGACGATCGTGGAGAGACGATGTGGCCGAGGGTATGGAGGACAGGGGTTTAACAGATGAAAACTGGGAAGATCTGTAGAAAATCCTTGATATATATATATATATATATATATATATATATATATATATATATATATATATATAATATATATAATAAATATATATATATATATATATATATATATATATATATATATATATATATATATATATATATGTATGTATATATATATATATATATATATATATATATATATATATATATATATATATATATATATATATAAATATATATATATATATATATATATATATATATAAATATATATATATAAAAATATATATATATATATATATATATATATATATATATATATATATATATATATATATATATATATATATATATATATATATATATATAAATAAATAATGGATTCAAAAAAAAATTCATTTCTAGGTAACAAGCATGGAAGAGATAACACTGAGGAAAACTAATTTATTTTTAATAAATTTTGATGAACATGTTGGAGTTATATTGGGAGTTTGAAATCTTTGGCACAATCACACTCCTCAGTATATATCACTACTACACCAAACATTTTATTTTTGCACTCGACGCGTGTTTCGCTAACCATGTTAGATATACAGTCAATCATCGCTCCTGATGAAGTGTCTTCGTCAGAATTCTTCTAGTTTTGTTGATACATCGGGAGTGCCTCAGGGATCACATTTGGGGCCACTCCTTTTCAATATATTTATAAATGATCTTACAACAACAACTACAGGTTGGCTTTAATCTTATAAACAATTGGTGTAGTAACAACAAACTCCTTTTGAATGTATCCAAGTGCAATGTAATCACCTTTACAAAAAAATTGAGTCCCATACAATTCAACTACAGTATGAACGGTCAGGTCCTAGAGCGATGTCAGTCGGTGTCTGATTTAGGTGTTTTGCTGGATACTGCCTTGTCTTTTCGTGGTCATATTGCAAAGATTACGGCGGAGAGTTTTAAACCATTGGGTTTTATCATACGTAATAGTGCCGACTTGATTGAATATGATACTCTAAAATCGCTTTTTAATAGTTTCGTGAGATTATGGCTTGAATACTCAGTTGTTGTTTGGTGCCCTTTTTATCAAGCGCACATTCAAAATATTGAAAAAATTCAAAAGCGTTTTTTAAAGTACGCTAGTTTTAAACTCGATGGGGTATATCCCGAAATAGGTTCTCCCTATGAAAGTCTCTTGGATAGATTTTCGATGGAAAGTTTAGAGGCACGCCGAAACAAAGCTCAAATTATATTTTTACATAAAATAATATCAAACAAAATTGATGCAAACAAAATCTTGCAGTGTCTCCCTTTTCATGTACCTAAACCCGCGACACGTAGTCTGCAAACTTTTAATTTACCAATCCCAAGGACAAATGTCCGAAAATTTTTCTCCCCTTTTTCAAAATTGCGAGAAATATAATCAAATGCAGAACCAGCTTGATATTTTCAACTGCAGCGTGACAAAAATAAAAAAAATGTAGTTTTAAAATATGTTGTTAATAAGCTATTTAATTTTAATTAGGTTTAGTACATTTCATTATGTTATTTTCCCATTCTGTAACTGGAATACTGTAGAATGTGGTAAATAAATAAATAAAATAAATAAATAAATAAAAAAACATTGATTTTTTCGTTAAAAGTTTCGGTACTTTTGACCCCATATAGTACAAAAGCCTTAAAACAGTAATGCCATAAATACAATGACTATTAAATAAATACACAATCACTCATGTAGACAAGGCGAAATCGGCGCCATCGTTGGAAAAAAATTTTCTAATTGAATTTTTTTTCATAACCTTCTCCAGGAGATGCCCCTGAAAGAGGATCAACATGTTGCCGGGCGGTAACCTGGTCCGAATTTGTTTAAACAAATTTTTTTTAAACAAAGTCCAAAAATTGAAATTTTCGCCCCGGAACAAGTTTTTTTAAATTGGACCATTTTGAACAAAAAATGTCTCTTGTGAATTTTCTCTAAAATGCGCCGTTTTCGAGATATCGGCGATTTTAGGTGCGAGAAAACGCGAAAAATGGCCACTTTCACCTCCCAATATTGGGGTCAAAAATTAAAATTTTCAATGTTGCCAAGTGTCCAAATTAAAGTTTGAGATCTCTTCTACAAATTACCGTAGGAAATATTGCAATATCTTTATTTTTAAACATTGTTTTTTAACAGTTAACAAATTGCGTTCGAGCGCCCGCGGCCGCATCGAAACTGTATACATAGATATATACGCAACGCCCGTACGTAGGCGCGCGGAACTGTATACGCGCTGCAACTCGCTGTAACGTGAAGTATCATGCAAAAGTTCAAACATGCTATTGCTTAAATAAGAGTCGGACACTTTAATAGTTTATTCATTTCTTTTCCGCCCTTACAAGTATGTACATGTGTAATTATGTCTTTTTCTATTAAACGAATTAAATGTGATCATAAGTGCATTTTCTGTGGTAAGTGTGATGATGTTGTACAACAACCGAATTTTGAATCATTTCAAAAAATTCAACAAGCAGCTAATCGTCGGAAAGATGACATAAGTACAAAATTTAACGATTTATATAATCCAAGTAGCAGTGAACAAACTTTTTCTTGGCACAGAAAGTGTTATGCTTCCTATGTAAGTAAAGAAAAAATTGTACGTCGGGAAAATGCTCTCAAAAAACTGGAAGCAGAAAATAATGAAGCTGTTAATAATGAAAAACAGTTATTATCAATTGAACCCGAAGAGAAAGAAAAACCAACATTGCGATCAAAAAGTGTGTCAAAAGCAGAGTGCATGATCTGTGAAAAAATTTTATAAAAATAAAGACAGTACAACTTATACACTTTCTGATTATAATGCAGCGGAAAAGCTAATGGCAACAGCTCGTCTTAAAATGGACAAAGTCTATACGAAAATTTGCATATATAGTTCAACTACGTCATTACTAGTTCAAAAGCTAAAGTATCATTCCAAATGTTTACAAGATTACAACTATATTGCTAGTCCGTTAAATAAACCAGTAGGTAGACCAGTAAATTCGCAATCGTCAGGTGAATTTATTAGTGAAGCTTTTGAAAAAGTACTTAAGGATATTGATTTAGCTGATTTTGCTTTTGAACTCACTACTTTAACTAGACGAGTTAATAACTATCTAGAAAACGAAAATTGGATAGATAACAAAATTCCATGTACATCCGATGCTTTAAAATTGCACATTTCACGAGCTTCACTACAAACGTACATATGGAAAATGTCATTGTATTCTCGGTATCGACATTTAGATGCAACAGAATTTGGTTACACTATAGAAACAGGTGAATTGTTACCCAAATTCATGTTAAAAAATTCGATACCAGATTCGTTAATTAGGCAATGTAAATGTACAAAAAATTGTAAAACTAATGCATGTAATTGCAAAAGCAACAACGTAAGTTGTATACTCATGTGTGGGTGTAATTTAAATATTTGCGAAAATTCTATTAAATATATATAAGTTATATTTCATAAAATTGTTTTAATTCTTCTACCATCCTAATCGAATATTGAATTTTTATTTATATTCATTTGTTATAATAATTAAATTTGATATAACAATTACTCTTTAATAAATAAATATTTTTTACATACTTTTCAAATATATTAATTTTAATAAGAAATCAAGAAACAAAGCTTTATAGAGCATCGCAGTGCGTATACAGTTCCGTGCGCCTACGTACGGGCGTTGCGTATATATCTATGTATACAGTTTCGATGCAGCCGCGGGCGCTCGAACGCAATTTGTTAACTGTTAAAAAACAATATTTAAAAATGAAGATATTGCAATATTTCCTACGGTAATTTGTAGAGGAGATCTCAAACTTTAATTTGGACACTTGGCAACATTGAAAATTTTAATTTTTGACCCCGATATTGGGAGGTGAAAGTGGCCATTTTCGCGTTTTCTCGCACCTAAAAATCGCCGATATCTCGAAAACGGCGCATTTTAGAGAAAATTCACAAGAGACATTTTTTGTTCAAAATGGTCCAATTTACCTAAATTTCAATTTTTGGACTTTGTTTAAAAAAAATTTGTTTAAACAAATTCGGACCAGGTTACCGCCCGGCAACATGTTGATCCTCTTTCAGGGGCATCTCCTGGAGAAGGTTATGAAAAAAAATTCAATTAGAAAATTTTTTCCAACGATGGCGCCGATTTCGCCTTGTCTAATGTACATATGTTAAAAAATATAGTTAGTCTTACCAATTTGTACTATAATGAATTAGTACTGTACAACAAAAATAAAAAAGCATCATTATTGCTCTCGACGGCACACCTTCAACCCGCCAAGACAGTATCACATATAAATTCCAATAAATAATAAAATACAATTATTTATTAAGGTCATAGAAACACGTACTTACCTTATTGGGGGAAAAAATACGGACAACAGGTTAGGCCTGAAAAGAAAGAGGACGAGTTTAGTTCGGAGGAACAGTATAGTTGAAATAGATAATTCAGTTATAGTATAATGCGCTTGCAACATTGCACAGCTAGTTGTAACTAACAAAAATGCAAAACTACCTTTTAAACTGGTTCTGAGTTCCAGATTTTTATGTTATCAAATAAGTGCATTTTAATTTGTAATAATCTTCTTTGGTTTTCTTGTTTAGTACAAGTTTATACGGCTTTCTCGACACTCTCAATATGAAATATCACTCCAAATAATTAAGAAATATACCGTAGAGTAAAGAAAAGAAAATATTATAGCATTTTTATGCAAACCTGTAGTGCATACGTGGTGGCCTGTTCACAAACTACCCGAAATTGGCTACTGGCTATTTTTTTCCTACTTAGATATACAAACCACCAAGAAAAAACAGTAAAATTGAAAGGATAATCTTTTATTGCAAATAACACTGACAGTTAGTTTCTTTTTATGGGTCTAGCACACGTGCTGCAGGGAAGTCCCTAAAGCGCTCCAGGAGCGGCATGTGTGCAGAAAAAGCGATTCACGTTGTTCTTGAATCGCTGTAAATTGTACTCGGTGGGAAACAGCGCTAGGCAAATTATTCCAAAGAAATGATGTTCTCCATATAAAAGACTGCTTGAAAGGCGTTGTACGCGGAGAAACAAGCTGAACCTCATACGGATGTGAAGCACCAGCGCGACGTGTATTTCTAACATGCACCGCTTTGGGAGGAATTAAGCGGGCTAAATCCTTCGAACACTTTCCATGAAAATACTTGTAGAACAGACTCAAGTCGCCAACCGTTCTTCGATGTTCCAGCGAATCAAGGCCGCCGGTCATTCCGGGTCTCCAATCAGACGGACAGCTCTTCTCTGAACAGAATCCAACAAATGCAGTGTATGTTTGGGAGCGGAGCCCCAAACGTGGGAGCAGTATTCCATAGTTGGTCGAATTTGAGCTTTGTAAAGAATTACCAGTTGTGGGGTGTAAAGCTTTCTGGTTCGAAATAATATTCCCAACTTTTGAGAAGCTCTCCTTGCTATGCCTGCAACATATTCATGCCAGGACATATTTGCTTCCAAACTAACGCCCAACAAATTGAGCGACGATGCTAGGGGAATGGAGTGCCCCGACATAACTATGTCGGGTTCAGCAACGTTAACTTTTTTAGAAAAAACTGCCGCCTGGGTTTTTGTAGCGTTAAATTCCACTTGGTTACTGTCACCTCAAGATAGAATTTCTTCCAGGTCTTTGTTAAGTTGAACGACCTCCTGCTGTCTGCGGATATTCGCCTGAGCAGCCGATCTCCGAGCGTTCAAGGTGAGTAAAGAGACAAGCGTACTGTCATGAGTGTTCAGATTATGTTGGGATTTTGCAATCTTTGGCACAATGGCATTACAGTGTGTGTAGTGCTCATTTGAAATGAAATTTTATTTATCGCACATGTTACCTTGGAAATATGCAAGGGAGTAATAGAAACCTGCTAGACACAATTTTAATTTAGAAACTTGTTTTGACCCATCAAATACTAATAACCGGTATGCTTAACCACGACATGAATGAAAAAAAAAATCCCTTAAGTTTATAGTTAATACTAACATGACCTTACAATTCCTTCGCGTTAATACTGCGCATGCTTGAGATAACGATAAAGACAAAGGCATGTGAAAAATAAGCGTTATCTCAGCCGGTAATTACCGTTTTCTCCCCACAACGTTAACTTAAAATTCGTGTAATAAGTTCGTTCCTGAACACGTTTTGATTTAATTGTTACAACGTGAAGAAATCAACTCAAACTTATGGTTTTTTGGGACAAGACTATTTTTCCAGTTTGATTATTAATCCCATTAACCCCATTAGACCGAATTAAAACTATCGAGAATATATATAAAGACAATAAAGCAAGATTGGCAGAAGGAATGACAAAACCAATCAACTATGAATCTGGAATCAGGCAGGGAGACTCTTTTAAGTCCTCTTCTATTTAATATTGTCATGGATGAAATTATAAATAATGTCAAAAGAAAGAAGGGATATAGAATGGATAACAGAGAACTTCTGATGATTGACGAGAGGTGCAAATACCAAGGTTTATTAAATTTTTGTAACGTATTTTTCTTTAAATTGTTTGTGTTCATGTTTTAATGGAAACTTAGACGTTTCAAATATTACCTTCAATTCAAAAATGGCATGACGATTTTGCAGCTAAATGTATGTTTCAGTGTGAAATAAAAGAATATCAAAACGGATGATCATAAAGGCAATTCTTAAATTATGCAATAGCTGTTCGTCATTTTATAAATCATTCTACATTCATTACGGGTACTGATTATTTAGGCGGAATATTTCAAATATTGTAACATAAGAGGTATTTCCTATTTCTTACAGCAAATAATTTGTTTAAAGAAGGACCCGTAATACAGTGTGTCAAGTATTCTTTGGTGTGCTGACAACGGCACAATTATCTTAGTAAGTTGTCCAATCGCTTCCTGCATCTTCGAGGCAGCCTGCCGACGAGATTTTCTGCATACTCTGCAAATTTTTCAAATTTTGCGAGACAACTGAGTCACAGTCTGAGTCTTTCCTCTGAGCTTTCTCTTAACCAGGGACTAAACTTCGCGTGATTTTCGCCCAGCAAAAAGGTTTCTTCAACGTGCCTCGGAATTTGGCATCATCTTCACAAACGATACCGACTTTTTAATATATTTAGCTGCCGTGGAATGTGTCATTTTAGGCCCCTTTGGATGAGAACACAGAAAGACTGCCTCGAGCCGACGCGCAAACAAGTGATTCATTTTGGATTTTACGTGATTTCGACGAAAGTTCGGAATCGGCTGATACTTTTACTAAAATGCGCCGTTAACAAAGGTTCCCTCTACCGATTTTTTGTTGAACTGCATCGTATCTACCAAAAATGAATTATCGCGGCCACGTTCTTAGTTGACAGACTGTAGATGTGCAGATGTTGATGCTATGATTAATCGTTTTAAGTGAACCGCTCTTTCGGTTCAGTCGGTAAAACAGATATAACACATGGGCTGAAAAGTCCCGGGCCTAACAAAGAAAACACGGTTTTTTTGGTTCAAAATTAGCTTTATTCATCAACGTAATCTCCATCAAGAGCAACGCAATCATTCCAGCGCCGCTCTAACATTTCAATACCACTTTTTTAGAACGATTTATCTTTTGCCTCAAAATAGGCCTCAGTTTCAGCGATAACCTCTTCATTCGTGCGAAATTTCTTACCGGCGAGTATTTTTTTCAGGTCTGCGAACAGCCAGTAGTCGCTGGGAGCCAAATCTGGCGAATACGGTGGATGTGGGAGCAATTCGAAGTTCAATTCATGTAGTTTTGCCATTGTTTTGATTGACTTGTGACACGGTGCGTTGTCTTGATGAAACAAAATTTTTTTCTTTGCCATATGCGGTCGTTTCTTTGCAATTTCGGCCTTCAAACGCTCCAATAAACGCTATATAATATTCACTGTTGATGGTATTTCCTTTCTCAAGATAGTCGATGAATATTACACCACGCACATCCCAAAATACCGAGGCTATAACCTTTCCAGCCGATTGTTGTGCTTTCGGGCGCTTTGGACGAGGTTTACCAGTTGCTGTCCACTCAGATGACGATCGTTTTGATTTCGGAGTGAAGTGATGGATCCATGTTTCATCCATTGTCACATATCGACGCAAAAATTCCGGTTTGTTACGTTTAAACATGGCCAAACACTGCTCAGAATCATCAACACGTTCTTGTTTTTGATCAACAGTGAGCAAAACGCGGCACCCACTTTGAACAGAGCTTTCTCATAGTCAAATGCTCATGCAATATAAAGCCAACACGTTCTTTTGATATCTTTACGATGTCAGCTAACTCACGCAACTTCACTTTTCGATCATTCAAAACGATTTTATGGATTTTTTTGATGTTTTCTGGTGTTACCGCCTCATTTGGACGTCCACTGCGTTCTGCATCATCGGTGTCTCTACGACCACGTTTGAAGTCAGAAAACCAACGTTTTATTGTTGTTTCTGATGGAGCGGAGTCCCCATAACACTTTTCAAGCCATTGCTTCGCTTGAACGGTATTTTTTCCCATCAAGAAGCAGTGTAAAATTAAAACACGAAATTGTTTTTGATCCATTGTTTTGAAAATAACAAAAGTAGCGTCACTCTTAGCACAATAACTCACAAACTAATGAATAGAATATCATGAAATTTTTACAGCTGTCTTTTGAAGGTTAGTATTAACTGAAAAAAAGGTGACTGCAATAAAACTAGCGCCATCTATGTGTTAGGCCCGGGACTTTTCAGCCCATGTGTTATGGTAGCAGATCCCAAAATATAAGATCCTGCCTTTTTGCTTTTTGAATGGGGCAAAAAAGACCCTATTAGGGTTTTATGCATCGTTGCCAGGTTTACGATAAACATATTTTTATTTTACCTGCTTTGTATACCGCCCTCATTTGCACCTGCAATCATATTGGATCTATTTTTACCTATATATTTACTACCTGGCAACCCGGTTTGAAGCCCTTTAAGTATTTGATAACATAGGCCTAATGACCACAGGTCCCCATTAAGATTCGAAAGATACTTTTTATTATTTTTATTTTTAGTTTTACTTACAACTTACAACGTAACGGTTCTATTTTAATTATGTAGCGTCTATGGGAAAATTGCAATACTGGCTATCGCAAGAGAAAACATTTATCACTTGACGCTAAACATAGTGAAAAATGTTTACGACAGTTTGGTAAAAATAAATTTGAATAAACAAAATGCTTTGCAAGAAACCAGTGAACTAACAAAAACCCCAATTTCTACGATTAAGGGTATTGTAGAAAAACCATCACTCAGGAACAGGAAAAAACGGAAAGATTTACAGATGCATCATGTAGACGCTTGTGAAAAAGAGTCATCAGGAGAAAAATATATTCTATGTATGAAGAGCAGTTGGTACCGACACTAGACAAAATAAAATTAAGACTGGTGCAGGACGGGACCAATATACATTGTGGCCGATCAACCCTTCACAGAATTCTCTTAAGAATGGGTATTCACGTTCCGAAAAATCAACAAAAGGCAGTATTTGTCAGAGAATTGGCCAATAATTTTCCTTGACAAAACATGGTTCGATACCCACGACACTGTGCAAAAAGGATGGGTTGACAGCAGTATAAAATGACAGACTAACGCACCTTCAAATAAAGGTAAACGAATGACGATTCTGCATACTACATTTGAAAAGGGCTGGGTTTCAAATTGCCTACTATTATCTGCAAAAAGATAAAAGATTCTAGTTTGGTCTATCACGAAGACACGACCGCAGAACTTTTTGAAAATTGGTTTCAAAATTCCCTTTTGTTAAATGTTCCCGAACAGAGTGTTATAGTTATGAACAATGCAAGTTACCACAGTCGCGTACTAAATAAGGTTCCTAATACAGCCAACATCAAATCGGAAATACAGGAACATATGTTAGAAAATGACATTTATTTTAACTTTAGTTATAAAAAAAAGTGATCTTTTGGAAGTTTTGAAAGACTACAAATTGAAAAAGAAATATGTTTGTGATAGTACGGCTGAGAAAATGAGACACTGTTTTGCGGCTTCCTCCGTATTATCATGTGTTTAATTCAATTGAACATATTTGGCATCAAGTTAAATCAAAAATAAGGGCACAAAATGTTTCTCCTACTTTAAGCGTGTCAGTGGTTGAATTAGTAAAAAAAGTTATAAATGATATACCTTGTGAAAGCTGGAAGAATTCCATTCAGCACGTTATTAAAGTTGAAGATTCATATATTGATGTAAATAATATAAAACCACTGATAATTACCTCAGCTGATGACAGTGATAGTGAAACCGAATTAGGCTTAAGTAAAAATACATTTTTATTTATACAATATGTCCCTTCTTGTAAACCCCATTCATTCAAACTGTATATTTGTACTTCTTATCCATTTGTTTTTTACATGCATCTATAAATAAACATGTCCAAAAACACTTATAATTTTATTTATTTGCATTAATGAATAAAATTCTTAAGTCCATCTCTGTAACCTATCATAAACAAAAGGTCAGAATTTTTATATTGCCCAATTAAAACGGCAAAAATCAGGATCTTATATTTTAGGACATGCTATATCTATAGTTACAAGTCTTTAAAATAGTAATTCCGGTCTCTAGGTGGTATCTGCGATATGGAAAACTCTATATATAGTTTTATGTGCGGATTTAAAGACTATATTTTTGTTCTTTTCTATATTATACATGCATACCAGTCATACGATTCTGGAAGTGTAACTTTTTACACTGCTTATCGTTAACTCTTCCAAGAGAGTGACAAAGTTACGATATTTAACAGAAACAACAAATACAAAAGATCGTTATTTTGACAGTCCTTTTCCTCATTTTTTACAACACCTCAGGCCAGATGACATAATGCATGGTTTCATTCGACCTAAGAGTCGTTATTACTTTTTAAACCGCACTGGCATCAATTGCCCAGAGTGTCAGACGACATGCTACCAGAGTTTTTCTGTAATCTTTAGACAATTCCCAGTGATTCATCGGATATCAAGAACATCCTCGTATTGAGTGCGCTTTACTACTCTAACTTGACAAAAAGGAAACGAAAATGGAAAAATTAAATTAATTAAATTCAGTAAAATAAATTAAATTCAGTAAAATGAATTAAAAAATTAATATCGGAGAACGACACAAGTTCCAAATTAATTTAGGTCAGCTTATATTTCTTGTAAATGAAACTAAATTAATGTCCTAGTATCTGAGGTACTGTTTTTCGAATTAGCATTTTTGAACTATGGCTGTTCCTAATCATGCTATAGATGTTTTAACTAAGTAGAACAACTCAATGCTAAGGCCGTCCTTTTCATTAAAATATTAAAAGAAAACCTTCGTTCGCTTTGAATCGGAATTCTTGCCCAAATAAATCGAAATACCATGAGTATCGAATAAGATATTAGGATCATATTTCTTAGGAAAGAGAGGTGCGTTTTCGTTTCATGCGCTCCAAAGATAATCCCCTGGCTAGAAACTCCGTAGCATTTGCTCCTTTTAAAAGCTATAAACAGAAACGATCAATAAAAGATTTTGTGCTCGGTTTTCTCGTTTACTCTTAAGAGAATAATGCGAATATTTAGTTGTCGGATCTTGACATTTTAAATTAAAATACTTCTCGGCAAGATTTATATTGTTTTATATATTTTAAAAAATTATAATATAATAGATTGCCCGTTTATCGGTTTTAAGTATTAAAGGATTTGTACTAAATTTTCAAAACATACAACGATTTTATAATTCTGTAGTTTTTTATTTTCTTATCACATTTCCGTCAATGATTTGAATTTATATTTTGAGAGTTTTGGTGTTTTGTGGTTTGCAGATAATATGAGTATTGTAAAGTAGTATGATTGCCGACAATTGGTTAAATGCCCAGGTTATTCTCCTATACACAAAATGAGACAAACAACGCTCTCTGTAAAACCAAGGTCAATTCATCGACCAGCACAGTCAACTATCTTTATTATCTTTATCCTGGGTACGACTTCTATTCCCGATTTAGGCGTCACTTTGGAATCTGTCTTTTTGTCAGAAGCGACCTCTCTTACCAACGAGAAGAGGCTCTGGAGCCCCCAAACTTTGATGTTATGTGGTTAAAAATAACGACTCAACCAACCACAATTTTCATCTGTATCCTCTATCGACCACCAAGTGATACTAACTTTAGAACACTTTTCGCTTCCCTTGCAGACACCATCGATCATTTACAAATTAACTATCCAAATGCCGAAATTGCCATCCTGGGTGACTTTAATCGCCACAACATCAACTGGCTTAAATATTCAAATACTACCGACGAGCAAGGTCGTGAAGCTGAATCATTTTCAATCAGTTGTGGCTTAACTCAGCTTATTAACGAACCAACACGGATCCCTGATCGAGACGGGGAGTTCGCCAGTCTTTTGATCTGTTTTTAACCCCCAATCCGGAGATTTACACGGTCAGCGTAAATCCGCCGTTAGGTTCTTCTGACCATAAACTACTTTCGACATCAAGTATCCTACCAATCAGTGACAGAGAGGCGCCTAGACCGCGCAAGATTTGGCCCTACAAATCTGCTAAATGGGAAGATGTCACGGAATATTTTCCAACTTTCCCTTGATTAGACGTTTGTTTTCGATCCGACGACCCATCTGACTGCGCCAGGGAGGTTTCCGATCGTATTTTGGCCGGTATGGAGGCTTACATCCCTTTTTCGAAGAAATGCCCTTCTAACAGACCAAAAATGCAACGAAGCTGTTGCTTCTAAACATCTTGCCTACCGACAATGGCGTGAAAATCCTAACACCATAAACCCTAACACCTTTTTTCGTGCCAGGAACAGATGCAAAGAAATTATCGACGAAGCCAAGGAGGCACAAAATCAACGAATTAGAAACAAACTTCTCGCTTGTCCCGATAATTCCAGGTCCTTTTGGTCAGTCGCTAAGGCAGTCAGTCAAAATTTCACCAAATCCACCATACCACCACTCACACGGCCAGATAATTCTATTGCAACGACACCTGTTGAGAAAGCGAACTTGTTCGATTTCCAAGGAAAAACACCACCTACTATTCCCATAGTGCAGTCAAAGATGCCCGATATTGTCTTCAGACAGCGTATCATATAGCGTATTTTAATGAAGCTAGATACTAAAAAAGCTACTGGCGCTGACGGAATACCTGCCATAGTTCTCAAAAACTGTGCGAAGGAACTAACACCAGTTTTCTGTAGACTTTTCAACCTATTAACTTTATTAGATTGAAGACAGGAAAGCTCTAAAATTGGATAACACGTTGGACTAAATCATCATAATATTAAAACTATCCGACAATCATACTGGTATCATTTGTTAAACTTCCTTGAATCTTAATATCACAGGCCAACGATGAAAAAACTTTTTTAATAATTTTACCTGATTCCAATGTTTTTTGGTGTGCTGAGCCCGAAAATAATAATAAAAAAGTCGTATCACCCACCAATTTTTCACATTTTAATATTTAAATTGTGAAAAGTTTATTTTTTATGATTCAAATGTTATTAGGTTGGCAATAAAATCAGAATTTTATAAGGTTGGCAGTAAAATCAAATGTTATTAGATTGGCAGTTCCGATAAATGTCACAGTTCCAGTTACTATAACCTTGTATTGCAGTGTTTAACTTATGTGCTTTAATTCACACTCAAAACATGGCTAATCGTGGTGGTAAAAACTATCCCAACACTTTTTGTCATAGACGTGCTGAGTTTGTAGTTAATAAACATCAAAGAAACATTACTGACTTTGCAAAAAAAGTATACTTTGCATATTTTGGTGTAGAAATCGATAATCAAGAAAAATGGTGGGCTCCTCACAAAGTATGTTATGTTTGTGTCGAGGATCTTAGGAAACGGTATAAGAAAAGAAAGCTTTTAGATTTGTAGTACCCATGGTACGGAGAGAGCAAGAAAATCATTCAAATGATTGTTATTTTTGCAGCGTTGATGTTTCTGGATATAATTCCAAAACTAAGAAAGTAATTGTCTATCCTAACTTTACTTCAGCTAATCGGCCGGTAGGACATAGACCGGGACTTCCTGTCCCTGAGCCACCTCAGTCTATTGATGACGTTTTACAGTCCAGTCCCGAATTTAATGAAAGTCGAGCGGATGATGATGAGTTTCAATGTTCTCTAGAAAATTTAAAACCACAGTTGTTTACATAAGCTGAGTTACATGATTTAGTGAGAGATTTGGGTTTGACTAAGGAAAAAGCAGAATTGCTTGGTTCTACGCTGAAAGAAATAAATTTATTGGAATCTGGAACATCTATTTACCATTATAGAACAAGAGATCAATAGTTTCCTCAGTTTTTCAAACAGGAAGAGGTTCTGAATTACTGCCATGATATTGGTAGTCTAATGAACGAATTTGGCATTGAGTACAAGAAGGAAGATTGGAGGCTTTTCATAGACTCATCAAAAATTAGTTTAAAAGGTGTTCTGTTAAACAACGGAAATACTTATGCTTCACTGTCTGTTGCTCATTCAGTTCATATGGAGGAAAACTTAGGAAAATCTTAACATGATTTTACATAAAATAAACTATCCAGCTCACGACTGGATGCTATGTGGAGATTTAGAAGTTGTCTCCATGATCCTTGGTTAACAAAAGGGATTTTACAAAGTTTCCATGTTTTATATGGGAGTGGGACAGCAGAGCAAGGGATCAACATTGGTCCAAAAAACAATGGCCCGTAAGAAAAACTTTAACACCTGGTGAGAGAGAACATTTTGCATAAAACTTTAGTAGACCCCAAAAAAGATTTTTCTGCCACCACTACACATCAACTTAGGCTTAATGAAACAATTTGTGAAAGCCTTGCCTAAAGATGGTGAATGTTTTAAATATTTCGGTAAAAGATTTCCTCATTTATCAGAAGCCAAACTGAAAGAAGGGGTTTTCGTTGGGCCTGATATTCTTAAAATGATGTTAGATTCCAACTTTGAAGCAATGATGATTACAAAGGAAAAGGAGGCTTGGATATTATTTAAAGAAGTTGTGACTAAGTTTTTGGGCAATGTGAAACACCCTAACTATGAACTTATCGCGATAAACCTTAAAGTATTCTTGCATAACCATCTTGACTTTTTTCCTAAAAACTTAGGCGATGTGAGTGAAGAGCCAGGCACGGTGGAATATCAACAAGGTGGGTGATTACACAGCCCCACAAAAAAAAAGTGGGGTATACTTTCGATGCGATATATCAGATCCGTAGTATTTTTGCCCGCTGATCACGAATCTGACGTCAGAATATCGCCATCACATCTCAATTTTTTTCTAACCTAAAAAATAGGTAAAAATTAGTAAAAATTAAGAAAAATATACTCCTAAAAAATTGATTCAAGCTTTTTCATGAATCCAAAGATGTATTAATATGTATTCGGACACGCTAAGCTAATATTCATCGGTTGGATTAAGCCATACAGTTCTGTTTTCTTTCTAACCTCAATAAATCAGACAGATATAGTGCTTCTCGAATGCAAAAACGAATTCAAATTAAAATTCAACCGATTCTTACCAAATTTGGTACACGGGGGTTTTTTGGGTCGCTGATCATGAATCTGAGGTCGGATTTGCAAAATTCAAAATGGCGGATCCAAGATGGCGGACAAAATTTTTGAAAACCAACCGATTCCTACCAAATTTGGTATACAGTTGGGGAATCCTCAAACCTGATACTCTTAAACCCTAAACCCTGAAACCTTAGACTCCCACACCCTGTAACCTCAAAAAATAGACCTCAATAACCCTGTAACTTTAAAAATGAGACCCAATAAACTCAAAACCAAGACTTTTTAAACCATATACTCTCAAATAGTAGACCCTTAAGCCCTAGAATTGCGAAGGTTAGACCCGCGCCTAACTTTCCTTTTTTTGGCTGTATCTTGTTCTTTTTTCCGCGAATGACCTATTCAAAGGCTTTTCTGCCCAAACGCTTTTGAGGACTTGTTTCTCTTTTTTAGCGACCAGCAATAGTCCGCTAGCATATGGTCATCCCATCGTCCTTGATACCGATTTTCTATGATTTTCAGATCTTGGTGAAAACGTTCCCCTTGCTCCTCACTGTAGTCACCAAGATTATCTGGGAAATCATCGATGTGGGAGTCCAAGAAATGTAATTTTAGATTCATTAAGCAACCTAATGTTTGAAAATTTTTTACCATTTTCTCGACTATTTCTTTGTACTTAGGACTTTTATTATTTCCCAAAAAGTTTGTTGCGACTTCTTTAAAACTAAGCCAAGCAGCTTTTTCAACTTTATTCATTTTAGTAACAAATAATGAATCTTGAAACAATTTTCTTATTTGTGGCCCGTCAAATACGCCTGCCTTAATTTTAGCTTCAGAAAATTTCGGAAATTTTTTATGCAAATATTTGAAACATGGGCCGTTTGTATCTAATGCTCTCGTGAATTGCTTCATAAGTCCAAGCTTAATGTGAAGCGGGGGAATAAGAACTTTTCCTGGATCTACCAATGGTGGAAACAATACATTATTTTCACCAGGAGTGAACGATTCTCTTGTTGGCCAAATTTTTTTCTTATAATGACGTTCCCTGTCCCTGCTATTCCACAGACATTTATAACAGGGATAAAGTGTAAACCCTGACTGTTGGCCAAGCAATATTGTTACAATTTTCAGATCTCCAGAAATTTTCCAGTTATGATCAGCATATTTATTTTTTATCAAAAGCTGCTTCATTTTTTCATATTGCTCTTCCATAACTGTGGAATGAGCAATCGGAATGGGAGCGTAAACGTTGGTATTATGCAGCAAAACTGCCTTAATGCTCCGTTTAGAAGAATCAATGAACAGTCTCCATTCTTCAGGATCGTATGAGTTATTTTGAAATTCATCCATTAGACCTTTTACATCGCTACAATACGAAAGTGACAATTCCTCGTCCGTTGTGAAATATTTTCGAAATTCTTCATCTCTGTTTCTATAATAAGAAATCGTAGCTTCTGGCTTAAGTAAATGTCTTTTCTTTAAAAAGGAAGCAAGATGCTCTGAACCATCTTTGGATAAGCCTAAATCTCTAGATCACTAAGTTCTGACTGTGATACGAGTATTGGTTCTGGTTTACGGTTGTATGGTAGAAATTCTTTATCTGTGTCACTAGTATATGATAGGTTGTCACTAGAACATTCATTAGTAACAGTGTTTGAATCTTTTTCGACAGACTCAATGTTTTCGGCATGAACTGATAAGGTGAAATCATTTGTTTCCATAACATCAGCATCAAGTGGTTCAGGAGGCGGAATTAGTTTAGTTGGTCTTGTTACTGTCGAAACATCGTTATAAGTAATAGTGCTTTTATTTTTTTTCGGTTATGCCTAGATACAACATTCATTCAAAAGTAGCAATCATTTTCACTGTATGATCTATTCCATATTGATGGTCTGGAATATTTAATCGCCTTCTTATTGATGTACAACATTATTTTGCAAGAACTGCAAATGATTTGGGGAACCCAATCTGTATCCTGGTGCTGTATTTCAATGTTAAAACAATCCTTATATAAGGTTTTAATCTTATCCGTTATCGGTGACCCCATTTTACTCAATACGTGTTGACAGCAAATATAACAAAATGAATCACTGTTTTTATCGCACTTATGAAAAGTCCTTGTACCGTGAGACCGTTTTCTTGTAGCATTATATTCTACATGAGCCAAGTCACCCACACATGAAGAGCTACGGTCGCTGGATGACGACGGCTGCGGGCTCGCTTTCCCACCCTGACCAACCGCCGATACTGGGTTTCCGAGTCCCTGCATCGTAATTCTCTTTCTTCCACCTGCCATGACGGCATTTAAGCCGTTATTCAGGGACTCTGCCGGCTAGTGGAGTAACACCGTTGCCCGCCGTCACCACGTGGAGGTGCCCTGGATGCAGGTAGAAGAATAAAAATCGACCGATGAATTTTCTCGGCGTTCAAAATGGCGCGAAAACATCTGCCATCTTGAATTTTGCAAATCCAACCTCAGATTCGTGATCAGCGACCCAAAAAATCCCCGTGTACCAAATTTGGTAAGGATCGGTTGAATTTTAATTTGAATTCGTTTTTGCATTCGAGAAGCACTATATCTGTCTGATTTATTGAGGTTAGAAAGAAAACAGAACTGTATGGCTCAATCCAACCGATGAATATTAGCTTAGCGTGTCCGAATACATATTAATACATCTTTGGATTCATGAAAAAGCTTGAATCAATTTTTTAGGAGTATATTTTTCTTAATTTTTACTAATTTTTACCTATTTTTTGAGGTTAGAAAAAAATTGAGATGTGATGGCGATATTCTGACGTCAGATTCGTGATCAGCGGGCAAAAATACTACGGATCTGATATATCGTATCAAAAGTATACCCCACTTTTTTTTTTGTGGGGCTGTGTTATTGTTGGTCACTTCATAGAGAACTACAAAATGCATCACATCGGAGAAAAAGCAATACAAAAAACTTCACAGAGAAAAAGGGAATTGAAATACAAAAAAATTAGCACCTAAAATATTCGCATTGAAGTGAAATACGTTTTCGTGAGTAAAAATTGTAGCCTTATCAAATAAAAGTACGGTTTAAGTTTTTATTTTTTATGTACCAAATTTTCCCTATGTTGAAATTTAATCGATATCATATTGTGAGAGAACTGTGGGTGATACAAAAAAACTGATACCAGATACGGTTTCAGCACCCAAAAATACATAACACTTAGATGTATTGGTTTAAAAAGTTTTTATAGTATTTTTTTGTTGGCCTGTGTAATTCTTTTGAAGCTACCATACATTTCGTCTTGGTTGGGTTAATAATTATGTTCAGTTTTCTTGCTTCCAAAATGAAGCCATGAAAGATATTCTGAAGGCTGTCTTCAGAATCGGAAATGAGGACTGCATCATCGGAGTAACAGACTGTGTGGAAGAGTGTGTTGCCCATTTTGTATCCTCTAGTTTTTGGAAGATTCCCCACTATCTGTTCATGGCGAGGTTGAAGATAAAGGGACTAAGTGAATCGCCTTGTCTTATTTCGGCGTTTATTTTTATTTCCTTGCTCAGTAGATGTCCCACTTTTATATTTATTTTGCATTCTGTGTTAATGTCACGATTTTTATTAGCTTCTAGTTTGTCTGCTTTTCTTGTAATATCTTTATTTGTCTGTTAATTGCACTCTAACGAAGGCTTAAGTTATGTCGACTAAACACATATGTACATGCGGGTTTGTTATATTCTGCCTCACTATAAATATGGCCTCTGTGGTCGATCGATTTTTGCGGAATCCCTGTTATTCCTCTTTTATTTGAACATCCTTGCTCATTTCTTCCAGTATGATTCTTATTAATACTTTTAATTAGGAGCGTTATTCCACGGTAGTATTTGGCGTGATGTATTTTGCCCTGTTTTGAATGATGAGAAATTAAATTGAATATCTGTAAGTTTTTTGCTATAAGCAAACACTGTAAGTTCTTTAAAATGCAAATAACATACTTACTTATGTATGTGAATGTTAAATAGAAGCAATAAATTAAATTACTTATTTGCATTATGTATTTATATCTATAAATATCTATATTATTAAATTTATTTTGAGTTGTTTTTTTTAGGCCAAGGTGGATTGATATTCGCTAACCTGTAAATAAATCATCAAGAAAACTTATTTACAAGCTGACAGAAATTGATACATATTCATACATG
Organism: Pachyrhynchus sulphureomaculatus; assembly: GCA_019049505.1. Classification (NCBI taxonomy): domain Eukaryota; kingdom Metazoa; phylum Arthropoda; class Insecta; order Coleoptera; family Curculionidae; genus Pachyrhynchus; species Pachyrhynchus sulphureomaculatus. Next base: position 239,898,077 of record CM032446.1, read on the forward strand.
CATACATACATACATATATATATATATATATATATATATATATATATATATATATATATATATATATATATATATATATATTAGAGTGACCGGATCTCATAGAGGGGGAAAAAAATGTCGGAATCTTGTTCGTCTGGACCCCACAAAACGATTCCCCTTTCCAGATATTGAGATAGCCGAAATTTGAGCTCGATTAAACGACGTTAACCCGTACCGCTCGTCGCTCAGAGTTTGAACAAATCCAAATTTTTGGCCAAAAAGCTGACATATGGAGCCATAACTCCAGAACGGTAAATAATAGAAACACGCTTAATATCTCAAAAGAAAGCTAATGTTGTTCTTCAAAATTTATATTGTATACATAATTGTTGTTATTTTAAGTCAAACCGAGTTACAACAGCCCCAAAAACGTGACCTGGTACCACTAGGAGCATACTTCGTATATTTTGTTATTAAGTGATAAATTTTGCTTTTTTTTGGTATATTTTTGAGTTAAAAGTAGAAATATAATAAAAAAACAAGTAATACTGATAAGTCTAATGACATTTTTTATTTTAAAATATAAAAATTAGGTATATAATACATACAAAACAGACACAGAAAAGATACAGACGTAGTACCTACATGAGTTTGATAATTTTACATAGTTATCTAATCTATTCTAGAGCTTTTGTTAAAGTAGTTTTTGAAAAGTCAGGATATAATGCTCGGCATTTACTTACAACTTGTAGGACATATTGCTTTTGGTCTTCATCTTTTGTCAGAAGGTCGTTAAAGTCGGTTATTAATTTAACACCACGCTCAGCCATAACATTAACTACTTTTAATGTTTTCAATCCTTCTTGGAAGTCATTATTTTGAGGCCAGGTGTTTGGATATTGTCTTAGGAAATCTGTTTTTATATTAACTTGGTCAAAGAATGTAAACGTTTCTTTGGTAAGTAAATTTACCAATCCTCCATCAACTACCTCTTTTAAGTTTTCTTTCCTAACTTTTGGATTTACAACCCTAGCGTGCTGTGATGGTTCATCTGTGCTACTGAGCAATTTATTAGCCATTAACAACTTTTCATCGTCTGTAATGGTGGGATCAAAAAAACGATAATCCCACCAACTTTGCAATCAAATACCACAAATGGTTCGAAAATTTGGTCAGGGCTATTTCTGCAATGTCGTTGTCACCTTCTTTATACTCTAACAGACTATGCAAAATACCTAAATCTTGCTTTGGTGCAAGATGAGCTTTTGGAGCATTGAACCAAACTTTACAATAAATTTTAACTAGGAAAACAGAAATGGCACACACAGAACTTTTCTTCTTCATTAGACATCTTAAATTGACGACGAAAAATGAACATTTTTAAGCAGTAAATAGCCTTTGCCATCCACCTAGCGTGATGAATGGCTCCTGGGGTTCTAAAACCCACAACATTGCCGTCTAGTGATCCAACAAATACGAGAACCAACTGCAATAGCTCCTTGTAGTCATCTCTGGGGTGGCTCTCAGTTAATTTGGCCTCGAATTCAGCAGTAACATTTGCAATTACTTCTGGAGTTAGCTGCTTTTGTATTAGATTGTCACTGATACCTGTGTCGTATTTTCCTTTGTCTATCTTGAGCCACGCAGTGAGGAATCTCTTGAAAATGTCTGGATGAGGTCCAGTGGTTGATCCCATTTTTGTGTCGAATACGCCTCTTAACAGAATTTCCAAGATATGGTGACGGCAAGCTAGGTATAACAATTCTCTTCCTAACATTTGCTCCAATATGACGCATGCTCCTTTGAGTCTTCCCGTGTTGGATGCTGTAGTGTCGAAGCACATCGCTTGACAGTGTTGAGAAGACCCCATTCATGTAGGCATTCATATACGGCTACGGCTTGCTCCTCTCCAGAGCTGTTTGCTGTTACAGGAACTCCCAGCAGCTGTTCCTTTTCGCCATATGAAATAGCTATAGCTATTCGCTCACACTGTTCATTTTTTAAAACACCCGGTAAAAGTTTACCGTCCCAATGGACAACCACGGGCTCTTTTTCAGGAATGTTTACTTTATCAAAAATTTTTTTATTATATTGTTCGCTGAACATTTACCTTCTATCATGTAATAAAGTTTTCGAGACTTTGTACTCAAGAGGGTCAAGGGTTTAGTGCTTCTAGAGTAGCTATTAAAATTCTCGTGGCATTTCTGTCGGATACCTTACATCGATCTAATAAAATGGACAATTTCATGTTTAAAATCTCTTTAACGCCCCTTGCAAATGAAACTTTCATCCTCTTGCTCTCAGATGGTCCTGGATCTTCTGCAGCTTCTTCATGGATGTCCATTTTCCTCCAAGCTCTCAAGTTCCTGGTAGATGCTGTCCTCTTCAGTGTCTTAAAATATCTTCACTAGATAATTGTTCGATCTAACCAGCTCAAAGGCACTTTAGAAACTAAACTGAATAAATAAAAGGTCGGTTGTACGCTGAAGTAAAATCACCATCCCTAAAATAGAAATTAGATTCACCCTCCTTTTTACCTGTCAAACGGGTCTTTCTTTGGCAAACTAGTCATTTAAATCCCCATATACTAAAAGATTAAATTTGAACAAAAGGCTCTTTATGTTTGAAAATTGAGTTCCAAAATACTTTTTAACAAAAAAATCTTAATTCCGAGACACATTATGTAAAAAACCCGTAAAATTCTTAGAATACTCCCAAACTGGCTCCTACTGGTACCAGGTCACGTTTTTGGGGCTAAAGGCTGTTGTAACTAGGTTTGACTTAAAATAACAACAATTATGTATAGAATATAAATTTTTGAAGAACAACATTAGCTTTCTTTTGAGATATTAAGCGTGTTTCTATTATTTACCGTTTTAGAGTTATGGCTCCATATGTCAGCTTTTTGGCCAAAAATTTGGATTTTTTCAAACTTTGAGCGACGAGCGGCACGGGTTAACGTCGTTTAATCGAGCTCAAATTTCGGAAAAGGGAATCGTTTTGTGGGGTCCAGACGAACAAAATTCCGACATGGATTTTTTGCGGTCACCCTAATATATATATATATATATATATATATATATATATATATATATATATATATATATATATATATATATATATATATATGTATATATACAGTGCAGGCCAAAAGTGGAGAAACTTTTAATATTATTATTTTTGTCTTATTGGAGTGAATTCGAAGCAATTTTAAATAATAATTATGGTTACCTATAAACCTCACCTAATTAACGAAACAACAAATTTCGAAAACAAATAATTTATTGTGAAATGTACAAATAAAATGTATTTATTCTAGGGACAAAAATGGAGAAACTTTCCAGTTTTATGCCATATTATGTATTATTAGATAGGAAATTTAAAAAAGATACTAGTACTTTGTGGCATAACCCTTATTCTTCACAACCTCAGCACATCTTTTTGGCATGGACTCAAGAAGATTGTGAATAACATCTTCGGAGATTTCACTCCATACTTCTTGCAAGGCTTGGAATAACTCATCTTTATTTCGGAACTTATTGGGATTATTTTGTCTAACTTTTCTGTCTAGGTGCTCCCACATGTTCTCGATAGGATTCTAGTCCAGACTTTGAGCTGGCCACCTCAGAACCTGCATTTGTTGAGAGGTGAAGAAATTTTTAACAATTTTTGAAGTGTGCTTCGGATCGTTATCATACTGAAATTTCCAAATTAACGGCAGATTATCCTCGGCATATGGAAGCATAATATTCCTTAAGATGTTTTAGATAATATTGGCTATCCATGATCCCCTCTATCCTCACCAGTGGCCAACGCCGTGGCCGGAATAAAAAACATCCCCACACCAAGACATTACCACCTCCATGTTTGATTGTGGGTGTAGTGTACTTAGGGTTAAATCTTTCATTCACTGGACGTCTAACCCATCTCATACCATCTGATCCAAATAAATTAAATTTACTCTCATCCGACCATAAGACGTTTTTCCATTGATTGTAGGTCCAGCGTAAATGCTCTGTTGCGAATCTCAAACGAGCTTGTCTACTTTTCGTTGAAATAAAAGGTTTTTTGACTGGTCTCGTGGCCTCTAAGTCTGCGTCGCATAGATCGAATTGAGAGAGGAATGCTGGGGTATGCCTTTTTTATATCTTCAGCAGAGAAAAATGGATTTTTTTATAGAACATCTTCTAATCAGTTCACTACCATCAAACCGTTCCATTAAGCACTGAAAAGATTTTCTGGATGGTCTACATCTATTAGGGTACTTCGCTCCGTAAAGCCGTACTGCTAAAAGCCGCCTCGCCCAGTATATAAACCATATCAATTAATTGATTTTTAGGAAAATTCCTAACTACAGTAATACCCCGCTTTACGCGAGGGATACGTTCCGAAAAAAAATCGCGTTAACTGAAATTCGCGTATATCGAGGTTTATGATTAAACATAGTCAAAATTTAATACAAAAAAATACAAATCATTTTAATCAATCACTTTAATTCTAAGAACACTTTATGCAATACATACTCTTATTTTTTACGGAAAAATACATCTATTGTCTTTTGGGTAACGTTTTGTTTACGTTCTTGTAAAATACGTTCATAACACCCAACACTGTTTTTAATTGTTTGACACACGGTCAAGACACGGTCATCATTATTGTCTATACTCTGCAATATGTCCAAACCTGAATAAATTTTTGAAAGTGCATTTTGTATTTCCCCTGAAGATAAAACTTTCTCTTCTACTTGTTCTTCCTCATCGTAGATAGGATTATTCTGTAACTCGATCAGATCTTCATTGCTAATAGGATCGTCGTGCGTTGCTACAAGTTCTACGAGATCTTCTACCGTGACATCTTCAAGTTCAGACCCCTCAATCATTGCAGCAATGTCTTCAAGCACTTGTCTCTGCATCTGGACAATTCTTTCTAGGTGCTTCCACTACATCTGGCCAAAGATTACGCCACACCCCATTCATACAACTCATTTTAACTTCCTTCCAAGCCTCTTCTATGTTGTGAATAGACTTCATAATGTTGTATGACTTCCACCACTCTCGCATAGACTGTCTTCCTTCCCCGTCAGTTTCATGAATTAGTTGGCTAAAAGTGCGGCGATGGTAATAAGCTTTGAAGTTTGCTATTGCTCCCTGGTCCATAGGTTGTAATATTGACGTAGTGTTTGGCGGAAGGAACTTTACGTACACTTTTAAGTCTCTGGGCGTATCAAGTGAGGTTGGATGTCCTGGGGCATTGTCTAAGAGTAATATAACTTTAGGTTCAAGCCCATTTCTGTCACAGTATGATTTGACTGATGGGCAAAAACTATTAGAATACCATTCTTGAAAAATTTCCCGTGTAACCCACGCCTTTCTGTTTGATCGCCACACAACTGGTAGACTTGTCTTGTCTGTGCCTCGCATTGCACGGGGTGTTTCTGAATGGTACACTAGTAAAGGTTTCAGTTTGAAATCACCAGTGGCATTACCACCCAGCAGAAGTGTTAGTCGATCTTTCGCAGCTTTGAAACCACTGGCTTGACGTTCTTCCTTAAAAATGAATGTTCGAGATGGCATTTTTTTTCCAGTAAAGTGCGGTCTCATCAACATTGAAGATGAGACAAGCAGGAATTTTCTCTCGTCTAACGAAGTCTTGAAACTTGTCTGGAAACTCAGCTGCAGCTTGAATGTCCGCGCTGGCCGCCCTCGCCTGTTATGTGGATATTGTGAAGATTAGAACGCTGCTTGAACCGATGGAAACCAGCCTCTGCTGGCAGCAAAAGTCGGAGTGGCACTCCCTTCTCCTTCTTTTGTTTTCAGCATCTCATACAAAGATTTTGCTTTTGTGCATATGAGATCTTGACTTAGTGGTGTGTTCTTCTTATTCAAATCTTCGATCCAGACTGACAGTAATTTCTCCATTCTTTCTAAGATAGATGATCTCGAACGAGAAAGTTTTGTTGCACTTATAGGTGTTGAACCTTCGCTGGAGATTTTAATTTTTTCCCGATTTTTTATAAATCGTTCTCACAGTCGATTCTGAGAGTCCAAAATCTCTCCCAACAATTGTTGCTTTGCCTCCATTTTCCATTCTTCTTAACACTTTCATCTTCAATTCCAAAGTGACGCTTTTACGCTCTTTTTTCTTTACAGGCGGCATTTTTAACGTAGGGTTAAAATTATGTATGTATGTATCTCCAATAAATATTAAAACAAAACTGCCAGCCGACCGAACTAACATTACGGAACAAATGAACACACGAAACGAACGAGGAAATCCCCATAGAACAAAGTCGAAGGACAGGGAATTCCCAATTCTTCAAAGAGAATATTCAGAGAAAGCGGGGATACCCCCCCCCCCCGCGACCATAGAGAAGTTAATGACTACATGAGCGCGAAATTTGAAATTCGCGTTATAGTGAAACCGCGCGTAACGGGGGGTCGCGCTAAGCGGGGTATTACTGTATTAACCTTTATATGTCTCTTACTAAAACAGATTTACTTGTTTAATAGATATGTCAAAATTTGATAATGCCTACATTTTTGTTTTCTCTTGGCAACTATGATGTTACAGCGTAAGTTTATTAAAAACAAGGGTAAAAATTGAAAAATTCAAAATAAATCGAAAACTATTAGAAACAGATATATGACATACTTAATAAAAGTTGCAGGGTTTTGTAAAATCTATCAGAAAAAATAATAATATACAGGGTGTGCCCTTTAAACAATTTGAGATTTTTCAATTTAAAATAGTCGAAATGTATAAATTTATTTTGAACACCCTGTAGCATTTAACTCAAATTTCTTTACATATATCTTTTTTTTTTCATCTCTATAGAACGCTCGTACCAATTATGAGTATTCCACCTTCAGAAACAATGGCGCTACTGGCAATTTTTTACAAAACTGAAAACTAGTATTTTTTTTAAAAAATTGAAATATTACAAAAACTACTAGGTTTAGGTATATAACATTATTAATAAAAAGTTATAAAATTTTACGCAGAATTTAAAAATAAATTAGAAAATAGGATGATCCATTTAAAAAAAAACATTCCCTAAAACTATTGTATTTTTTCGTCATTCCCGAAACAAATGAGATAATGAACTTTACTCCATCGTTGACTCACCCTGTATGTGGACAACTAGTATTATTAGTGGAATTACGATAATAATCATTGATAAAAGTAAAAGAAACATACATACATATTGGTGAAAAATACCAGCCTCCTCCCGTACGCGTTCGGCTAAAAATTAAACCAAATTGCAAACATAACACGCGACAACATTTCATATTTTTAGGTATGTTGACGGGAAACGAAGAAAAATATATAGATCAGTTGCACGATTAGAGGCAATGTTTCGCAGATGGAGATATATTTCTATTTTTGCCCGGGATGCCACACCTCGAGCGGCGAAGTTCCGTTCTCACATACAATAAAATAAATAATAATACCACAGCAGAGGCCATCAACCAGTGGCATAAAAAAAGTACATTTTTAATGTTACAATGAATAGATACATGAGAACATTGGAAATAAATGGTTAGGTTGCCTTGCTATATTGTTTTGTATGACTAGAATTATTTTGTAATGTGTCAAATCATTATGGATAGGGCTAGGTCATTATTAAAATTCATCATCGATTACCGATTTTTAAACATAATTGATTACACTTGATTAATCGATTAAAACTGTATACCTTGAAAGTCGGATCTAAGTGTCCGGTAGAACGTTAAAACCTAGTAACTCAAGATACTGCTTATAACATTACGTTTACCCTTGGAATAAGCATTTCTGTATGTATTTGTAGTGTTGTCTTAAGGCTCACCCGATCAAAAATATGAGTATTATAAAACTTAGTACCGTTATAAATTGCGTTTTCTTACTATATGGTAACCTAGTACGGTAATTAGCTCTTTTGTAGGTGTTAACGTCTCTTAGTTAATAGGTTTTAAGTTTGTAAAAGTCAATTAAATACTCAATATCTGTTTAAAGTAACTAAAGGTTTGAAACAGGGATGCTGTCTATTACCCACGCATTTTAAAACGTATCTACAGGAAGCACGAGAAGGATGGAGGAGGAACTGTACAAGAATAAAGGTAGAGATTGGTAATCAGTTCCTAACAACTCTACTCTTGGCAGATGATTAGGTGCTCGTAGCAAGTTGCGAAGAAGACCTGGACTATCTGATGAGAAAGCTGAAAGAAGCATACGAGTATGAAACGTGGGGTTTAAACATAAACATGAAGAAGACAAAGTGCTGGCAAATGACAAAAAAAGATAAGCAAAGAGCAATAGACTTGGTAGAAATGGACAGTTTAAGGAGATCATATAGAATATCTAGACAGGATTACGTCCAAAATGCAGAAATCAGAAAACGGCAGGAAGACCAGTAGAAATAATAGAAACCAGAAAGTTAATTTGGCACGGACATCTGAAAAGATTTCCCGATACTAGATAGCCAAAAAGAGCATTTGAATACATTCCGTCAAAGAAAAGAAAGAAAGGAAGACCAACACTAACATGAATCAACAGAATAACGGACATAATGAGAAACAGGGCTATCTTCAAGACTGACTGGAGAGATACAAAAATATGGCGGTCGAAAGGAAAGATGCGGCAGAAGCTGCAAGATCCTCGCTAAATATATATATATATATATATATATATATATATATATATATATATATATATATATATATAAATATATATATATATATATATATATATATATATATATATATATATATATATATATATATATATATATATAAATATATATATATATATATATATATATATATATATATATATATATATATAAATATATATATATATATATATATATATATATATATATATAAATATATATATATATATATATATATATATATATATATATATAAATATATATATATATATATATATATATATATATATATATATAAATATATATATATATATATATATATATATATATAATATATATATATATATATATATATATATATATATAAATATATATATATATATATATATATATATATATATATATATATATATATATATATATATATAAATATATATATATATAAATATATATATATATATATATATATATATATAGATATGTATATATATATATACAGTAATACCCCGCTTAGCGCGACCCCGTTACGCGCGGTTTCACTATAACGCGAATTTCAAATTTCGCGCTCATGTAGTCATTAACTTCTCTATGGTCGCGGGGGGATCCCCGCTTTCTCTGAATATTCTCTTTGAAGAATTGGGAATTCCCTGTCCTTCGACTTTGTTCTATGGGGATTTCCTCGTTCGTTTCGTGTGTTCATTTGTTCCGTAATGTTAGTTCGGTCGGCTGGCACTTCTGCTGGGTGGTAATGCCACTGGTGATTTCAAACTGAAACCTTTACTAGTGTACCATTCAGAAACACCCCGTGCAATGCGAGGCACAGACAAGACAAGTCTACCAGTTGTGTGGCGATCAAACAGAAAGGCGTGGGTTACACGGGAAATTTTTCAAGAATGGTATTCTAATAGTTTTTGCCCATCAGTCAAATCATACTGTGACAGAAATGGGCTTGAACCTAAAGTTATATTACTCTTAGGACAATGCCCCAGGACATCCAACCTCACTTGATACGCCCAGAGACTTAAAAGTGTACGTAAAGTTCCTTCCACCAAACACTACGTCAATATTACAACCTATGGACCAGGGAGCAATAGCAAACTTCAAAGCTTATTACCATCGCCGCACTTTTAGCCAACTAATTCATGAAACTGACGGGGAAGGAAGACAGTCTATGCGAGAGTGGTGGAAGTCATACAACATTATGAAGTCTATTCACAACATAGAAGAGGCTTGGAAGGAAGTTAAAATGAGTTGTATGAATGGGGTGTGGCGTAATCTTTGGCCAGATGTAGTGGAAGCACCTAGAAGAATTGTCCAGATGCAGAGACAAGTGCTTGAAGACATTGCTGCAATGATTGAGGGGTCTGAACTTGAAGATGTCACGGTAGAAGATCTCGTAGAACTTGTAGCAACGCACGACGATCCTATTAGCAATGAAGATCTGATCGAGTTACAGAATAATCCTATCTACGATGAGGAAGAACAAGTAGAAGAGAAAGTTTTATCTTCAGGGGAAATACAAAATGCACTTTCAAAAATTTATTCAGGTTTGGACATATTGCAGAGTATAGACAATAATGATGACCGTGTCTTGACCGTGTGTCAAACAATTAAAAACAGTGTTGGGTGTTATGAACGTATTTTACAAGAACGTAAACAAAACGTTACCCAAAAGACAATAGATGTATTTTTCCGTAAAAAATAAGAGTATGTATTGCATAAAGTGTTCTTAGAATTAAAGTGATTGATTAAAATGATTTGTATTTTTTTGTATTAAATTTTGACTATGTTTAATCATAAACCTCGATATACGCGAATTTCAGTTAACGCGATTTTTTTCGGAACGTATCCCTCGCGTAAAGCGGGGTATTACTGTATATATATATATTGTATATATATATATATATATATATATATACATATATATATATATATATATACATATATATATATATATATATATATTATATATATATATATATATATATATATATGTTATATATATATATATATATATATATATATATATATATATATATATATATACATATATATATATATATATATATATATATATATATATATATATATATATATATGTTATATATATATATATATATATATATATATATATATATATATATATATATATATATATATGTTATATATATATATATATATATATGTTATATATATATATATGTTATATATAAATATATATATATATATATATATATATATATATATATATATATGTTATATATATATATATATATATATATATATATATATAAATAAATATATATATATATATATATATATATATATACATATATATATATATATATATATATATATATATATATATATATATATAATATATATATGTTATATATATATATATATATATATATATATATATATGTTATATATATATATATATATATATATATATATATATATATATATATATATATATATATATATATATGTTATATATATATATATATATATATATATATATATATATATATATATATATATATATGTTATATATATATATATATATATATATATATTATATATATATATATGTTATATATATATATATATATATATTATATATATATATATGTTATATATATATGTTATATATATATATATATATATATATATATATATATATATATGTTATATATATATATATATGTTATATATATATATATATATATATATATATATATATATATATATATATATATATATATATATATATATATGTTATATATATATATATATATATATATATATATGTTATATATATATATAAATATATATATATATATTATATATATATATATATATAATATATATATATATATATATATATATATATATATATATATGTTATATATATATGTTATATATATATATTTATATATATATATATATATATATATATATATATATATATATATATATGTTATATATATATATATATATATATATATATATATGTTATATATATATATATATATATATATATATTATATATATATATATGTTATATATATATATATATATATATATATATATATATATATATATATATATATATATATATTATATATATGTTATATATATATATATATATATATATATATATATATATGTTATATATATATATATATATATATATATATATATATATGTTATATATATATATTATATATATATATATATGTTATATATATATATATATATATATATATATATATGTTATATATATATATATGTTATATATATATATATATATATATATATATGTTATATATATATATATATATATATATATATATATATATATATATATATGTTATATATATATGTTATATATATATGTTATATATATATATATATATATAATATATATATATATATATATATATATATATATATATATATATATATATATATATGTTATATATATATATATATATATATATATATATATATATATATATATATATATATATATATATATGTAGTAATGGTTTTTCGGGTATCCCGTGTTAGCTTGAAGTCCCTTGATGGACGGTTTCGCTGACGTTTCGATGGAATCTCATCCATCTTTTTCAAAGCGTTGATCACTGGTCGGTGTCTTGGCGTTGAATGTCGAGACTGGCCCTGAGTGCGCCGGTTTTATGTACTCGGGGGTGTTTCTATTGGTCGGACGGATCCGGCCAATAGAGGCTCGGCTTTGGCTGCGCGTTGTCGGTCCTGTGGTTCTTTGTAATGTTTGTGTTGGTGAAGTAACATATGGTTGAATTATTGTTTCTCTTGGTTGGACTTGGTACTGGGATAGAATATGTTTCCAAGAGTTCGGTAAACGTTGGCTATCATCCCGATTATTTAAGTTGTTGGGCCTCTTTTCTATTTCTATGGCTTCTTTGATTACCCTAGTGGATAGGTTATTACTTTTTTGTAGGGTTCTGGTTTTGTCAAAATCGATTTTGTGGCCGGTATTGTGTGCATGTTGTGCTAGAGAGGAGGTGGTGGATTTTTGTTTTACGGCGTTTTTGTGCTCGTCTCTTCTGGCACTAATTTTCCTGTTTGTTTGGCCTATGTATGAAAGACCGCAGTCCTGACACGGAATTTCATATACGCCTTGGTCTTCTAAGGCTATAATGTCTTTTGGTGTAGGTAGAATATCTTTAATTTTTTGGTTGGTTGTGTAAATGGTCTCAATTTGGTGTTTTCCTAGAAGTCTTCCTATTTTGTCTGTGATGCCTTTTACATATGGGAGAAATGCTTTTGTAGTATATGTCTTTCTTTCCTGTTTGTGTTGTTTATTTAGGGCCCGCTGGATCGTGTTTTGACTATATCCATTTGAAAGTAAAACGTTTCGAAGGAGCTTGGTTTCTTGTTGCAAATGTTCCTTGTCTGTTAGGGTTTCTGATCGGTGAGCTAAGGATTTGGCAACGGAGAAGAGTTGGGCTGGGTGATGATGTGAGCTGGCATTTAAGTATCTGTTTGTATGTGTCGGTTTTCTATATACTGAGTGAGACAAAGAACCATCTAATTTTCTTTGAAGCAAGACATCTAGGAATGGTAGTTGTTCTGCTGCCTCCTTTTCCATTGTAAATTTAATGTTTGGATGTATGTTGTTAAGGTGTTCCAGGAACTTGTTTAAGTTGTCTTCACCGTGTTGCCATACCGTAAAACAAAAATCCACCACCTCCTCTCTAGCACAACATGCACACAATACCGGCCACAAAATCGATTTTGACAAAACCAGAACCCTACAAAAAAGTAATAACCTATCCACTAGGGTAATCAAAGAAGCCATAGAAATAGAAAAGAGGCCCAACAACTTAAATAATCGGGATGATAGCCAACGTTTACCGAACTCTTGGAAACATATTCTATCCCAGTACCAAGTCCAACCAAGAGAAACAATAATTCAACCATATGTTACTTCACCAACACAAACATTACAAAGAACCACAGGACCGACAACGCGCAGCCAAAGCCGAGCCTCTATTGGCCGGATCCGTCCGACCAATAGAAACACCCCCGAGTACATAAAACCGGCGCACTCAGGGCCAGTCTCGACATTCAACGCCAAGACACCGACCAGTGATCAACGCTTTGAAAAAGATGGATGAGATTCCATCGAAACGTCAGCGAAACCGTCCATCAAGGGACTTCAAGCTAACACGGGATACCCGAAAAACCATTACTACATTTCACACCCGTGATATGATATATATATATATATATATATATATATATATATATATATATATATATATATATATATATATATACAGGGTTACAGGGAAAGTCGTCCTAGAAAATTAAGGACGTTATAGTTTAGGTTGTTTCTGACCGATTTGACTCTATGAAATGATGTCCTAAACTTAACCGTTTTCGAGATATTGAAGTTTAAAGATTTTCTAAAAAAAAACATGTTTTTTTTTGCTTTTATATCGATTTTTTTTTTATTAGAGGTTCTCGAGTGCGATTTTTTGGTTATTTTTAGTTAGTGTGTATGTCAAGTATCAAAAATCATCAAAAAAATTTGAACTAGTTACTAACAGTTTCAAAAGGCGGCTTGTTAATGTTTCTAAAGTACGAATCTTTACCAAGTGTTTCCTACTTTAAATCAATAAAGAGAAAAAAAAATGTATGGAAGTTATTCTGCAAATTATTTTAAAAACTTTTACGTCTTTTTAGCTATCAAAAAAGTTATATAATACTAGGAGTTTAATAGGAAAATTGTACACAGAGTGACACCTAAAGCGGGCTCGGGTAGCAAAAGGTAAATTTTTAGTTCTAGGTGAAAATACGAAAAATACACAAATAAAACAAAAAACCTTGCAATTTAATATTTTTTATTAATTATAATTCATGTTCTATATGGTCGCCCCTATTTCTAACACAAATTCTCATTATTTTTCTTAAATTACTTTTCACAACGCTGGTTGTGAGGTGCCGGCTCATTTCGTCAGCCGCATCAATTATTTTTTGTCTTAGGACATCCACGTTTTCGATAGGAGTCATCGGGTCGTATACGAGACTTTTCATGTGACCCCACACATAAAAATCCATCGGTGTTAGGTCTGGACTTCTCGCCGGCCAAGGTATGGGTCCGCCTCTTCCAATCCATTTGTTGGGATAATTGTCATTGAGCCATGCACGAACACTTCCTCTGTAGTGAGCTGGGCCGCCATCGTGTTGAAAGTACATGTTTTGTCTCAAACCAATCAAATTAGGTAAATCGTTCCGCAACAAATTGTCGTATTCCTCGCCATTCAAATTATCTGGCAGGAAGAATGGCCAAACCAAATAATTTGAAATTATACCCATCCACACATTTAAGCTGAATCTTGTTTGTGATCCTTTCGTTCTTTTTTTGTTTGGGTTGCCTTCCTCTTTAGAAGCCCAATAGTGGGCATTGTGGTAATTTGTAAGACCGTCTTTGTCGAATTTCAACTCGTCAGTCCATAGTATTTTCTTAAAAAAAGATGCATCTTCGACATCGGTATTGAGCATAAATCTGCAGAATTCTAATCGTCGCAACGGATCTCCTTCTTCAATGACTTGCACGGGCGTATAGTGGTAAGGGTGTTGCCCAACAGTATGCATTACAAATCATACCTTCCACTGCGAAATACCAAGCTGTTATGCGACAACATTTGTAGATGTGGTTGGGTCCACCTCAAAGAGACGTCGTATTTCGTTTTCTTCGTCTTCGTCAAAGATACGTGGTCGTCCCATGTCAGTCCGCCGTCTTTGTACGGAACCAGTTTCTCGTAGTCTTCGATAAGTTCCATCAAATACGCTAACATCAGGTACACGACGAGTAGGATATCGCAGTATGTATCATCACGTGCACGCGACGACACTCCTTCGCAAAATCCGTAACACATTAGGATGTCAGCATATTCCTCGTTGGTATACGTTGCCATATTTACAAGCAGAGATCAAAATCCAGTTACGAGCCAATTCACACAGTCAGAAGATGAAACACAGATATTTTTGAAAAGAACGGCATAGCACATCTACCACGGACGAATCGCATGAGCAGACTAAAAATCATTCAATAATGTTTAGTGAACAGAAAATGTCACTCGCACAGAGAGTACCCCGACCGGAAAAAATGCTTACCCAACCCCATTTTATTGTTTGAAGGTGCAGGTAGTAAACCGGTAATTGGTAGTATCTAAATTCTATTATTATGTTACTCTACATTTGGGCCTATTGAAATCTCATTTTCTTAGAATTTTCAATAGATCCAGTAGATATTATACCGTTTTAAATAGCTAAAAAGACGTAGAGGTTTTTAAAATAATTTGCAGAATAACTTCCATACATTTTTTTTTCTCTTTATTGATTTAAAGTAGGAAACACTTGGTAAAAATTCGTACTTTAGAAACATTAACAAGCCGCCATTTGAAACTCTTAGTAACTAGTTCAAATTTTTTTGATGATTTTTGATACTTGACATACACACTAACTAAAAATAACCAAAAAATCGCACTCGAGAACCTCTAATAAAAAAAAATCGATATAAAAGCAAAACAAACATGTTTTTTTTAGAAAATCTTTAAACATCAATATCTCGAAACGGTTAATTTAGGACATCAGTCAAATAGGTCAGAAACGACCTAAACTATAACGTCCTTAATTATCTAGGACGACTTTCCCTGTAACCCTGTATATATATAAAACCTAGTAATGTTATAAATTGTGTTTTCTTACTATATGGTAGGTGAATTTACTATTTTAAGGATATATAATATATTCTTTATTTTTTTAGCTCTTGGCTAGTTGATAACAAACAAACAATATACAAACCTAAATGCTAAGTGTTCAGTTCTTAAATATAAAAACAATCTTTTTTTGAAAATACTTAAAGTATGAGCATTTTTTACATTACTAGGCAAATCGTTATAATAACGCAAGCCGTCATAAAAAAGTGTTTTTTGCAACCACGCTTTTCTCACTAATTCTATATTATAGTGATGATTATTTCTAATGTTATAACTATGGTAGTTACATATTTTATTTAAAAATGATCTAAGATAATCTGGCTGCAGATCATTCTCAATCTTATATATTAAAATGTGATTAGCTCTTCTGATAAAATGACGAATGTCAAGCCAATTTCACGAATCTAACATATAATTGCAATCTTAGCACATCCTCCCCAGTACATGCAATCAACAATGAACAGGCATTCGAGAAATGCGGCAGTATAATGGTGTTATACACCAACTGTTTGGTTCATGGAGAACGTCACACGTCTAAAAAACCTATTTTCTTACACATATAATCTACATGATTACTAAAACACAACTGTTGATCTAAGAGTACCCCTAAGTATTTAATTTCATTAACAAACTGAATAATATCATCATTTATAACTAGAGCTACATTTAAATCAAAATATCTCTGACAATTAATTCTAGAACCAATCACCATACACTTGGTTTTCGAACTATTCAGCTTTAATCTATTCTCACATAGCCACTCTGATAGAATTCTTATAATAATAGCTGTTACCTGTTCAAAATCTCTTCAAGCCACAGATATCAGTGTGTAATCTGCAAACAAACTGACAAAAGAGCCGGACAGTCTTACATGCACGTCATTAACATAAATGATGAACAAGAGTAAACCCAGCACACCCCAGACACTACTTCTTTTGATGGAAATTTTGTTTTCAACCTTAGTCTGCTGATACCTATTATTTAAGAAATCTTTTATCCAATCTAATGCCCGTCCTTTCACACCATATAAAGCTAACTTCATAATAAGGAGATTCTTGTCTATCGACTCAAAAATACGCTTCAGATCCACAAAGACACTGAGAGTCATTTTTGACTCACTCATGTTGGTCCTCCACACAGAGCACACATGTTGCAAAGCAGTCTCACAGGAATGTTTGCCTCTGAACCCAGATTGTCCACTGTATAACAGTTGATTACTTTCAAAGTACTCACGTAATTGGCTACAAACTATTGTCTCCAAAATTGGTCGAAAATCACTGGGGATACTCGGGTTTGACACTTTTGGAATAGGCACAATTACGCTCGTTTTTAAATCGCCTGGAAACCTACTAGATCTTAAGGATGTATTTACTATGTGCAACAAGGGGTATCCCAATACATTAAAGAGGTCCTTTACAAGTTTGATAGTTAACACTTCATCACTAGTGCTTTTATTTTTTAGCTTATACATATACGGTTTTTCTTAGTTTCGAAAGCGTTATTTCTTCAAAAAGCAACAAAATAAACTCCTTTTCAGAGAACGTTGGGTTCCATTGCCTTTTTTCTATATTTTCAGATATTTCATTAAAACTGTCCGCATAGAAGTCATTCGTGTTTGCTTCTACCCTTCCGTCATACTGCCCAAAGTCAATATTGTTAAAATCAGCACATTGCTTTTGGTTGCCCAACAATTCTTTTAGGGTTTTCCACATCTTCTTCCCATTCCCTTTACATTCGTATATGTTTCGGTAACAATATTTAGTTTTTTACTTCTTATCACTGAAGTTACCCTATTCCTTTTTAACTTTTAATCATTCCAGTCGTCTTCAACTTTAGTAAACTGAAATCTTCGGTAAGCCTCATTTCTAGTGCGTTGTGCCTCTCTTATTTGCTGCGTAATCTACGGATATTTATGTATTTGAATTATCTTCTTCTTCAGGGGAGCTAAACGGTCAAATATTTCGCGTATTATTCTTAAAAAGTCAGTATATATAACATCAACATCCGTGGATGTGTAATTCCAGTTCTTACCAATCAGCGTTTCTGTAATCTTTTTAAGGTTCTGTCTAGAGAAATCCCTCATATACACCTTCCTGGAGGCTGGTTGGCTATTAGTGAGTTTTATTCTGGCACCAATAGTTTCGTGATCACTTATGTTTGGGAAATGTCTTGGAACCTCTACTAAACTGAAATAATTCGTGATGATGTAATCAATAAGAGTTGCTGATCGGTCAGTGATTCTAGTTTCCTTATAGCTGTTCATAACCGGCAGATTGAATAATTCTTTTTAGGCTTCTTGAGTCCCTGGCATTTTCCAAGTAGTCTATATTTAAGTTACCCGACAAAACGACGGTTTGTTCATTTATAATATCATCATTCAATCTTTCCTCAACATAGTTTAGAAAATTAATTACAGAACCATTGGGTGATCTATAGAGCCAACCACTATGGTTTTCCCTTCAATCCTAAGCGTCACTTCAAGTGCCCAATATTCATAATCCACAGAATCAAGAAATTTTGTAGGTGTTAACATCTCTTCGTAAAGAGGTTTTAAGTTTGTAGAATTCAGTTTAATACATGTATTTCCCCAGATAGATATTTTGATTGTATAAGATATTGTCTATTCGGTTATAAGCATGGTGTAAAATAACTTGTCATGCACCTTCAATAAAGTGCCAGTTTCACGCTCGATATCTTCCACAAAAATGGC
Organism: Pachyrhynchus sulphureomaculatus; assembly: GCA_019049505.1. Lineage (NCBI taxonomy): Eukaryota > Metazoa > Arthropoda > Insecta > Coleoptera > Curculionidae > Pachyrhynchus > Pachyrhynchus sulphureomaculatus. The sequence continues at coordinate 239,917,191 of CM032446.1, forward strand.
TTTCTGACACGTAAACAGTATGTCGGAGTATGTTCCGTAGCGTTTCTTAAATGAGTTTACAGTTATTTAAAATAATACTTTACATATTTTTAAGTCATGTTTCATCAAGTGAATTTAAACATTTTTAATGTTCCATACAGAAAGTTATGGGATCATTGCCGTGTCCGTCTGTCTGTTACACCCAATTATCTCTGAACTATTCGACATACAAAGTTGAAATTTGGTACAAATATAGGAATTGATGACCCAATCAGGGCTGCGTAGTTTTCAAAGTTAAATTTTGACTTAAAGAGTTAGTTTTTGGGGGGAGGAGTGAAAAAAAAATACCAGGCCATCGAGTGGGATGTCAAAAATATATATGATGTAACACTTTCGTACACTTTTATTTGCATTATTTTAAAAAAAAATTGCTCTCCCCTTTATCTCGAAAAGTACTAATCAAAAAATTTTGAAAAATGTTTGAAATTGTCTTCATAAAGGATACAGGGTGATCCAAATTGGACACTTTTAAAGGTAAACCCCTTTATCTAAAGGAGATAGACGAAAACTGATGTCGGTGTCGAGTTTGCTCTACTCGGAATAAATTGTTTTATTGTTTTCTACATAGTTTAAAGTACTATAGCATTTAGTAAATTTCATTGTAGTTATGACGCTTAGTTTTTTCTTTTTTTATGGATCTAGCACACGTGCTGCAGGGAGGCCCCTAAAGCGCTACAGGAGCGACACGTGTGCGGAAAAAGCGATTCACGTTGTTCTTGAATCTCTGTAAATTGTACTCGGTGGGAAACACAGTCCTGAGCAAATTATTCCAAAGGGATGATGTTCTCCATATAAAAGACTGCTTAAAAAGCGTTGTACGCGGAGTAACAAGCTGAACCTCATGCGGATGTGAAGTATCAGCGCGACGTATATTTCTAACATGCACCGCTCTGGGAGGAATTAAACGGGCCACATCCTCCGAACACTTTCGGTAGAATAGGCTCAAGTCGCCAACCGTTCTTCAATGTTCCAGCGAATCAAGGCCGCCGGTCAGTTCTGGGTCTCCAATCAGACGAACAGCTCTTCTCTGAATAGAATCCAACAAATGCAGTGTATGTTTGGGAGCGGAGCCCCAAACATGGGAGCAGTATTCCACAGTTGGTCGAATTTGAGCTTTGTAAAGAATTAACAGTTGTTGTGGAGTGTAAAGCTTTCTGGTTCGAAATAATATTCCCAACTTTTGAGAAGCTCTCCTTGCTATGCCTGCAACATGCTCATGCCTGGACATATTTGCTAACAAATTAACGCCCAACAAATTGAGTGACGATGTTAGAGGAATGGAGTGCCTCGCCATAACTATGTCGGGTTCAGCAACGTTAACTTTTTTAGAAAAAAATGCCGCCTGGTTTTTTGTAGCGTTAAATTCCACTTGGTTACTGTCACCCCAAGATAGAATTTCTTCTAGGTCTTTGTTAAGGGAAATACAAATAATTAATCACCAATTTAAATTTCCAACAGTAGATAGTAACGAAATAATTGAAATAGTTAAAAATTTTAAAAATAAAATTGGCGGTAAGAATATTTTATCTGAAGGTGTAATTAAACATTCTATAACGTACAGGGCTGTTTTTTTTTTTACGCCAATATCATCAATAATAGCATGCTGCAAGGAAAAGTGCCTAACGAATGGAAAATTTCCAAAATTGTGCCAATTGAAAAAATAAAATATACTATAAAACCTGAAGAGATGCGGCCAATAAATACGCTTCCAAGTGACGAAAAAATCCTTGAAACAGTGATAAAAAATCAGTTACTGCAATATTTGAATGATAACAATATTATTATTCCAGAGCAATTGGGTTTTAGAAGCAAACACTCATGTGAAACTGCAATTAATTATGTTATAAGTGAATGGCGTGAGCATTTGATGAATAAAAAATACATTGTATCAACTTTCATAGATTTAAAAAGAGCATTTGAAACTATAGACAGAAAAATTATTGCTTACGAAACTACACAAAATTGGAGTGCGTGATATGGAATTAAAATGGTTTGAAGATTACACAGGGCAACAAAAAAATATTTTTGTTTTGGTGACTGGGATTTTAGAGCTGATTAACTATATTTGGGACGCTAAATCTATACATGCAATCCGTTTTTCTCTCAGCTCTACTTTTTTAGATACATCAACTTATCTACCAATGTGGTTTTTTATTCAGTATATTCATTTATGAGAGTTCTAAAATTATTATATATTCATTAATGTAGGTACAATGGTTTTATTGTCAGTCTGTAACTGAGTAAATTCCAGGTAAATCTATAAATAGTGGAACCATTGCCTATCAGGTACCTGAACTGACCCTTTTAATCACCTAACTCGGGTAAGTCTCGTCAGTTTGTGCGTTTCTTACTAATGAGAGTAGATCGAATTCGGCGTGTTATTTTATGTTAAGAAAAGAGTATTTTTGTGTTATTGAACAGAATTAAAATGAGTTCAGGTTCCAGTTCAAGAAGAAGTTGTGTAAATCAACCTGATGTGTTTTGCTATATATGCGGAGAATACATGTTTCAACAAAACAGACAAACTATTACTGACTTTGTAAAGCGAGCGTATCTTGGATACTTTGGAGTTAAGCTTGGTGATCAGGACAAAACGTGGGCCCCGCATCTCGTATGTAAAACTTGTACAGAGCATTTACGGCAGTGGACTACCGGGAAAAGAAAATGTCTAAAATTCGGCGTACCAATGGTTTGGAGAGAACCAAAAAACCACTTCAATGATTGTTATTTCTGTTTAGTAAATACTAATGGAATCAATCGAAATAACCGCAGTAAGTGGACTTATCCCAATTTAGACTCGGCAATACGACCTATCCCGCACTCAGATGAAATACCGATTCCAACATTTCATCAGCTACCACATATCTCTGATGACGAATATTTTCCCTCTGATCGCTCTTCTGATGCTAATAAAAGTTCTGATGCTAATGAAAACTAACAGTGACTATGAGGGGACGTCATCAGTTCCTCAACGCTTCAATCAAAATGAATTAAATGATCTCACCAGGGATCTCAATTTATCGAAAAAAGCTTCTGAAGTACTGGCTTCTAGGTTGAACGACAAAAATTTACTGGAACAAGGAACCAAAATTACCTTTTACCGTACAAGAGAAAAAGATCTGCTACCATTCTTTTCTCAAGAAGACAATCTTGTATTTTGTCGAAATTAGGGGACTCATGAAAGAAATGGGACTTTCTGAATATATTCCAGATGATTGGCGCCTATTTATTGACAGTTCAAAGCGAAGTTTAAAATGTGTCCTTCTACATAATGGGAATAAATATGGTTCAATACCACTAGCTCACTCAACGAAACTGAAAGAAGAATATAATACCATAGCTTTGGTCTTGCAGAAGATAAAGTATTACGAACATCAATGGATGATTTGTGTAGACTTAAAAATGGTAAACTTTCTTCTTGGGCAGCAAAGTGGTTACACGAAATATCCGTGTTTCTTGTGCCTCTGGGATAGTAGGGACAAAACACACCACTGGGTTAGAAAAGATTGGCCTCAGAGAGAAAACATGGACGTTGGGAAAAGAATGTCATTAACGACGCTTTGGTTGAAAGAGAAAAAATCATACTTCCTCCGTTACATATAAAGTTGGGCTTAATGAAGCAATTTGTAAAGGCTCTTGATAAGAAATGGGTCTTGTTTTGCATATATAGGGGTAAAAATGCATCAGTTGAGCACAGAAAAACTCAAAGCAGGGATATTTGACAACCCACAAATAAGACAATTAATTAAGGATCCTGCCTTCATAAATTCAATGAATCAAGTTGAACGAGAAGCTTGGACATCATTTGTTGCAGTTGTAGAAAATTTTCTAGGCAAACATAAAGCTCAAAACTATGTTGAAATGGTTAACAAGATGCTTAATAGTTTCAAATCCTTAGGGTGCAATATGAGTATTAAAATACACTATTTACACAGCCACTTAGACCGTTTTCCAGAAAATTTAGGAGACATGAGTGAGGAACAAGGTGAAAGATTTCACCAAGATATTAAAGTTATGGAGGACCACTACCAAGGAAGATGGGACATGCACATGATGGCAGATTACTGCTGGAGTTTAAAAAGGGACTGTTTAAAAAAACATTCAAGAATGTCGCGGAAAAGAAGCTTTCCAAGTGTTGAGTGACTATTTCATTTCTTCAATGTTTTTTTTTTGTTTGTAAGTACGACATAATATTGTATTTTGTATAACTAAAATAAAAATTTCGTATCTACTTTTGTTTACTACACTTACGGATTTGAGTTACAATAATGTAACTTATATTTCTCTAAAATTGTATATCTTAAAAATTTGAGCTCCTAGGTACAAATGAATACGTTATTTGAATTCAGGACATCAAATTGATATAGAATCAGCTCAAAAAACCTCGACACCAAAACAGTTCCCCTGTGTTATCTATCGAATAGAAAGCAACAAACAAAAATTGGAAACATGACATCATCAGCGATACCAGTGAATATTGGTCTACCGCAAGGCTCTGTCCTTGCGCCGGTACTGTTTCTCATATACATAAATGACATTAAAGCCGGTTTAAAGTACGGGGATGTTAGACTATTTGCAGACGATGCACTGATTGCAATTAGTGATGTTAGGTTGGATGTGGCTATTAATAAAATGCAGTCTGATATGAATATTCTTTACAAGTGGATGTGTATAAATATGTTAAAATTAAATACAGATAAAACTAAATATATGATAATATCACACAATAACTATAATAATAATCACAAATTATACATAAATAATCGTGAAATAGAAAAAGTAAACGAAATTAAATACTTGGGTATAATGATAGATTGTAAACTTAAATTTGATGCAAACTTTCAATATTTAGTGAATAAAATAAATCAAAAACTTTATCTCATGTATAGAACTTGCCACATCATAAGTGAATACCATAGAATATTATTATATAGAAGCATAATTGAGCCACATTTTATTTATTGTCCTTCGGTATTATTTCTTGCTAAGGATACACAAATAGAACTACTGCAAAAACTTCAAAACAAAGCAATGAGATTTTATATTGCGGAAGCCTAGAGATACGCACATAAAAGATATGTTAGATCGATTAAATTGGCTGAGTGTAAAGCAGAGCTTATTTTATTACGCAATGAAATTCATCTATAATATAAGGATAGAAAATTGTCCCACATATTTGACCGAGAAAACTAGATACGTCAATCAGATACACAACTACAACACCAGAGGACGAAATGACTTCCGAGTGGTGGGAATTACAAATGAAGCTGATCGAGCAAATCTTTATTATAAAGGACTTAAATATTTTAATGACCTACCAAATAATATTAAAAATTGTGAAACCATAAATAAGTTTAAGCAACTATTATATCGACATTGTAAGAATATGCCTATCCGATAGTTAAATTAGGTTCTAATGAACCGTAAATAAATAAATAAATAAGTTGAACAACTTCCCGCTGTCTGCGGACAGCAGCCGATGTCCGAGCGTTCAAAGTGAATGAAGAGATAAGAGTACTGTCATCTGCAAAGCTGTAGATTGGATTTCCGGTCTTTTCCAGCAGATCGTTAATGTAAATGAGAAAGAGAGTAGGAGATAGTATGGAGCTTTGGGGTACACCGGCGTTGATAGTGAAGGTGTTAGAAAGAAATCTGTCGGCCGCCACTCGTAAAGAACGCTCATTGAGGAAACATGAGAGCCACAAACAGAACTTTTCAGACATACCACAAGAACGTAGCTTAGCCAACAGCCCCTCGTGCCAAACACGGTCGAATGCCTTGGATACGTCAAGAGCAACCGCTCGAGATTCTCCAAAGTGTTTAATTGCGTTGTTCCAAACATGTGTTACATAAGTCAGAAGATCTCCTGTTGATCCATATTGGCGATCGCTAATAATGTTGAATTCTTCAAGAGAAAACAATGTTCTTGATAAAAATCGTTTCTATTCTTCAACATAGTTTCCTTCAAGAGCGATACACTTATTTCAGTGATCTTCAAACATTTGGATACCTTTCATATAGTTTCTCAGTTTCCCATTCGACTTCTTCTCGTTTAAGGTAATAATCGCTAAGGACTCGATCTGGTGAATACGGCCGATGAGGAAGCAAATCATTTTTTCTTGATTTCACCATTCAAACAGTTCAAGAAACCAACATAATAGCCTCCGGTGATTGTTCGCCCCTTCTCAAAATAGACAATCAATATTATTCCATGTGCATCCCAAACAATATTTGCCAAATCCTTTCCAGCTGATGTTTGTGTTCTTGGACGCTTCGGTCGGCTTTCATGCGGTTCCAGCCATTCTGCGGACTGCCTGTTGGGCTCAGGTGGGTAATGGTGAATCCATGTTTCGTCCAACGTCGTCGGGCACATGGCTTTTTCATACGCAAATGTTCATGCAAAATATGCCTTGCGCGTTGTGTTGATATCTTCACGATGTCAGCTATCACTTTCATTTTGCAATCATTCAAAACAATAGGTTTTTTTGTCTTTTCGGAGTGATAGCCTTATTTCAGCGTCCGGAACGTGGTGCGTCGTCGGTGATTGTACGGACGCATTTAAGTTCACTAAATCATCGACATACAGTTGTTTTCGACGGAGCAGATGTGCCACTTCTCAAAGTTGGGGATGCATCTTTCCCGATTAAAAACCAGTTTTTAATCAACACACGCAATTTTTTTTGTTCCATCATTTTGCAAGAATTAAAATTAGCAGCACTCAAGCAGCTGTAACTCGCAAACTACAAGATAAAATCTCATGAAAATTTTACACGAATCTTCTGGGAGTTGACACTAACTGAAAAGTTTTTTGTTTGTGCTGCCTGCCATCTCTCGGAAAGTCTCGGAACTTATTACATGTAGTACAATAACATAGTCCGATTTTAGGGTTATCGAAGTGGTTTAATTTTTTTTTTTTTATGGGTCTAGCACACGTGCCGCAGGGAAGTCCCTAAAGCGCTCGAGGAGCGGCATGTGTGCGGAAAAAGCGATTCACGTTGTTCTTGAATCGCTGTAAACTGTACTTGGTGGGAAACACAGCACTGGGCAAATCATTCCATAGGGATGATGTTCTCCATATAAAAGACTGCTTGAAAAGCGTTATGCACGGAGTAACAAGCTGAACCTCATATGGATGTGAAGCACCAGCGCGACGTGTATTTCTATCATACACCGCTTTGGGAGGAATTAAGCGGGCATCCTTCGAAAACTTTCCATGGAAATACTTGTAGAACAGACTCAAGTCGCCAACCGTTATTCGATGTTCCAGCGATCAAGGCCGCCGGTCAGTTCCGGGTCTCCAATTAGACGAACAGCTCTTCTCTGAACAGAATCCAACAAATGCAGTGGATGTTTGGGAGCGGAGCCCCAAACATGGGAGCAGTATTCCATAGTTGGTCGAATCTGAGCTTTGTAAAGAAGTAACAGTTGTTGTGGAGTGTAAAGCTTTCTGGTTCGAAATAATATTCCTAACTTTTGAAAAGCTCTCCTTGCTATGCCCCTGCAACATGTTCATGCCAGGACATATTTGCTCCTAAACTAACGCCCAGCAAATTGAGCGACGATGCTAGGGGAATGGAGTGCCCCGACATAACTATGTCGGGTTCAGCAACGTTAACTTTTTTAGAAAAAACTGCCGCCTGAGTTTTGTAGCGTTAAATTCCTTGGTTACTGTCATCCCAATATAGAATTCCTTCCAGGTCTTTGTTAAGTTGAACGACCTCCTGCTGTCCGCGGATATTCGCCTGAGCAGCCGATGTCCGAGCAGCGTACTGTCATCTGCAAAGCTGTAGATTGGATTCCCGGTCTTTTCCAGCAGATCGTTAATGTAAATGAGAAAGAGAGTAGGAGACAGTATGGGGCCTTGGGGCACACCAGCGTTGATAGTGAGGGTGTTAGAAAGAAATCCGTCGACCGCCACTCGTAAAGAACGCTCTCCGAGGAAACATGAGAGCCACAAACAGAACTTTTCAGACACACCACAAGAGCGTAGCTTAGCCAACAGTCCATCGTGCCAAACACGGTCACGGTTGGAGAGAACTATAATCTGTTAATAAAAAGTTCTTAGGGAACTGCACTATTTGATTTTGATTAGGTTAAAGTATTTACTTACCTAAGTAAATCCCTGTAATCTGCATTGGTCAAGTTTGTTTATAAATAATATCCAATTTGTACCTGAAACAAAAGACACTGATTATAATGTAAATTAACTAACTATTTAAACTACTAACTATTAAACTGGTGGTTATGAACTGAAACTAACCAAAATATGGACAAAGTCCTATGTAACTTTTGACATTTGATATCGCACTCTAGAAATTACCATCTGCCCAAAATGAAACCGAACAATTAATTATTAATATTTATAGACCAAGAGGGCGACCCGAAATTTTGATCTGTCGACTAACCGACTGCCTAGTTCAGTGATTTCCAAAGTGGTTCAGGTGGACCCCCAGGGGTCCACGGGAGACTCGACGGGGGTGTACGTTGGCGTGAAAAAAAAATGGGGGTTCACAAGTTGTAAGTGGGGGTCCACGAAAATTTATCTGGTTTCAATAGTAAAGAACAAAAATGTTGGCTTGGCTTTACCTATCAATGTAGGCAGATAACACGCTACTCAAAAAAATTAAGGGAGCAAGTTTAGAGTTTCTGGAAAGTAAAGATCCAGATTTAAAAGAAAACCTGATCAAATTGAAAGCTGACATCGCGTATTTGACAGATTTGTTCAAAAAATTTAATGACATTAACTTGCAGTTACAAGGGGACAGCCTAAATTTAATAAAAACAAAGGGTGTAATTTCAGTTTTTCTTGGAAAATTGAAATTTATGAAGCAAAATATTAGTCGGCGCGAATTCTCCCAGTTTCCAAACTTGTCACAGGCAGAATGTCTTGATGAGGATATTCAGACATACGTTCAACATTTAAATACCCTGCATGATGACTTCAAAAATAGATCTGAAGATATTCTGATTCATTTGATGAAAACGGAAGTGGCGAATGTGGTATTACAAGAGGAGCTAATCGAGCTTAGCACCAATGAGGAGCTGAAGGTGAAATTTAAAAAAGGCTATCAAACATTTTGGCTGCAGACAGAAATACCCGAAAAATATCCTGGGCTGTGGGAAATTACGAGAAAACTTTTGATAGCGTTTCCCTCGTCATAACTTGTCGAAAAAAGTTTTAGTGTCGTTACAAACCTATTAACGAAAAAAGGAGCAGATTGAACATCACAGAACGGGGAGATTTGCGGTTATTCCTTACAAAACTGAAGCCAAATATTGATAATTTGCTGTCAATCCATCAAGTACATACCTCCCATTAAAATTATGACTATTTTTTTTTTAATTGTTGATATGCATTGTTGAAGTTACGGTACGTTATTAATGTTTAATTTTAATTCTATTAAGTCTGTAATCATATTATTTTAATAAATAGAACACAAGAAAATATATTATTTTTCTTTTTATTTTTACCACTCCGAATTTAGGGTTGGAACTCAGCCACGACGCAAATTTCCATCGTTAGATCTAATCTTCACATTTTTTGACGAGTTTTGGGAATATGGTAGAAATGTAGCAGCGGGGGGGTCCACCAAAACCAGTAAAAATTTTGAAGGTGGTCCACGAGAAAAAAAAGTTTGGGAACCCCTGGCCTAGTTGTTCATTCTATCGGGCGAGTCGAAAAAATGTGCATTTAACACTCGCGTAAAAAAACTGAAAATCTTTATATTTTAAAGTAGATATAAATATAAAGTGTGCTATATTTTTAGAACGGTAATTTAGAGCTCTATTCGGATAAGGATAAATATACAGGGTATCACGTTTAAAAAATATATTTTTGCGTTAATAACTATTAAAATATTAGTTGTAAAAAAATGTTACTTACACTGTTGAAATCCACGTGAAAAATTGCTTTGAGAATGTTTTTACAGAAATCAAAAATTTTCAATAGAAAAAGAATCACACACATTTTTCCAAAATGCAATGTTTGAAAATCACTCTGTATATCTAAAACGGTACTAGATATCGATATGCGGTTTTCACCACTGGTTTATCATAAAAATTGAGCATCAGACACCGACATCAGTTTTCGTCTATCTCCTTTAGATAAAGGGGTTTACCTTTGTGTCCAATTTGGACCACCCTGTACATACATTATATTCTAAATCTATTTTAAGTTCTAACAATTTTAAAAATAACTCTAAAAACTTTATACGCGGGGTTGGACTAGACAACAGATTAATTATTCATAAAAATCAATTTGGTTTGTGCAGACTAGTACGAGGCTGGTTTGAAAAGTCCGTGCAAAGTCCGAGAGATGGCACCACCGGCGCGTATCGAGGTCATGTTTAGTTAGTAGCATCTCTTGAATGAACGCACACCAAGTTTCAGCCATATTGGTCTATTTCTTTGTGTTTGGCATTCGTGTGAATCAAGGAAGTCGAGTGATTTTCAAGAAATGGACGAAAAAGAATTTCGTGTGGTGATTAAACATTACTTTATGAAAGGTAAAACGCCTCAGGAGAGTAAAGAGAAGCTTGATAAACATTATGGTGACTCTGCACCTTCGATTAGAACAGTTTATAAGTGGTTTCAAAATTTTCGGACTGGCCATATGGGCACAAGTGACGCTGAACGTTCTGGACGGCCTGTGGAGGTTACGACTCCAGAAATCATTGAACAAATCCATGATATGGTCATGGATGACAGAAGAGTTAAGGTGCGTGAGATTGCTAGTGCTGTGGGCATCTCGACTGAATGGGTACATAATATTTTGCATAAACATTTGGACATGAGAAAGCTATCCGCAAGATGGGTGCCGCGATTGCTCACGCTTGACCAAAAACGGAATCGTGTGAAGTGTTGCAAGGATGGTTTGCAGCTGTTCCAGAAGAATCCGGAGAACTTTAAGCGTCGTTTCGTCACTGTGGATGAAACATGGATACATTACTATACTCCTGAGACCAAACAACAATCTAAACAATGGGTTACCAAGGGGGAATCTGCACCAAAAAAGGCGGAGACCGTTCCTTCGGCCGGAAAGGTTATGGCGACTGTCTTTTGGGATTCGCAAAGGATAATCCTCATCGACTATCTGGAAAAGGGTAAAACTATTACAGGTGAATATTATTTATCGTTATTGGACCGTTTGAAAACCGAGCTGCAAGAAAAACGCCCGCGATTGGCCCACAAGAAAGTCCTTTTCCATCACAACAACGCACCAGCACACACCTCAGCAGTTGTGGTCGCAAAATTAATGGAAATAGGATTCCAACTCGTTTCACATCCCCCCTATTCTCCAGACTTGGCTCCCTCTGACTACTATTTGTTCCCCAATTTGAAGAAATGGCTGCCGGGACAAAGATTTTATTCAAACGAGGAGGTGATTGCAGACACTAATGGATATTTTGCAGACTTGGACAAATCCTATTATTCGGAAGGGATCAACAAACTAGAACATCGTTGGACGAAGTATATAAGCCTAAAAGGAGACTATGTCGAAAAATAAAAAAGGTTTACCCCAAACACATAAGTAGTTTTTATTTTTGCACGGACTTTTCAAACCAGCCTCGTATTTTACAATCATTAGTTTATTCGTTTATTTATTATTATTCTTCTTCTTCTTCTTAAAGTGCCTATTTAGTTCGAATGTAGGCAATCATTCTGGCTATTATTACTTTACCCACTGCAGCTCTGAAAAGACCGATAGAATTTGTTAAGAACCAATTTCGCAGATTGTTTTAGCCGGGAGATGCATCTGTGTCTTGGTCCCCTTTTTCCAAAAACCTTTCCTATTATCAATCACATTTGTATTTGCTGTAGTAATCTATCTGTGGAAATTTCTCATTATGTGTCCTAAATACTCCAATTTTCCCACTTTAACAGTTTTCATAATTTCCAGTTTCTTGTTGATGCGACGTAAGACATCCTCGTTGGTAATATGGTCAGTATAAGATATGTTCAAAATTCTGCGATATAGCCATAATTCAAATGCTTCAAGTTTCTTAGAAGTGGCTTCAGTTTAAGTCCAAGATTTCACACCGTAAAGAAGGACACTGAAGACATAACATCTTAGGAGGGTCTTATTTCTGTGCTTAATTTTATTGCTGAGCTTTTGAAAAGTGATGTCGTTTTAAAGAACACTGCTTTAGCTTTTTTGATACGGCAACGAATTTGCTACGAGTGATACCACGGTTCGTTTATCATGGTACTAGATATGAATATTGTGGAGTTCTTTATATTTGTTGATTGTTAACTATCAACAAGGTAGCAGGAACCGGAGACTTGCTGATTACCATGTACTTTGTTTTGCTGATATTAAATTCGAGACCGTATTGATTACTGACTTCGTTTATTTTTATTATTATTATGTTATTAGCACAAATATATGGTTTTTCTTGTTATAAGAATAGTTTAATATAGTGAAATGGATGACTCCTTGAATTAATTAAAGACTCGCCTAATACTTGCTACATGGGGTGAAAAGTTCCCAGACTTTTGAAGAAAATATAATGTTTTTGCCAAAAATCGATTTTATTCTTCCACATAGTTTCCTACTAGTCCAGGCAATATAGCTGAAAAAAGCGCCTATCTGCCGATTTTGAGATAATAAGCTATAAATTGGTGTATACCTTCGTTTTGGCATTGTTTATGTGTAGTCAAAAGTCACCGATGATAGCTTGTTCGGTTCATCAAAAAAACGAAGGTCAAAGGTCACAAAAATTGGTTTTTCAACAATATCTCGTTTTTTATGATCTAAATCACTTTGGGACCTATTATAAAAGTTGTAGAGCATAAAATTCTCTACAAGATTGGTCTAAGGTATTTTTTTCTAAGTCTAACCGTCTTTGAAATAGAGCGCGGAGAGTAGGAAGTATTTGGTCGTATGCATGATAACGCTACGTTAGCTGCATAATGCAATACGTTGTGCAATTTATACGTTAATAATTTACTAAAAATGTTTAAATAATCAACGAATTTCAATTATTTACTTGAAAATAAATGATATTTGTTTATAATATTTAGAAATAACATGTGTTTGATTTAAATTAGGAAATAGTAGTTTAAAAAAAGATATTGAAATGAATAAACTCAAATACATTTTAAGAACTTCCTTATATTATTCAAAATAGAAAAATTGAATACTTTATTATAATAATATATATATATATATATATATATATATATATATATATATATATATATATATATATATATATATATATATATACACATACAATATTTATCACAATAAAATGTGAGAGTCCTCTACATATTTTTATATATATTATTTTATTAAATCGTTCATTCTTCGTCGTCTTCTTCTTCTTCTTCTTCCAACTGCTCAATTTGCAAATCAAATTGATCGTCATCATCATTTTCGTCGTCCGTATTTACAGTTGTTTCTAGCATCTCAAATATATCCGTCGCATTATCATCATCTTGGTCATATGAATACAATGGAGCATTGAGGCATGCTTGCCCTTTACAATGACCACACGCAGAGGAGCATTGCAAGCCTACTTTTCTGCGTAGGGACATCTCGAAGCTCTTTCAATGTAAATTGTGAATCTTCGTTATTTTCAATAAAAGAAAAAATTTCTTGCATTGCTACTTCGATTTCATCTTTTCGGCTCGGCTCTTCATGTTTAGACGGCTTTGAATGAAAGAATTTAGTCATGCAAATAGTGTGATATTTTGCTCCGGCAGCAATCAAGTCAAATTCACTAATTACGCGACTTTTCACTAATTCTCCAAAAGAATCACCTCGTTCAACTGCTCTTTTAATTATATTGTCTTTCATATTTATAGTTTGTACCTTACTAATGACGCGCTTATACTTTTGATGTTTACGTTTTTCTTCTCCTTCATCAGCTGTTTGGCCACAAATCAAGCACAATTTTGCGAAGTCAAAAGGCTCAGTTCTTAGTCTACGAGGTGAACTTGATGTCGAAGGTTCATCATCTTCCAGGCGTCGCTTATATGCAGTTATACTATGTTCACTGGTGTACTGTTTCCTGCAGTTAATATGCACTTTTACAGAACTTAAAGTGTTCAAATAGTCAATTTTACCGTCATTTCTTTGAATACTTGCATTTTTTAAAACTTGTAAGCCACGCGAAACATTCACAGTTTTGTCATCTGATAGTAACTTTTCACATATAAAACACAATTCAGCCATTTTACCCGAAATCGTATGTCTGTATTTGCCAAAATTCAGTTTTACACTGAAGAGAAGTCTAGTGAAACTAAATAAAAGGAGAAGCCTTGAGAACGGTACAAGTCTTATGTAACATCTGTCCCAACTCACTATATGAAAACATAAAAGACCGTTGGTAGAGGCCCCCCTCTGTCAAGCGTGGCCCTCTACGTCTATAACACGTGAACTATTACACAGGTAGTCGACGACACACATACGCGCACACATTGATCGTAAAGATGTATAGAGAGAATATATGAGAATATACGTGAATTTGAAGAAACTCTAGCTCTTCGAAGCTTCACACACTAATGCCTTAAGAAGGTAAAATTCTTGAACTTATATTCTCGTATTTTCGCTCTCTTGCAACCACTCAATAGAGGGGGATGGCTGCTTGGTGGTGCACACCGCTGATTGGTTTTACAGAGCAGTCCCTAGACTAACTAATCCGAATACTTCCTATGTATATATTAAAATTTCTCAAATTATAATATGCATAAGCTCCATAAATTAGAATTATCATCCGCTCGAAACTGTAAATTTACGACATCGCACAAATCACCGAAATTTAAAACTGATTAGTGCAAATGTACCTGCATTGTATCTATGAGGGACCCAACATTTTTGGAAATTATACGGTCCGTAATTGACTACATAGATCCTGCCATAAAGTAGTATGATTCCATCCGTTTATTATAAATAATTCGGAGAACGATTTTGAAAATCTCTACAACTTCATAGCAGAGAAAATAAAATATAATGAGAATGCAATTAAGCTAATATTTACTAAATTTAATCAAACACATGTTATTTCTAAATATTATAAACAAATATCATTTATTTTCAAGTAAATAATTGAAATTCGTTGATTATTTAAACATTTTTAGTAAATTATTAACGTATAAACTGCACAACGTATTGCATTATGCAGCTAACGTAGCGTTATCATGCATACGACCAAATACTTCCTACTCTCCGCGCTCTATTTCAAAGACGGTTAGACTTAGAAAAAAATACCTTAGACCAATCTTGTAGAGAATTTTATGCTCTACAACTTTTATAATAGGTCCCAAAGTGATTTAGAGCATAAAAAACGAGATATTGTTGAAAAAACAATTTTTGTGACCTTTGACCTTCGTTTTTTTGATGAACCGAACAAGCTATCATCGGTGACTTTTGACTACACATAAATAATGCCAAAACGAAGGTATACACCAATTTATAGCTTATTATCTCAAAATCGGCAGCAAAATGCTAAGTCTCCTGGACAATACTATCCTACAAGTATTTTCATGGAGAGTATTCGATGGATGTATCCCATTTAATTCCTTCCAGAGCGACGCACGCTAGAAATACACGTCGCACTAATACCCGACATCCATAGGTAGTTCAGCTTGACACTCCTCGTATAACCCTTTTTCCAGCAGTCTTTTATATCAAGAACCTTTGGAATGAGTTGTCCAAGACCGTTTCCCACCGAATATAATTTACAGCGATTCAAGACGCACCTGTTGCTCCCAAAAGCTTCATATCTGTTCATGTGCCATGCTCATTGTACATAATGGTGATACGAAAGTTTTATTGCAATATTGTTTCGGTGGAACGCTTGACATCATTATGAGTGCTGGAAAAAAATTTGGAAAAGTCAAGGAAAAAACATGGAGAAGTCAGGGAATTTTACCTTGAATTTCGGTTGGACACCCTGATTGGTTAAAAATGTCAGTTACAGCTACGTGAGGTTCGTTTGAACTTCGATGGAAAAAAGACACAATAAGCGTTACAAAACGTCATTATAAATGCCCCCTTCTAGTTTACGTTGTGAATTCGTTTCATAAAACCGCTCATATTTTATCCGACCATTTTTACATCTGTCGTCGTTGTATTCCTACCTGTACGAGGGCCGGCTTTTAAGTTTTTACAAACGATCACTAGATGGCGCTATTGAGATGTGGCATTACCATTGTTGTAAAATTTGATATTATTAAAACAGTAGCAGCTCAGAAATTGGCCGAGTGCTTTGTTTACAGTAAGCGTTTAAAAACAGTTTTGTCAACAAATCGAAATTTCATTTTTTAAGATTTTAATAAAGGCATAACTCAACAATAATGACTCGAATCGGTTTGTTCAACTTTTGGTAATGAATCACCATCAGAAAAGACTGTTTACAATTGGTTTGCAGAATTTCGTCATGTTCGTACTTCTGTCAGCGATGAATTTCGTGAAGGTCGACCAAAACCGGTTGTTGTGACTTACCGTGCACGAATATTTAGCTGTGAAAAAGATCTATTCCCGATGGATTCTTTTTTAGTGTTCCGTACGGAACACTTATAAGATCACTTTGGTGTCTGTCCGTCTGTCACACCCGATTTTTTATATATGGGTCTTGCACATGCGCTGCAGGGAGGTCCCTAAGGCGCTACAGGAGCAGCACTTGAGCGGAAAAAGCGATTCGCGTTGCTCTTGAATCGCCATAAATTGTACTCGGTGGGAAACACAGTCCTGGGCAAATTATTCCAAAGGGATGATATTCTCCATATAAAAGACTGCTTGAAAAGCATTGTACGAGGAGTAACAAGCTGAACCTCATACGGATGTGAAGTATCAGCGCGACGTGTATTTCTAACATGCACCGTTCTGGAAGGAATTAAACGGGCCACATCCTCCGAATACTTTCCATGGAAATACTTGTAGAATAGGCCCAAGTCGCCAACCGTTCTTCGATGTTCCAGCGAATCAAGGCCGCCGGTTAATTCCGGGTCTCCAATCAGACGAACAGCTCTTCTCAGAATAGAATCCAACAAATGCAGTGTATGTTTGGGAGCGGAGCCCCAAACATGGGAGCACTATTCCATAGTTGGTCGAATTTGAGCTTTGTAAAGAATTAACAGTTGTGGAGTGTAAAGCTTTCTGGTTCGAAATAATATATCTCAAAATCTGGCTCGTGTCAATTAATATAAGGTAATGCTTAAAAAATTTAACCGAGGACATGCAAAATCCGTATACAACATTGTAACAGGAGACGAAACTTGGAAGTATTCGTACGAGCCGAAAATTAGGCCTATCACACACTAGAGATTTTTTGCCCGCAAACAGTTTTGTCGCAATGCCGAGAGCTTATACAGCATATGAGAGTGCGCATACTAGAAGACAAGACGGGGACAAGACAAAAGTGTCGTCGAGCTCGGCAGATACCCGGCGACTTTTCTGTCTACAGACTGTCGGCCGACTTAAAACAGGACAATAGAAGTACATGTGCCTGCGCAGCCTGGGGCAAAACTGTCTTCTACCAAACATTCTCTGTCAAACTGTGTACCATCTTGTATATCCCTGTCTAGATTTTTAATTTTTTTGTAAAGATGTTTCAATTTTTTGTTCATTTTGTGAAAAGTTCTATTAAATATGTTGGAAGAACAAAGTGAAAATTTAATAGGCTAGCAAAAGAAGGAAATATACATATTTCGATAGGCTGTTGTTTCTTCTCCCATTCATTGAGAACAGAGACACCAATAGTAACCTTCACGATGATAATGATGTAGGAGTTCCTACTCCTGGGCCCTATACAGAAGAGCGTGTCAGAGTAGGTAGAAAGTGATGTTGTGCTCCGACAAAGAATTCATTTGAGGAGTCACTCCTCGCAATATTAAAAGAGAAAAGGACCGTGAACACAGATGAAGATGTAAATTTTTCTCTTTCACTGGTCTTCATGTTGCAGTTACTAAGTGATTATGAAAAAATGGATGAAAATTTCTAATTATCGATGTTTTAAAGTCCATAAAGTAACCACGTAACAACCCACTGAGTATTCCAGAAATGACGTCGTACCGTACCGCTTTTCTACGGCTTCAACTCCATACCAGCCTGGATCACATGGTTACCAAAGGAGAAGTCACAGCCAGATATCCATGTCTGCAGTGACGCCACAAGGTGAAGAATCAGTACAGTCATTAATCAGCAATTATATCGACGAGTCTGATAATTCTAAATTACTACCTTTGCAATAATAAAACATTTTTTGTGGAAGGAAATTCATTTTATTCATTTACCTTAATGTCACTGCAACTCTCTTTTCTAGAGGTTGTATTCTGGTACGTTATACCTCCCCCAACTTCAGCTATTAATTCATCAAACGATATTACACTCCTCTAAAAGTAAGAAAAAAACTTGGATGCTCTCGTAAATTATCATACAAAGTGTAAAATTTTCCTTTCAGTAATCTGGTGGGGTAAATAGGGTGTACCCAGTACAGTCTATTTCTATGCTTCAATCTCCTTTTTCGGAGAACAACTTATAGCAATTGCAGTAATTTCCACAAGATCCATCTCGCTAGCTACCAGATACGCGACTGTCTTGTCTCTAGTGTGCGGAGGCGTGGCGACAAAACTGTCGTGCCCTCCAAGTGTCTTTCACACTGGTAGATAGTCGGCAGACACTCACCAGACTGTTTTGCCCCCAGTGTGTGTCTGCCCTTAAGCAACAACCAACTGTTCCAAGATGAACTGAATCCAACAAAAGTGGTTTGTTCGCGAAGCAATTCCAACAAAATGATCGCTTGTTTCTTTGGTTATACTGGACAGGATCGAAGAAATGGTGAACAACAATTTGTTTGCCAGAAATCATCGATGAAACAAGGAAAAACAACCGAAAACGTCATATCCTTCTTCATCATGACAATGCCAGCTCACACACAACACGTTAAACAATCTATAATATATATAAAATGCAACGTCTCTCTGTCTGTCCGTTAGTGCGATCTACGTACTTTTTTTTTAAAACATACACATGTTCTCTGGCCAGGTTATAGGCTATATTTTATTACGACATAAGGAATGAGCAGTGACGATAATAGTGAATGAAGTCGCAAAAAAATTTACCGCTAGCGCGTTCCCTTGCAGTACACAGCCTAAACCATTAAATATGGAACAATATTATGTAGCAGAGAATATCTACAATCTATTATGTATATATATATATATATATATATATATATATATATATATATAATGCAATGTTTCTCTGTCTGCCTGTCCGTTAGTGCGTTTATCACGCGAGAACCACTTATCCGATTTACGTATCTTTTTTTAAATTCATACATATATTCTTTGGCCAGGTTATAGAATAATAATAATAATCTATATCTAGAATATATATAAAATGCAACGTCTCTCTATCTGTCTGTCTGTCCGTTAGTGCGCTTTCCCTCGAGAACCACTTATCCGATTTACGTGATTTTTAAATTCATACATATGTTCTCTGACCAGGTTATAGATATATATTTTATTACATCTATAATATATATAAAATGCAACGTATTTCTGTCTGTCTGTTTGTCCGTCCGTTAGTGCGCTTATCACTGAAGAACCACTTATCCCATTCACGTACTTTTTTTTCAAACCTTACATATGTACTCTGGCCCAGGTTATAGACTATATCTTATTACGATAGGTAGCATAAGGAATGAGCAGTGACGATAATAGTGAATCAAGTCGGAAAAAAGGTTACCGTTAGCGCGTTCTCTTGCAATATACTGCCTAAACCATTAAATATGGAACAAAATCATGTTGCAAAAAATATAATATATATATATATATATATATATATATATATATATATATATATATATATATATATATATATATATATATATATATATATATATATATATATATATATATAATTATATAATGCAACGTGTCTCTGTCTGTCCGTGCCACTTAGCCGATTTACGAGTTTTTATAAATTTATACATATGTTCTATATAATTCGATATAAGCCTAGATAATGGGAGTTAATGTGAGATAATGGGAGGTAAGTATAAATAATGGGAGATAAGGAGAAATAATGGGAGATAAGAAGAAATATTGTGAGATAAGTCGAGATAAGCCTAGATATTGGCAGATAAGGTGAAATAATGGGAGATAAGAAGAAATAATGGGAGATAAGGAGAAATAATGGGAGATAAGGAGAAATAATGGGAGATGAGCAGAGATAAGCTTAGATAATGGAAATTATGTAGAGACAATGGGAGATAAGGAGAAATAATGGGAGATAAAGGGAAATAATGGCAGATATTTTATTACGTTAGGAAACATAAGGAATAAGCAGTGACGATAGTAGTGAATCAAGT